>OY365809.1:17984884-18404884 GCA_959347315.1 Bimastos eiseni
TTGATGCCAAGGGCTGTTGGTTTGTGGGTTGGTTGGTTGGGTAATCCGTTTGTTGGTGTCCGTTGCATTGATCAGATTTCATCAGCTAGAGTTCTGTTCCTGTTTCCGTTGGTGTTTCTAGGTCAATTGTGGTTTTAATTTAGTGTCTGGGGTACGTGGCCTTTAATATAATAGAGTTAAGGGGTATGTAATGTCAGAGCACAAGACACAGAGAGAGAGAGAGAGAGACAGACAGACAGAGACAGAGACAGAGATACAGAGAGGAATGGAGTGAGGCAAAGTCACAAAAAGGACGAGCCAAAGACTGAGGTTGAAATAGAGTTAGAAGATAGAAGATAGGGAGCTGCAAGTTTACAATTACGATTGTCACAGAGAAATGAAGCTAACTAAAACGTAGAGCTGGAAATAGGGAAACTCAGGGATAGGAATATGGAGACTGAGTCTCAGAAATTGAAATTATTGAACATTCTAACTTATAAGTGGGCACTTTGATTTGTTTGAATTGTTACTGCCTGCCTGCCTGCTTGCCAGTCTGCCTGCCTGGCTGCCAGTCTGCCTGCCTGCCTGGTACTTCCGTCTCTCATGTGTTTGCTGTGGATGAGTGAAAATCGAAGTCAATTAACCGATCTGTATTCTGTGTGGCTGATAGTATTATTGACTTCCTGGCCCTCGTCGCCCATTGTGCTATGTATATCCTTCTACTCTTGCATTCACTGTCTCGTGTACCCAATTATTTCTCTGCCATTATAAACATACAGCCTGTCTGTCATCACTGCCTCCCTCCCTCTCTCCTGCCTCCCTCCCTCCATTATATTGTTATCCCAATTATTCTTTCGATCTGTTTCATTCAGAGAGGTCATGCCTTCATGGAGCTGGATTAAGAACTTGTGAATCTGTATGTATTTATTTCGACCTCAGTCATATGTTCCTCTGAATTAATGTCCTTGTCCTCTTGGCTTTAATTCTTTGTTCTTGTCTGGTGAGCGAGACGAGTTTTATGTGTCCCTATCTGCTAGATTATGTATCTTTCTTGGCCTCTACCTATTACAAATTCCTGTTCTTTTACCCTTTATCCAGATTATGTACCCATCTCTGTTATTCTGTGATCTGGGAGTATATATTTCAACATATTCTTAGCATCCATCGTACGTTTCTGTTGTCCATGTCCTATGAGTTGTTGTCCAATCTGACTTGTGATGGCCTCTGAATTGCGTAGTGGCGCATCATGAATGGCTTCAATTTTACAATTCTTGGCCAGAATAATATGCCATTGTTTTATGGTCCTAGACATATCCGGTGAATGAATTCTTATCCTATCTATTAAAATCGTCACATGTTCATATCATCTATTGGCGTTTTACATGCGTTGTATGCGCTCTGCAGTTTGCATGGCGCATGCTTTCAACTCCCAAACCGTCTTTCCTAGTTCCACGCACTTTGTGTAAATCTTGATTTATGGTGCGCCACTCTTGGATACGACACAACCGATTTCTGCCTGGCGTTCCAAAGTCCGCACGGGGCGGCAGTCGAACAACAAATCCCCCACTCGCTCAACCACCCACCCACCGCCTATGTAGTGTCTGCGCTGCGATGTTGCAAGTCTGCAAGCTTCGTAATTTCTCACTGCCTCTGCGCGGGTTCACAAGATGCATAAGAACCGAGGGTTGGCCCAAGCAAAGATGGTTGGCTCAAGGACCGAGGGTTGGCCCAAAGAACAGAGGGTTGGCCAGCCCAAATACCATAGGTTGGTCCAAGGATCGAGGGTTGGCCCAAGCAAAGATGGTTGGCTCAAGGACAGAGGGTTGGCCCAAAGAACTGAGGGTTGGCCAGCCCAAATACCATAGGTTGGTCCAAGGATCGAGGGTTGGCTCAAGCAAAGATGGTTGGCTCAAGGACCGAGGGTTGGCCCAAAGAACTGAGGGTTGGCCAGCCCAAATACCATAGGTTGGTCCAAGGATCGAGGGTTGGCCCAAGCAAAGATGGTTGGCTCAAGGACCGAGGGTTGGCCCAAAGAACTGAGGGTTGGCCAGCCCAAATATCATAGGTTGGTCCAAGGATCGAGGGTTGGCCCAAGCAAAGATGGTTGGCTCAAGGACTGAGGGTTGGCCCAAAGAACTGAGGGTTGGCCAGCCCAAATATCATAGGTTGGTCCAAGGATCGAGGGTTGGCCCAAGCAAAGATGGTTGGCTCAAGGACCGAGGGTTGGCCCAAAGAACTGAGGGTTGGCCAGCCCAAATACCATAGGTTGGTCCAAGGATCGAGGGTTGGCCCAAAGAACTGAGGGTTGGCCAGCCCAAATACCATAGGTTGGTCCAAGAATCGAGGGTTGGCCCAAGCAAAGATGGTTGGCTCAAGGACCGAGGGTTGGCCCAAAGAACTGAGGGTTGGCCAGCCCAAATACCATAGGTTGGTCCAAGAATCGAGGGTTGGCCCAAGCAAAGATGGTTGGCTCAAGGACCGAGGTTCACACAAGAAACCCAAGGACCGATGGTTGGCCTAAGCACTGAGGGTTTGTCCAAGCATCGAGGGTTTTATCCATCTGCTTCTGTGTCAATTGCTTTGAACGATCAATCACTCCTGGAATTGATGTTGCTAATACAGTTGTCATTTAAGGCCTTTATTGAGCTTTTGATCTTGGATAATATATATGTGTTTATATATATATATATATATATATATATATTGTTGTTTTTTAATACTCTGTGTCATAAGAAAGATGATCAACGAGCTGTATAAAGTAGTAGCCTGTGGAGGCTGTGGTGTATAGAGCATTATTGGTCTAATAACCATTTTCTCTGTATTTAGGCCTACATAGGTTTCGCCATTTCCTCCGACACAGACCAGAATGTACCTTGTAGGATAAGAAGGTAGTAGACATTATCGGGGCAAACAGGGTTGGCATGCTTTTGGTCACATACCTGCTGACCTCATCACTTACTCTAGCCTTTTAAACCCGAGATGGGTTAGTCTGGTGGTGTTCTTGACTTTTGACGACCCGATGAACCGTACTGAACTTATTCTATAGGCCTATAGACATTATTGTAAATGCTCGCGAATCTGCGCGCGGCCTTCGACAAGACAGCTGCAGAATTATAATCAAACACTTTTGATCAGTCTTCTGATTCATGTTGCGAGGTGATTGGGTTCACGATTATGGGAAAGTCGATCGACTGGTTTAGTCCAAAATTAGGCCTGGTATTTAACACGGGGTCAGAGGTCGCCACAGCGTTCGTTGTGCTTGGCCTTCGACACCGTTTACGATGTGATTCAGTATCAATCGTTGAACTGATTGGACGCGGTGCTGTTGTTCTGTTGCTATGAACTGGCTCTCATCTCCGGGGAGGACGCCGCGCGTGGATCGGCGACGAGGCCTTCGCTGCTGCCTTGGCCTCCGCCGCCGCCGCGTGAGAATGCGCCGCCAGCGAGAGAGAGACAGAGAGAGACAGAGAGAGACAGAGAGAGACAGAGAGAGAGAGAATCTCGTGGGGGACGATGGTGCAGTCGCTGGCCGCCGAGCTTTGTTTAACGAGCTGGAGATTTATAGAATCTGTCTGAGGGGCCGCATCGTCGTGCGTGCGTGCGAGCGAGAGCCACCGCGGCCGCCACCGTGGTCTTATCTGGAAGGGCGAAAGCGTCGCTGCTGCCTCGCGGGACAAGTAGACTATAAAAGTTTATCAACGGTATTGCAGTGACATCAAAGCAGTTTTATCACTTTGTTAACTGCTATCTGTAAGTGGTCTTCGTAACCCTCTCGGCTACCGCTTGGCGTCGCGCCTGCACTTGTCCAGAGCTGCTACCGCCGCCTGTTGAGCGACGAGGCGAGTTTTATTTGTCTCCTCCTCATCTTGCTCCCCGTTGTTCGTTCAGCATTACCACTTAGCAGCTTTAGTTCTTCGGCCTCAATGCTCTCTCTACCTCACTATAAAGCCACTAGTCACGTATATTATGCCATTGCACTGTTTTATGATTCTCCTGAATTGTAGTGTGTGGGGGTATGCCTCCCTCGATGCTGCTCTATAGTATTATTATAGCGTAGAAACATTACGATAACATGTGCCAAGTCCAGCTATGGTGGTGTATAATTTGAAAGGCTGTTGATTGGTGCTATAAAAATATCACAGTGCAAATAGATGAAAGGCTGCTTTATGTAACACTGGACTACCATACAAGGTACAGAAGTATGCATTCATACCTACATATATATATTATATATATAATATTTATTATATATATATATATATATATATATATATATATATATATAATGGCTGGTAATGATAAAAAATTAATTGATTAATCTCCCAAATTGACTAATTGATAAAATAATGCTGGTATTTGTAATAAAACGCAGTCACTAATTGTGATTGGTCTATGCCAGTGATCCAGTGATCGATGTGTTCGACCCACGTTAAGCAAACTGTTCATTGCAATGAAGATTGAAGATAGTTAGTTTTGTCAGCATCTTCAGTGTTTCCATCAGAATTTACCTTTAAGTGATCACTTAATTTTAAAGTACAATATTTCATATGGTAATTATTTCCAATATTACTTACTCAGGCAACTCAACATCATTAAATAAGTAAGAAATTTAATCGAACAAGCTGAAATTAATTGATTACAATTTTTTGGAAATTGATCGATTAATCAATCATTTGAATCCATTTAAATATAATATAATATATCAGTTGGTATAGCTTCAGTTGGTAAAGCATATATATATATATATATATATATATATATATATATATATATATATATATATATACACACATTTCAGAAAAGTTTGAAATCGTAGCCAGGATTAGAGGAATGGCTGCATGCATAAATTGATGAACTTCTTAATTAATATGTTTATACATGGCTTATAGTCTTATAGGTGTCTTGCATATGTATGTATGTGTGTCTGCATGTGTCGTGTCTTGTGCAACTTGTGTATTGGCATGTTCTTCATAATCAGGTATGTAGACAGCTATTTTTAGAAGTAGGTCAATTGAGTGGTCTGGCTAAAAGAAGTCAGTTGTAAGCCTCTGTAATAATTATATCTTAACATTGACTAATTTCTTTCTGCTGTGCTGGACATATCATATCATTGGCCATAGGTGCGGGTCACGTCTTCTGACTGGGTCAAACTGTTGCGGCGCCTCCTCACCGCAGCTGCAGTGCTCTGGACTCGTTTTTCATTCACAAGACAAAACACCAATCATTCATTCACCTAGCCTCCGATTGGCCCTTTTCTAAAGAGGCTTTGCTCAGAGCACATTGAAGAGGTCTATTTGAAGTGCAATAACTTGCATTGGGCTGTATGTGCATGTGTGTATGACATGTATGTATGTATGTATGTGTGTGCGTGTGCGCATGTATGTATGCATGTATGTATGCATGTATGTGTGTATTTATGTATGTATGCATGTATGTATGTGTGTGTGCATATATGTATGTATGTGTATGTATGTATGTATGCATGTATGTGTGTATTTATGTATGTATGTATGTATGTATGTGTATGTATGTGTGTATGTATGTATGCATGTATGTGTGTATGTATATATGTACATGTATGTATGTTTGTGCAATAGATGCAGTTTTTCGATTGCATCTAAAATTAGACGTTACCAGGAATAACGTGTAGACTGTAGAATCTCCAAGAAAACACGCATCATTTATCAGTCTTCTTTCTGCATGTCCTATATTTCGACCAGAGCCTTGTGGTCGGCGATATTTCTGCCACCTACGACAGCAGAACCAGCAGTAGCGGAACAAGAAGAAGAAGAAGAAGAAGTGGAAGAAGAAGAGACAGTTGCTAAGTGTTCTAGGAACAATACCGTGTTGTAACGGATACAGATGACCCAAGAGCTTTCTTCCGAGAATGAGGATAAAGACGGAGGGAGGGAGGGGCAGACAGACAGACAGACAGACAGACAGACAGACAGACAGACAGGGCTGATAGACAGATTAATGCTAGTAGGGATGATGCAGAAGAGAACGAGTACCGCCCCTCCCTGAGTAACAGAATCTTTACCTGAAAACAAAACTGGAAGTATAATTGTGTCAGCCTTAGGTTCTGTTTTGAGTAGCTGCAAAACCACTTAAACCAGTGACGACTCTTTTGCTATTTGCCTACAAGAGCCATTTATCAGTACTTAAGCACTGATAACCCCCTGTAAATTCGGGTTTATAGATCACCAACAGGCACAGAATTTGGATGCAGGTTTCCCTCTATAAATAGGCCACATCTGCAATGAGGTCTCATCACCATCAGTTCCTGACGCCAGTCGTTTGGCGGCGATGGGTTCGAAGAGATGACCTCCATTGTCCTTTGTTTATTTTGTCACTTCCCTTAGTACTGTCATGTCCTGGTGGTACTATCTATCCATTTGTCTTTGTCTGCCTTTGTGTCTTCCTTTCTTTTTCCACCGAATCGTCCGTGCAGCGCATTGTGTGGTATTCGGTCAAGTGTGTCCAAAACATCGGAGTCTTTGTTGAACGACTTTCTTTTGCAAAATTATGTGTATACATCATACCTAATTTGTCTTACGTCATCGTTTCTTTTTTGTGAGGACTAGCTAATAATAAATTGCGATCAGAGGGAAAACTTATGGGGAAATAAATTTGTTCGCAGCCTTTTACTAACTCTAAAAATATTTCAACGTGCGTTTGGATGCTGCCATAGTGTCTTATTTTATTATGGGGGGGGGGGGGGGGTCAAGTGATGGACAGCGCTAAAATTTCTATGTGCACTGAACGATCTTTGACCTCTGAGGCTTGTTGGCGCCGATGATGCGTTGAGTGCATTCTATTGCTGCGTAATTAGAACGCGCGTCCTAAGCGCGTCTTCAAAGAGACCGACAGCGATGACGGCCACGAGGGAGGGGGCGTCAGGAGGGAGCTCACTAACCAAGTAGTACGGGGTACCTAGAGCACGGTACAGGCAGTTTATTTTCGAATTCAAAACCAGGATATAATAATATGTATATATATATATATTGTGTATTATATATATATATATGTAGATGTGTGTATATAATCATTTACATGCGACTTGTGGGCAATGATTCAGAGTCTTAAATTTTATAGTTGCCATAGAGATGATGTTACAAGCAGTCTGTTACATGATACAAGAAATCCTACAGATCCGCAGCATTGTATTTAAAAGCTTTTGCAGTTGGCCACCCGTCTCAGTTTACGCCCTAATTAGACCAATTAGACGGGTCGTCATAGTGGCCCGTAGTGCTTAATTTTATTCCAAACGCCTACAATTAACTTAAGTGTACCTGTGCAGTCTTAGGTGAGCATTCCACGAACCCTATAGGCTTCAGAGGCTGATAGTACTATACAAATAAAGTTTCTATCATGGCTGTCATAGAAGATAACGGGAAATCAATCGCTCGTATACGTAAAATCATGTGTATAAAAGTCATCTGCATGTACATGCTTAGTTGCTTCTCCAGCTCTTTAAGAGTATTTCACTTAGCACTTACTCATGTTCTTGAGAAACTCATTTACGGTGATGCTCAGAATGATTTTATTGCACAATATGGGGGGATGAACACTGACCCACTCCACAAAAAGACTGTGCACAGTTCAAATTCAGTCTAAATTCTATGTGCAGTGAAAAATACTAGAACAATGCGATAACGAGACAAAAATGAGATAATGAGACAATCTCGTTAGCATGCTAAAGAGATGTAAATACTAAGAATTAACATATTATAGGGCAATATACAATAACAACAGATATACAATAATGGTTGTTAGCTGTATGTCAAAACACAGTTCACAAATCCCTTTCTTGAAAGTATTCTTGGAAGGTTCTTAGAAAGTGCCATATATATCATCACCAGCAAATTATCATGATGAATGACAGAAGATCCATATTTAATCTAGACATGTGTGCTGTTATTGACACAGAGAATGATTTTAGTCCGCCCATGTGCACGCAGGTGTGTGTTCCTGTGCCTGCTTGGCCGTATGTGTATGTTTTTTGCTGGTTGTCATGAAGTACCATGGATTGTGGTTTTACCATGGATTGTGTTTTTACCATGGATTGTGGTTTTACCATGGATTGTGTTTTTACCATGGATTGTGTTTTTACCATGGATTGTGGTTTTACGGTAAAACCACAATCCATGGTAAAACTTTTACCATGGATTGTGGTTTTGCCATGGTTGCACATCGTTTTACCTTTGCACCATTGTCGAGGTCATCTTCTCCTGTATTCCTTTAACTGTCCCTCCTATTCTCTCTCTACTCCTCTCCATCTGTTCTTTGTCGACCTCTTCTTTCTGTCCTCCTTAACAGCATTGTCATTTGAGAGACTTCTCTAAGCCTCAACCTCTTTATAAATGACAGCTAATATTAGGCTCTATTTTACAGCCACATCATCCTTTGTGTCAAGTGAACCTGATGGCTCCGTTTTTAAATATAGACCTCTTGAATCTACTTTATACACGGTATATACATGTATATACATGTATATACATGTGCCGTGTATTATGTGTGTATTTATCTTACATGTGCATTATGTGTTGCAACATTCCGCTGGCCTTTGATTGTCTGTCTGCTGGGCTTAGCCTGCATTAGTGCTTTAAAGATAGTTTGTTTAGGATCTCAATGGGTTCATGCGTTGGACATGCAGTTAGTGCTGCTTCAGTGACCTTTGTGAAAGATGAGATTTGTACAAAAATTGATAAAAAAATAAAAAACTATGAGGAAATCCTACTTAAATTATATCTAAATAGACTTTGATGATGAACTAATCAACAAAGGACGCTAATGATGTTCTTTGATGATGTGTATTAATTAATATCATGTAATTAATTTATTTATGGCATTGACCTTCAGTTGATTTATTCATTTTGCATGTGATGTGGTCAGTTGTGTAGCGCTCGTTATTAATTTAAAAGCGAAAGTGGATTGAAATAGATGAATGTGTACAACTGTTTAATGACTTTACTGATAAAGTATAATGGTATGCGAGATGTGTAAATGATGTTTATTATGCATTTCCAGGTCCATCCGTGTGCTGGAGGTGGCAGTGGAAATAACTCCATTCCCACTAACTGGATTGCCATGTTTAAGTTGGAAGATTCTCAGGCCGCACAGCAACACTGTGGATCGGTGTACAAAAAGGTAAGCATTACGAATATGCGTGCTTTGTTTGGCTTTTCTTTCATTTAATTATGCAATAATTTTTATAGCAGCCTTTAGAGGTAATTACTCAGTCAGCCGAGACAAAAAGGTATACTTTAAATGACCATAAAACGTATCAGTGCATGATGTAGGGAAGAGGGATATAGGGAAGAGGGATGTAGGGAAGAGAGATGTAGGGAAGAGGGATGTAGGGAAGAGGGATATAGGGAAGAGGGATATAGGGAAGAGGGATGTAGGGAAGAGGGATGTAGGGAAGAGGGATGTAGGGAAGAGGGATGTAGGGAAGAGGGATATAGGGAAGAGGGATATAGGGAAGAGGGATGTAGGGAAGAGGGATATAGGGAAGAGGGATATAGGGAAGAGGGATATAGGGAAGAGGGATGTAGGGAAGAGGGATGTAGGGAAGAGGGATGTAGGGAAGAGGGATGTAGGGAAGAGGGATCTAGGGAAGAGGGATCTAGGGAAGAGGGATGTAGGGAAGAGGGATGTAGGGAAGAGGGATGTAGGGAAGAGGGATAGCTCCTGATAATGTCCAATCCAAGCCTTTGGACCTACGACAGAGAAAACGCGGTTTTGAATAGTTTCTGTATGGGCAAACGAGACCCCCAGACAAAACCCCCACACTCAGCAGAACCAAGAGAGCGACATGCACCCCATACAAGCTCATAGAAGTCTTGTGGGTAATTATGCAAAATTAAGTGGAATGCAGCATATGCTGCATTCCACTTCGTAGGCACTTTTGTGCAACTCTGTGGCACCGTGATCGCTTACAAAGCCAAGAGAACAGGAGGAGTTTACAAAATGGTCAGAAGAAAGGAAGTTGTGAAACACGGTTCTATAGGTGGCACCAGATGGCGTGTTTACACACGCTGCTACGACAGTCCCGTGTTATGTAGTCTATAAGCAGTGTTTTTGTGGGCTACTAAAAATGTGTTATATTTGGTGTCATGATATATATAAACACACACATACATTGATATATACCTACCTACATGCATACATACATATGCACATACATACATACATACATTCACTATGGAAACGCTTGGCATTGTCACATTGGGAAGAACATACTGAAAAATCCTGGCATGTCAAATTGTTCTAGACAAAGCTACAAAGTACAAGTGACGGAGTGTAGGTTAAATGGATGGTTGAGAACCAGCACTTAGATGTTATTAAATAACATTCAATACACTGAGTATTTTATTCGGAAAAGGAGTCCTTGATCAAAAACATGTGTGTGTGTGTGTGTGTGTGTGTGCGCGCGCGCGTAAGTCTGTGTGTGTTGTATGCATGTTGACTGGCTAAAAATCGTAGTGATTGTTGTTACAATATAATGTAACTGCTTAGTGTTAAGGCACATTGGGGCAAAGCGCAATGAAGAACTGTTGTTGTGCCGTTGGTGTTTTATGGCACCAATAAAGGGCATGTGGTGTGGTTTATGGGTATAGGCCGAGGCGAATCTTTTACCCATTCAGACACTGTTGGACTTTATGGCACCATAATCTCTTTATGCCATCCGTGTATCTGCGGTCTAGCATCTCCTCCTCCTCGCTTGGAGAGATGGCCATCCACACTGCAATACAACTACACAGTTTTACGATACACGCAATAGAAGACCAAGAGGGTAACTACATGCTTATAAACGACTTTTATATGAGTTGCTTTATGCATGTAGCCTGAATAGCATACAAATCCCTGTACTTAAAATGTTGTATAAAGGCTTTACACAATCCATACTGCAGCATACATGCAATAAGACCTTTAAGACTCGAGTTCTTTCTTGTGGTAGCAATCTAGGCCTAATTAACTGCAGTAAAGGTATCCTAGCTGCAAATCGATCCCAACCACAGTTTGATTGGATCACCTGAACCACAAGAGTTCTGGCTGGAATCTATGAATCTGGGTCAACCGTCTTTGCGTCACTTTACACTTTGAACTCCCTCCTCAGAGATGGATGAATTGCTGACTCAGCAGCAGCAGCAGCTCGCTCACACCCAGGAATGGCTCCTTTGTCAACAAAGGCTTGTCATGCTTGATATTAGTATGCCTTCCCTGCAGTGCCATCAATTCATTGTCTTGAAAGCCTATGTTGTAAGATTAGTGGTTGTTTAACCATTACATACAATGTAATCGTAATTGCACACTTCTAATTTGTAAAGAATCTTGGTGAAGCTAAGCACAGGGAACCAACTCATTGGTGAGTGCTGAAATAATTCACAAGCACTGAGCTTATTGCTGAGTGGTGCTCGGTTGTCATGCCATACATGTACTCATGCGATTGCCAACTCTCCCCTTTCGGTGGGAGTCGAGTCTCCTGGAACTAGCTTCCTCCTTCTCTCATCTCCAGTTTTAAATGGTTTTTTTGCACCTTTCTTTTTTTAAACTGTGAAATTGATATGAAACGTAATTAGTAATTTACATAATGCTGCCCACAGCATTGGCCATTCTGCAGTGCTTCCAGTGTGAGTATTCCGAGAGACGAATTAGGTGTTGAGGAGCGAGATATGTAGGAACAAATCTAGAAAGAAATAAAGAAAGCGGAAGGAAGGGAAGGAAATTCCTCAAGGCAGGCCCAATGGCGGCAAACGATCTAGTTTAGGCTAAAGTTAATGGGAAAAAGAGATCACGACAACCGGTTCAAAAAGTGAAAAAGAGGTCGGAGAGAAGCTTGAGAATGAGAAGAGCAAATAAAATATCTAAAACAGACAAATGCATGAACCATAGAGGTCAGCAATGGTGAATGTGTACGTGCTTGGATTAAATGCACATTGATACCAAGTATATACACAAGTGATGAAAACAGTGCAACATGAAGACTGAAGAGCTTTAATACAGTTGTTTGAATAAGCCTAATGCTAATGCCAGTCATGTCATGTGCAATTGTGCATTTATAGCATCATATCTATAAGTAATTTATGAGTAAGTCCACTGCTGCCGTATAGAATGGTGGCACTGGCTACCAGCTCCTCATTGCAACCGATCTCCTTAATAATGTAATAAACACCGCACTTGACATCATACTCTTATCATCATCTTTGTCATAATCTCACTAGCTGAAACAGCTAGATTTTAAATTTACTTACTTACCTAACAAATGACACTATTTGGTGCGTTTCAAAATCCGGTCAACCGAAGCATGTACTTAAGCCGTGATTAAACTGCACTGTCTAAGATAAGAAAAAGCATAAAAGAAGCGCAAATACAATAAAACTAACATCAAATGAAGAAGCGCAGTTCTTATGGTAGGTTAGCGGTTAGACCAAAGGAGAATTTATATCTACGGGTTCTTGAGATCAGGAAGTGTGTTTACGTAGTCTATAAACTTTCGGAGAAATCGAATATAAATATAGTACGCAGAATATCAAGCCGAGTTGAAGGTCGCTGGTTCCGACGAAAGATTCTAGCGAGAACAACATTGGTCACTGTCGAAAATTGACTTGCGCGGCACGTAACTATGTTTTATGCTAATATATCGACAAATTGAATGGAATCAGGTCAAGTAAACTCCGCCCACTTGGACAAGAGAATTGACTGAGATATGAATTGCTTTGTTGAAGCATTGAAAGCTGAATTACATCGCATTGCAGTGGTTTTTACATTGCTTATGATTAGGGTTGCCAGACGTTCGGAAAAGGAGGACATGCCCTCCGTTTGGCTTCATGTCCTGTGTACGGCAGACGAAGCATTAAACCTGGAAATGTCCTGCGTTTCGTATCTAAGTGCCTATATTATTTTTTTCAACGTGACTTAATATATAGTTTCTTGGTTACTTACAATGTAGGAGACCCTCTGACTCCGGAGTGAAACATTCAATGTTTCATTCCGGCTCTCTGTGTCGTCCTTTGGATGTCCATATATCTGGCAACCTTACCTTTGATTGAAATACTGATGTTTTGGGCATAATGGTCATAGTGAAAGAACCCGTACTTTGTGCAACCTTTGATTGTGGCTGTGTAAGTTCACAACCAAAGCCATATGGCGTGCTGTGGGTTTTAGGTGTGGTTTTAGGCTAATTTCTGACAGAATAAACAAACCCCAATGAAGTACTGCTAATACAATATGCTGCAGATGGTTTGATGCAGCCGCTATGTAAACAATGCATACATACACATTCCCACTGCCTTTGCTGGAGGCCGAAGAGTAGCCCTTGCAGCTGTACTGGAATGCCACATGCACCGAGTGTAGGGGGGTTGGGTGGGTGAATGCCTGTTCCGCTCATGCACTGTCAATATTTTGTGGAGTGACCAATCTTCTTTCTTTCGTAAAATCTTTGCATCTGAATCGTGAATCTCAAATTGGCTGATGTTGATGCAGAAATGACCTGGAAAGAGAAGGATGAGGGTCATGGGAAGGTGGTTTGCTCTCACTTTAGACAACTTCATGGTAGACCTACTGTTGGTATCACTGGGTGACAGCACTGTCGACCTATTATTGGCGCATTCTCAGAATGCTCTTATCATTCGTGGAAGATGCAGCAGTGCACAGGACTATTACATGTAAAGTGGTGCATCATGGGATATTGTGCAAAAAATGTTATGCATAGATCTACATCTGGTGCAAGCTTTTGTACATAATATAATTATATGTCAAATGTAATAATGTCTGTTTGTTGATCTGTATGTGGTGTGCATTTGTGTTGATGTCTATGTATGCACCTAGTTGTTTATATATATATATATATATATATTGTGTGTGTGTGTCATCTCTCTCTCTCTCTCTCTACCTCTCTCTCTCTCTTCTGTCACTCTCTCTCTCTCTGGCTGTCTCTGTCTGTCTGGCTGTCTCTCTGTCTGTGTGTGTGTGTGTTCATTTAAAATTTTATGTGCTTGTATATTTGTATGTGCAGACTGAGGTATGTGTGTATGATTTATATACTTTGAAACGAGGTCAAGGTTATTTATTTGACGTGGCTTTCAGACGTAACACGTTTATCGCTTTTTTATTCTGCGCTTGACAACTATGTGGAGTTTTATTAAGGTGAAAGGCCTGCTATTTGGCAGAAGATATGCAGAGGAGGCTATCCAGGTTGTGCATTACTGTTAGTGAGGAGAAGGAGTGGACGAAGGAGAAGTGAAGGTGAGAGATGTAACCAGGTCTGAAGATGAGCTGAAGATGAGCGGCCTACAGTTGGGGATGAACAGATACTCGGACTCGGTATTACTGGAGTACGTCAACACCCTGTAAAATATTTATTTAATAACAACAGCTGTTTAAATTGAAGCTGAATTGGTGAAGAGACTCATGCACAAGTAGAAGATGGATGTGATGAAAAGAATTGTGTTTAAATGGAAGTTAGCAATTAGAATGAATGTGCTTAAAACAAAAGAAAACAGTAGCATAAACTTTCAATGATGGTAAGCAGGGTGTTGATGTACTCCAGTAATACCCTCGGACTCTGCAGGAAATTGCTAATCCGTTCATTCCTACCTACTGTAGCACAGGTTTAACAGATATATGGGTTCTGTATCGATAGTCCGAAGGTTCTATAGTCCGAAGGTTCTATAGTCCGAAGGTTTGATAATCCAAAGAAAATCTTCTTGTCTGAAGATTTTCGGATTATCGATCCCTAGGCACTCGAGCTTACACTAAACTTCGGACTATCGAACCTTCGGACAATCGAACCTTCGGACTATCAAACCTTCGGACTATCAAAATGTCGGACTATCGAACCATCAGACTATTGAACGGTCCCCGATATATGTAGACTGATGCAGAAACATCAGAGTTGAAATTAAGCTAAGGCACCCAAGATTTAGTGGGATTACTTTGACAGCTGTGCCATGCTGTCCAAATTCTGAGGCCTTCTATCAACAAAGCATAATTATTGAAGGAATAATGTATCTTTATTCTGTATACTCTTAAAATTATTATACTGGCCTTAAAACTGTTCTTTTTAACCGTGCTGGAGTCATGAGCGCTCCTGAGTAGTAGCCTTGAAGGGGCTCTATATCAATCTCTGTAATAAATGAATGAATGAATGAATTACTATGGCTTATGATGCACCTACTTTAATGCTAAAAATTTATGCCTGTGCTTTATGTGAATGTTAAGAGTTTTCTACTGCAATTGTGTGCTTTATTACCTTCACATTTATAACACTTCCATTAACACCAGGTTTACCTGCACCAGACTGTCTCAGACTCTCTTGCTTGCACCTTATCACACCTGCTCTTTGTTCTTTATTATGGTTTCCTTTATGTCAGAGAATCTGCCTTCAAGGTGGCACTCTACACCTGTGAGACAGGTGCAAATCATATGCCACCTTGCCTATCATCCAGCTTTGCCAAGGCTTTTGGATATATCGGCATCTTCTGGAAACACACGTCTGGAGTGTGTTGTTCATGGAACATTTATGGTCAATAGAATGATTAGTACTACATTTAATTTACAATGACTGATCAGACCAGTTGGAAACAGAATTCTGCCTTCCAATAGTTGTGACTTGTTTTTTAAGTAGTTTTTTTTACTGTTGCCAGGTTCAAATAAGACTGTTACATTAAGGGTTCGTTGTCAAACTTCAATTTTATTATAGCATGTCTGATAATGTTGCACGTAGACGAAAGATAACAGATATTTAGGAAACCTCACTTTGGCTGAGATTCAAACTTTCTTACAACAAGTTAATTTTAAAGCGAATGTGTACAGATCACTGTTTCAGACTGTTGAAGATTCATTTTTCTCCTAAAGTCAGACGTGTGCTTCTGCCTCCATATCTTTCCTCCATCCCAACTCCTCCATCCCTATGTTTTTCCTCCATCCCCTCCCGCCAATTCCCCCTCCCGTCTGCTGCCGACAGCAATCCACTGTGGGTAGTTTGTATCCATTTCAGTTTGGCATGATCGTGTTTGTTGTTGCACGGTAGCTCTTGGCTTTCGGTTCGTCAAAGGAGTCGGTCTTCTTTAATCTAACGGCTCAACCATCTGCAGTGCGCTTCATTTGATGTTGGTTTATGATGTTTGCACTTCTTTTATGTTTCCCAGTGGCTGGAAACATGAAAGAGGTAGCCAAGTGGAATGCTCCATCACTGTGCTCTCTAATCTCGGGTCCGCCAGACAGAGTCATTTTTCAAATGGCTTGGACAGCATCTAAAGTAGCCTCCCTAGTCAGGAAGTTTTTGGTTGCTCCTGTCTGTGCAACAGAAGCAGCAACCAGAACCCACACTGGCCTCAATTGCTTAAATTGGTAAATCAATACATTTTATATAATAAGTGGCCAGTTTAAAGTGAAGTGGTGTTGTCTATTTAGTGATTAATTACACTGATTAATGCTACACTTTTATTTTTGCAAAAATCAGTTGGGGAAGTAGTGTAGCAGATTGAGTTTAAAAGCATGGAGTTTAAATGAACCCTTATTTGTTCTCCTCATGGTAGGTTTAATACCTAAAGAGAGAACTTATTTGAAAACTTTTTATGATATCTCTACTTGCTATGTTCTAGCTTGCTATTATTATTGCTATCATCATTATCATCATCATCATCATAATCGGCATCATCGTCATCATCATCACCATCCTCATCACCATCCTTCTCTTCCTCCTCCTCCTTCTCATCATCGTCATCATCATCATCATCATCACTTTCCATTAATACCAAGTTAGCAATTATATATATAGGGTTTAAAAAAGCTTCTGAGATATATTAAACTTCTGGATGACCTATAAAAGTGATCCCTCAAAATTAAAATGAATCAGTGGAGTCAAGAACATTTGTTGAACAGTAAACACCCTAAACCGGTACAAATATTACAAATTTATCATCATTATCGTGATGAAGAAGATACCAGGGATATGATGCATGACGTCATCAGGAGTCACATGCTATGTCTTGTAAAGAAAATATTTTGTGCAAAATCCGTAAGGTTTATGAAATAGAAGAAGATACAGGTAGACTTCTTCTGTTGCCTCTCCTATGTCGTGAGCATGCAGTGCCATCTTGGTGTGGCTCCTGCTAACATGTAGTCACACAGGCAAAATGTCTGAAGGCCCAACTTTATAGATGGTATCGGGTTATTCTAGCGAAGAATTCAAACCAACCACTGGATGGAGTCAGTTTACCAATGATTTTTGTTAATAGGACGTTAATAATTTCGTTTGGGTATCCACAAATCAAGCTTCAAAGATTCCAATAATTACTTGCACATGTCTGGAATTTTAAAATCAATTTTTAAGTGCTCACATTTTGCTGCGGTTAAAACCCTGGGAGGATGTTAGAAGACAATGTGCTTGGTATGCTGTGAACATGTTGCAAGGCTTCTTATGTAGCGTCATGGTAGAAATATGATGTTTGTGAGTTTCACAATAGTCAAGTATTTAGGGTGGCTAATTAACCGGCCACGGGACTCGACTGACATTAGGACAATGTGCTAAATAAATTAATGACTAATATAATAATAACAAATTCAATAACTTACAGTCAAACTATTACACAATTTTTTTTAATTTAGACACTTTCAACTGATGATGTATATAGATGTTTTTTTCATACTAGGCCCACTAGAAATCCTTGTAGTAGGCCTATATTCAAAGTGAATGGCAATGGAAACTCAATGGCAATAATAAGGTGAACTGTTTTCACTTTATGGTGATCTAAATCTCAAAATGGACAATTAGTGGTCAGGATCATTATGCCTCCTGAAACCGTCCTTTACTGCCTGTGGCAAAACCCGTTTTCGACACCGAAACCATTCCTTCTCTATTTAAAATTCATGCCTAAGCCACTGAGGGACATGAAATTATAAAGCTGCTTAGTGACTTGTCTTTATTTGTGCATTAAGCTTATAGTTAAAGTGACTTTGATTATAAAGCGCTTTATTAGTCTGCACTAAACCCTTTAACAGCCAGAATGTACTAATGCTAATAGGAAACCAAAGCAGCTCATCATTAAGGTGTTATTTAGTAATATTGCCTCTGAGTTCTGATTGCTTAGTGCTTAAAGCCACGAATGTTAAGTGGCTCTCTCTCTCTCTCTCTCTCTCTCTCTCTCTCTCTCTCACTCATTCACCATTCACACACACACACACACACACACACACATATATATATATATATATATATATTAAACGAAAAGGTGGTGAATGGGTGATGGGAAGCTGGAAGAGAAGTTGACAAGGCAGAGGGGCATCAGTAGCCGAGGAACCCTTTCAACCCCTCCGCCAATTATAGACAAAGCCCATACATGTAGATTAAAACCCACTAAATCTCGAATGTTTGCAATTTGCTTCAAGCTTCATGCAAGTAAAAGTCTTATGTCATTTTCTTTGTCTTGGTTGTCGGATGCTGCACTAATTAAGAATTGAAGAGGCTATTTAATTTCCAAAACTAGGATGAATGATCGCCTAGTGGTTGGAATGTATTATCTTCTCATCCAGAGAGGTCAATGTACATGTGGTCATGTACTGTATTTATACGTAATATCATTCACTTGTAATCGTAATCGTAAACTTTCTAAAGCGCCACTTGAATGCTAAGTGGAGGGCATCTGTTTGTCGACAAGCGCTGTTTTGGTGTTAAGTTACTGTTAACCAGAGAATTAATGCTGATCAGAGGGCCGAGAAATAGGAAGCAGAGGAAGGGTTGGATTAGGATAGGATTATTGAAGAGGTGAGGACTTTAATTTGACGTGGATATCCCTGGGTTGATAAGTAGAAGAGCCTAAAGCAGAGAATGGTGATTGAGTGCAGGTATTGGTGTAGAAACTGAAGATTTGCGGTTATATTTATTTTCTGTTTGTATAAATGCACACAATTGTTCTCATAATTATATTCGTAGGTATACCTGTATGTGCTTACTTGTTCATGTTGATGGTTACTATAACGGTGATGATGCTGATGATGATGACAACCGTTGTTGTTTGATTGTACAGGCGGAACTGGCTGTGTCCAAAGGCGCTCTGGCGGTCATCTTCGACGTTACGGATAATGACAGCGCTAGAAGACAGGTCAGCTCACACACAAACAGATGGACAAACAGACAAACACACATCCAGGCAGACAGACACACAGAGGGAGGGATGCCTTTTCCTTCTTTTGATATTTAAGGCAAAAGTATGCCTTAGCATTTTTCTCGTCCTCAACTCTTCTACTTTCTTCCTTCTTTCTACAGTCTTTTTATTCTTCTCTTTCGTGAATGCTGCTCTTCCTTTCAGCTTCGTTCTTGCATCTACTTCATCTGTAGCAGCGCATATTCCGTCTTGTGTGCGTTCACCATGTTATAAGTAAGTAGCATGATCGACGCATTAGCAGAAGGAGGAGGAGGAAGAGGGAGGAGGAAGAGGGAGGAGGAAGAGGGAGGAGGAAGAGGGAGGAGGAAGAGGGAGGAGGAAGAGGGAGGAGGAAGAGGGAGGAGGTGGAGGAGGATATCCCGTCACTCGTAAATAAATCTCTTTAGGAACAGATCCTTTTTCAAAGCAATGAAACCGAGTAGAGGGAGCGGGTGAGGAGGAAGCCGAGGGGAAGGTAGATGATGGAAGATAAGGGTGTATTGGAGGAAGAAGACGAGGACCTAAATGAGAGAAGATGAGAAGTAAGATGGGGATGAGTAGGAAGAGGAGGAGGAGGAGGATCAGTATGGAGGAGATGGATGGATGGATGGCCGCTGGAAAGCAGCTTCCTAGCGAGTGATGATAAACGCCCTGTTTACCATCGGCGTTCAGTGGCTCCGCTTAGCGCCGACGATAACTCGAGATCGGTTTCTTTCAGACGTGGAAGAGAAGCGCTCAATGGATGAGATGCAAATGCCTGCTGCACATATTTCAGATGCTCCGCAATTAGACGCAAAGGTGGGATCATGGGAAAATGTCTGAACGGAATGTGCGCTTCTTAGTCGAATAAAAATGCCCTATAGCTGAAGAAGAAGGGGTTTTGCTCATCTGCCTCATTCCAGTTCGACTGAAGTTGAACTTTGAAATTTTAACATTATTATCCACAAGGCAGAAAAATGTGTTTGACACGTTAGGATAATTCTTTTCTGAAATCACGAGAATCAGTTTTAGATGGTTCATGTTTCTCTTCTCTCTTTCTCTGTCCTGTCTGTCTGTCTGTCTGTCTGTCTCTGGTTCTCTTTATCCAGCATGTCTCATTCTCTCTCATTTCTCTGTCCTTCTCTTGCATTCTCTCTCTCCTGCCTGTCTCATTCTTTCTCTTGTTCAATTACTCTCTCTCACCCTGTCTATGTCTGTGTGTCTCTTGTTCTCTATGCTTTGTCCTGCTTTTAAACTTGTGAACAATTTTTGATAATGTCTTGATTCCTCACTTGCTGTACTCAGTTTTTGGTTGGATGGCCTAACATTGAAAATGTGAAATGTTTCACTGGCACAGAAGCAGATGTCCTTTGAAATCTGGTTCTACTGCATCCAGTTACTTTTTATTCTCCAGTAGCTGAGGCATCGGAATCAGAGAGCTAAAATACAAATATATATAAATTACAGTAAAATGGTATTTTTTATGCGACTATGATTAATAATATGAAACTTAGCAAACAATATTTAGGTAAAATTTGTGAAATTATTTTTGTTAGCAAACCTAACAGATTGTACATTTAACATTTCCTCAAATATAACCTAATTATAAGAGGCCTGTTGTAAACAACAGTTCTGAATTTTAAGTTGTTAAAAGTAGTTTTTTTTGAAAGACACTGTCAAAAATAGTATCACCCTCCTTTTTTCCAGACTTGGGACTGGCATCACTAGAGTGGGGGCAGTGGCAGAGATGTTAACTGGATGGTATGTTCATTAAGTGGAAAGCATTATCAGATAATAATGGTCTTTTATGTTAAATCATAATGAACTTGTTGTTGTTATTAAGACTATAAAATTTATTGAACGATTTTCATGTTGAAATTTATTCAAAGTTATATAATAACAAGCTTCAATTGCTATACATCTTAAGATACCACGACACCAAATGTAAACTATATTACTACGCCTTTTCTTTCTTTCTTTCTCCTCCGTCATGGATATGCCTCAACCATAATAGGCCTACGTCTCCATGCTTGAGTACGTATTCATGGTGAGGTTTCATTGTCCTATGGGTGTCCGCTCGATAATCCGAAGGTTCGATAGTTCGAAGGTTCGGTCGTCCGAAGATTCTATACTCAGACATTAATTTAACTAGAAGCTGGATTAATTGAAAAAGAATCTATAAAACTGGGAGCTGGATTGGTGTGAAAATAATCATGTCTAAATGGAAGCTGGAGATCAGAAAAGAATGGTGCAATCCCGCTTCTAGCCAAATTAATTCTCTAATCTATCCAGCTACATTAAAACCACAATCTTATCACCGATAGACAGGATACCATGCAATCTTCGGACTATCGAACCTTCGGACTATAGATGCAGAACACGTTTTTACACATTCGACAGGTTGTAATGTCCACCATTGATCCACCTTTAATTATTGTTATGGTCTGGGATGTGCACAGCCAGTGCCCAGACACTTGACTGGCGTTTTCTCAGGGCTGCTCATTGTCTCGGCCTTAGTATTCCGTTGAGGATGAGCCACAGTGTGAGGGGGAGGGGTGTTAATTGATTTCGACCTTTAACGCACGTGAGCCCGCCGGAGAGTCTCCTAACATGTATCGTGTTAGTTGTAGTCTTTATTTACGTCATAGTTGTGTTGCTTTTGCGATGTAAGTGCCGCCCGAAAGAGAGACGCACAGAGAGAGTGACGGAGAGAGACAGAGAGGGACAGAGAGAGAGAGAGACAGACAGATAGACAGACAGTGACAGAGAGAGAGACACACAGAGACAGAGGGAGACGTTCCAATTGTGTAAACTATGTTAACAAGAGAAACGTGTAAATGATGTCGGAGGCAATCGAAACCAAACGATGTCGCTCACTTCCTTTGATGTTACCGCTCACTCCTTTGAAGCGCCGCCACCACCGCCGATAAAGCGCTTCTCGTTTAAAGTGGTTTAAGATAACGATATCAGCTTTCACGCGTCGCCCAACTTCGATAAATAACGAAACAGTCGGACTAATTAATTGTGATGTTCACGATTTCCTCTGCCTTCATCCCTCTCTCTCTCTCTCTCTCTCCACCCCTTGGCCCTCACTCTCGCTTGCGTTACTTTCCAGCTCTCTAAGCCAGTCGTTTTGTTTTGCTAGCGGTAATTTTTGCTCGGCTGAAGTTGTGGCTTATGGATCAGTTAGTGATACCTTTTATGCTGAGAAAAACCAACAACACCTAAGCAATAACACCTGTGGAGAGACAGACAGACAGACAGACAGACAGACAGACAGACAGACAGACAGAGAGACCCCTAACCATGATATATATAAAATTACTTATTCAGACTGAAAATAGTACTTTATTATTATTATTATTAATTATTGTTATTATTATTATTATTAATTATTATTAACCGACTCGTTCGGTGGTAGGACACTTGTGTCCACCGGTTGTCGGTCAGACCAGACCCCTCCAGACCCAACATCTCATCATAGTTCCCTGGGCGGGTGGCCAATGGCCATGGCAGAGGTGTTCCTCAACACCTGCATGAGTCTAAAGACTAGCAGTGGCTGCAGAGCATCTACAAGGACTATATGTCAGAGCATCCTCTTCGTGTCTGGTGACACGCAGAAGGTTTTTTTCTAGCGCACTCTTCGGTTCTGCTACACAGATGTTGAGAGTAGAGGAGAAAGTGTAGTGGTAATAATTAGATTTTGAACAAATTAAAGTTAAGGTTAATTTTGAAGAGCAATTATGTTGAAAAAACGTGAATGAATTGAATGCAAAGCATCAGTAGTATTTTTCCAGACTGATTCTAGAAACTCCATCCCTTTCTGTTGGCTGTCGCCCTAGCCCTCGCTTAACTTAACCTACAGTTTATGAAGTTGGGCTCTACAGAAGCTGTTGTGCTCACCTGGCTGAATTGGACATATCTACAATTGTGTAGTATTGAACTTCTTTCTTGTCTGTCTTCTGTTCTTGATGTTGCCCTCTGCCTTTGTATTAGTCAGTAAATGTGTCTGTTTGTCTGCCTTTGTATTTGTCAGTGTGTTTGCCTGTCTGTCAATATCTTTGTATTTGTCAGTATACATGTCTGTTTTTCTACCTGTCTACCTTTGTATTTGTCAGTGGGTGTGTATCTGTACGTTGTAAACGGATGGTGTCCGCTTGATAATCCGAAGGTTTGAAAGTCCGAGGGTTCGATAGTCTGAGAGTTCAATAGTCCGAAGGTTCAAAAGTCTGAAGATTAGTGTAAGCTTGAGAGTGCCTAGAGTTCGATAGTCCGAAGGTTCAATAGTTTGAAGGTTTGATAGTCTGAAAGTTCGATAATCGATTATCGAATCTTCGGACTATCAAACCTTCGGACTATTGAACCTTCGGACTATTGATACAAAACCTAAACGGATATGTTTTCTTGACACTACTGATGCTTTTTCTTTCTTTGAAAGCAACCTGTTTCTAATCCTCCATTAATTTCCTGCATCCTCTTGGTCTTCCTCTGAAGATCCTCACCGATCCTCTGCATTCCTCCTCCATCCTCTGAAGATCCTCACCGATCCTCTGCATTTCGTTGTTGGACCAGAGTGGAGGATTTAGAGCTGGGCTGAGAACAGACGAAACGAATGTAAATTGAAATTGATCCCCTTAATGTTGTTGCTGATCGACTGTTCTTTGCATCAATTCTTCTCTTAGAAGGACTTTCATTAGTAGTATGACAAACAGAGCATCCATCAGTCAATAGGGAACTAGTTGAAGATGTGTTGTTGAGAAGCTGAAGGCAATCGACTGCGTTGTCTTTCTCGTTTAGCTCAAGAAGAACCGAACGATGTTTGACCGACCTATCTTGCTGCTGAATGGTCGGTCGGCCAGTCGGCTGCGCCAGATCGTACAGTACAACAGGGATGCATTCGTCCATATTAAGGTCATGTCAGAGTTAGCGGTGGCCACTGCGAAAAATGAACCGGTAAGTCCTAGTGTGTCAGCACTTGACCTATTTAAACAAAATTTGCCAATGATTTTGCTGGTGTTGTTTTATATGTTGCTAACACTTCTTGAACATCTGCAGTGCCATGCTAGGAATCAGAGGAGCACGTGATACAGCTAATCAAAAGATGGCCACAGTGTTGCGTGAAATTTATATTTTTGAATATATATTTATTGTTACTATTGATAATGATTGTAATTATGTAGATGTTGTTTGTCTGGATCTGTGTCTGTCTGTTTTGGACCTCCTGTGTGGGTTACCCATTCCCTCTCTCACTCTACCTCGGTTGCTGAGCCATAAATTTTTCGTTTGAATGACTTCTCTTCAAATCCAGCAACTTCACCATTTATTTTTGATGAATCTATGAGTAGTTGAATTGTAGGAAAGTAGACAATTTCTTAGATACACATGTCAGCAGCAGCAGACAGACACTTGCTGCCTCCATCGTAATGCAGAGTGTCTAGTTCAACGGATACATTCATGCATTGTATACCATTGGCCCATGACACCCTTTCCCTAAGGCCTAGAGTGTCTTGCTTCACTGCCTCTGCACTGGACTAATCAAATTAAATAGTAAATAAAGAATTTGAACTGCAGAACCGTACACCTCCCACTTGTACATGACTATGGACCTGTACCACAGGCCTTATCAGTGTGGTCTTCACTGTCATCATCATCATCAGCAGCAGCTATAATGACAGTAGCATGAAGCATTATCATCATCTTGATTGATACAAATGAATTGTTTTATGTCAGGCAAATGTATAAAGATTGCTGATAAAATATTTAAACATTAAATGTCATTACAAGTGACCTAACTTCCACATTGGCCATAGTTTTCCATATCCTGTGTCTTCATGTTGTCTGTCTTTTTTTATTGAAGGCTCCCAGTGACCAGCGTCATTGGAAAGACTATTACAGCCTCGTCATATTCCTCACTGTGTTGGTCTTTCTTGGTCTTCTCAGCGTCATCGTCGTACTCAAGGTCAGTAACTGTACATACTGATATGCAAATGTCAAGGTTTGCAGTGCTGATAGAAACAAGACATATATATTTATGTATGATCCTTCCCTGTCTGATATTATAAGCTCACAGAACTTTGGTGCTTATATATGATAATGGTGAGAGGAACAATGATTGTATTTTTTGTCAGTTCTTTCATCCTCCAACCCACAGTGTATATTCAGTGCATTCGTTGTAGCTGAGTTCACTGGGAGGCAGTGCAACTAGAGCTGAAATGATGAGATAATTCGTGTCCTGATGTGGCTTGAACCCCTTTGACCTTCTGGTTAACTGTTCAAGGGTTAATAACCAGTGGATGGATGGATGATCAAATTGATCATGCATCGATACCTTTGCAGGCAAGCATGAAATGAAGAACTAAGAATGCAGTTGTAAGCATAAGAGTAACATTCAAACAGACGATTTGGCAATGAGTTTGTCCTCATATGTGAGTTCATCTTCTGGATCAACTTACTTTGATTAAGAGTCTTGTATTCTCTAAGACATTCTTCTCTCCCGTTGATAATCTTCCACCACAGCTGGAGTTTCTCTCCACCGCCTGTCTTCTCTTCTTCCTAATGCTGCATACACTTCAAGAAGTTTATGTTTTAGCTTAAGATCATTCATTATCTATTTTTTCTGTATCTTGGCTCTTCATCAAATTTTTAAGTGTTGTGATGATAAAAGGTGGAGAATGGTTGCTGTTCTTCAAACAAAAGTCAGTTTTTTTCAGTTCCTTAAATTGGTGTTTTATCTGATGTTGATTTATTCTGTTGTTTTTAGTTTCGATGTCAGATGAGAAGAAAGGAGGTAAAGCAGTTGATCTCAATTTTAATTTCAATATTTTGTTGACTTGTCTTGTTACATATTTTGCTGCATTGAAATTGGGATACTTTCTGTTCAATTCGTGTGAAGATATTCTGGTGCCAACTGATATACCTAACTTTTCTTAGGCAAAGCTTGTCGAGATATACAAAGGCGCTCGCTTCAATATCAGGCAGTGCATCTTAATAAGAAATGTTCTGTGGGTGCTGTGCTCGTACAATTAGTTCAACAGTTTTTTCCCATTCTCTGCTCCACATGAATAAAGCAAGGACAACACCAGGACTTATGAGAACTTGATTTGGTGACAGTAGCAAGAAACTTTAAATCATTTAGCCATATTCAGTTAGGCCTCTTGCTGCAGCTCATGCTTTGACGGTACTAGACTAACATTTCACATGGTTATTAGTGGAGTAGTTCTGCGAACTGTGATCTATCATGTGATCTATCTGGTATATAATAATTAAAGGAAGATATATTAATATATAAAATGGGAAGACATGTTGATGACTTTGATTTTAAGAGACATCCTGTTCCCTGATAGCCCTAATATTGTTGGTGGTTGTTCTGCTGAAAACATATTGGAAAGACACACCCTTCATTGTTGGCGTCCTACTTAGAGACCTACTTAAACTACAACTGCGGAAAACTGTGTCTTATTACTGTTAGGTCAAGTCTTGTCTTGATTTTAAGATGGTAATTTCAACTACTTCTATAACACTTAAAGGGAGCTTCTGCAGTACTCAAAAGTTATTACCTCCTGAACTGCTTATATAGGATAATGAAGTGAATCACCTGCATAACATGGGACCTCTTACAAATTTGACTGGTCCTCTCTGTTGCCACTTCTGTCACCTCGATGTCTATACAATGCAGACACAACAGATCCTTCTGTCAGATGTCCGTCCTTCTGCCAGTTCAATTTTTGTCTGGATATTTAATTCAAAGCTTAAATTTTCTTATTTTACCACTGATTGGCAGTAACGTTTCCCATCACCATATATTTCATTTAGAGCCTTTTTATTATTGGAGCTAGTATTTATGTACTTATTCCAGTCTTTGATTTATTTGTCTAAGCTTCTTCTTCTAGTCTTTCTAATCATTCCAATTCGAAACACAATCGACCTTCACCAATTCAATTTTTATTAAGCTTAGACTGAATACACTGGTTTTCATGACTTATAGTTCTTGGTGCTAAAGAAATTCTGAATTTATTAATACAATTACCATCTTAAGTTCCATTTCAGCCCTTTGTTTCACTTCAGTTACTATCATAATCATCATCTTCAGCTATGGGTTCATCACCCTTTGGTGTCAATCGCACATTTTGTTGTCCTTCTTTGTACGTCTCGGTCCTGTGCCATCAGACTCGGCAGGTCATTAACTTACCTATCTATGGTGCGTCAATTACCATACCTTGTCATTTCTGTTTGGTAGTAGAAGTACACAAGAGAGTGTGTATTACTGAATCCATTTTTGTTTATTTTAGTCATCATTGGCAAAAATAGCATACGAAATTTTGAACAGAATGTCTCCCCTGATATTCCATGAATCTGACAACCGGTTCAACATGGAAGAGCCATGCGTCATCTGTCTGGATAAATATTCATCTGGTCAGGTAAGTCTTGACAGAATGTCTCCTATTTAAACTTAAGTCAGTCCCTAGTTAGATCCAATTCATTTCATTGAGATATTCTCGTGCTAACACTGTAAATGCCCAGCCACCAATTACATACATAATTGTTCTTTGATTATGGTTGCCTGAAGTCTGGCAAAAGAAGGACATGTCCTCCTTCGTCAGGCAAATATAAAACCCAGGAAAAAGTTTGGCTTATCGCTGTTATTTTGTGGCAGATTTGGCCAACTTTGCATGTGCATTTTGTTGTTAAGGCCCTCTATAGGCTACAAGACCTAACAGTCCAATATACTCACTTACATTTATTTTTGTTGCATCTCATTTTCCAAACCGTTCATGGTCTGAGTAATGTTACAACTATATATATATATATATATATATATATATATATATATATATATATATATATATATATATATATATATGGACTGTTTGTGATCAAAGTGCTAATTTCATTTTTTCCAATGTGACTTCGTTTATTGGTTACTTAGGAGAACCCTGACTCCAGAGTGAGACAATCAATGCCTCCCCTTTGTCCTCCTTTGTGAATTTCTGTATCCTGCTTTGAATGCTCATGTAACTTCAGACAAAGAATGCAATCATTATTCCTGTCATCATTGTCGTATATATAATATATATATATATATGTAATATATATATAATATATATATATAATATATCATCGTGTATAAGTACTGACGCTCTGTGAGCTTAAGATATCAGATATCAAAGGGTTATTGTTTTTTCTGCCTTACTGAGCACCACTATCTAATGACTAGACATCAATCAATGTTGTTAAGCAATTGTAAGTGAAGGACTTGTTCAAGATTCACACTCTAACCAGTCAACCACCGTGTGGTCTGTGCCCCACATGTGAATAAGAAACCTGAATAATAAATAGTATGTGCTTGATGGGAATTTTTGAAGATTCCTAACTATGTATATTGTGTTAGGGCAAAAGCAAAGAGAAACCCTTTTTGTGCTGCTTTAAGGCTGTTATTGACCATGGCACTAAGAGGAGAGATAACGATTATCTGATTGTAGGAATTGCGGGTGTTGCCTTGCTGTCATCAGTTTCACAAGTCCTGTGTCGATCCATGGCTACTGAGCAACCGAACATGTCCACTCTGCATGTTTGACATCATGGGTAAGCATCAGATTGTCTAACTACCTCTAGCATGTCATAGAGCTATATAAGTGAAGTCGTGCATCATCAGGTTTGTTCAGTGCAGTGATCCTGTTAGGCTGCTTTTAATGCATTTGTGGTGTTCTTAGCAAGTAGCATTCAACGTCTAAGCAGAAGGTAATAACAAGACATCTTCAAACTCAAGTGTGTTATGAAACTATGTAAATTCTGTATTTTAGTGTCTGTGACTCTTGAAGTGTAAGTTTTGTGCCGCACTTGTTACCAGTTCACTCTCACTTGACTCCTCTTTTGTCGGTCACTATTTTAGGATCTGTTATATTATGGAGTACTTTGCCAACTGCTGTCTGTCTAATATTCTGAAGTGTTTCCTTTGATCCTTGGAATCTGTAGAGTTGCGACATTCGGATGTGAAGTACTCTAGCGTCGTCACACCCAACAGCAGCGAATCTGTCTCTCATCGTCACCATCAGCAGCCGCAGTCATCAACATCCGAAGCATCGCCAGACAGGACTTCTTCACGATATGTCTCTCTACGAGGGCCATCGGCTGGACAACACTCACGTGTGTGTCGATATGCCAGGGCTACAAAACCCTTAGAGAATGCTTATTATCTACGTAGATCTTCAGTCCACTTTTCTGCCTACCCACCAGAATACTCGGGCTACTGTAATTACTCTCCTTGCGTTGGAAGTGCACGTAAGAACAGTGGTAGGCAGGCGAGGTCTGGCAGTCCTCCCACAAGAAATCTGACCCGGAAGCACCTACATGAACACAGCTCTCTGTTAAACTCAGAAACTAGTCATCTAAGCACTGCGGCTGTTGCAGGGACATCCATTCGAAGTCCGTCGTCCTCGGACTACGTTCACCGACGGGCCCGCCTGCTACACGCCATGCGGCCAAACGAAACTCTTCCCGTTCTCAGCAAACTGCATCACGCCTCCATTCATGCGGAACAGCATGCATCGCACGGTTATCGATTTGGGGGTGGAGGCGATTCCCCGTCGGCAAGCGCAGATGCCGATATCAGCAACGGCAGCTCGGTGGCAAGTTGCAATGGTGTGTCCGAGGGATGCCTGTGCAGTGATCGGAGCATTGTTGGCAGCAGTGCCATTCCAAGTGACGTTAGTAGCGTTAAGTCGTGTAACTTCTGCTACAGAAAGTCTGCAGATTCCCTGTCAAATCTACCCCCGGTGCGATTAAAACCCCTGTGCCTTGGTCGAGCTGCCAGCCTGCAGGACATAACACATGACACCGATTCATACCTCGGCCACCATCACCATTATTCCCCCCATACCCAGTTGTTCATGCCTCGGTTTGTGAATCATGTTTGTCAGAGTGACAAGTGTTCATCGTTGAATCTGAGCAAACAAGTAGAATATCACTCGTTGACTGGATCTTGGTCGTGTCAAGACTGCACAGTAGGAAGCGTGGAGTCTGAGGCTGCAGAGGTTCCAGTTCAAAGTATCGCTACGCAAGAAAGCAATGAACAGGACTTTAATCGACGTAGCACGTAATCTGCATCGATAGAAATGGGTGGCTGCAATATTACCTCATCTGAAGTCAGCAGCAAGAAAATCTGCTCTCACGTGACTGTACAGTAGTAAAATTACATTTGATCGAGTTTACAAAAGGCAACTTGTAAAAATCACGTCAAGAATCAGTGACACAGACCTATTAAAATGTTTACAGTTGAAAGCAGGTCCACAATCAACATAGAACAAAATCTGCAGAATATAAACGACATCAGCAACCACAGGCCTGTCTCGAATCTCAGCTTTTAATCAAGAGCGATTGAGAAAAATTGCAGCTGGTTTTATTTTGGCTGATATCAGATTTCTATGATACCATCGACTCTGGTAATGTGAAGCTGCTTGGCATTTTGACATAGGTGCAGCGCTGACATGGTTGACCATGACATCCTATTAACATGCCTCAGTACATGATGTGATATGAATTTGTGGACCCATGCTGAAATGGATTTGATCTTTTCTTGGACAGATGATGATGATGGTAATCTTGAGGTCAGATCGCTCAGTTCCTGAATGGCTCCGGGCAAGCAACAAAGAATGAAGTTCTCGTATGTGTGGTTACTGAGTGTGCATTTGCTTTCATATATCAACAGGAGGAAATCATGCTCCTGCATAGGGCCCCCTTTTGTAACTGTCATCTTGTGAATATATCAACAATTTCTTCTAATTTGGCCTAAGTTATGTTGTTTCATTTTTTATACATCTGCTTAGGGTCCATTAGACAGTCGTGTTCACAACACTGAGAAGTCCATGAAATGTGCACTACAGTAGCCTGCACACATACATACATATGCATGACAAAGGCTCAAAATATTTTATAGCTACAGTCGGTTAATCATGATGGTCGCTAGAGTTCAACGAACCACACGGCGAGTCAGTTAATAAGCTTTTAGCAACCAGCATGCTAGATAATCATATCAAATGGAGGAAGTTCTAAGTTCTGTCTTCCTTGCATTGGAAGACAGAGAGATCTGTCTGAAAAAGATGTGCCAGTCGATGAAACCGCTTATTTTCTGTAGAACAGACACATCTGTGAGTGAAAGTTTATTTTTAATTGGACATGCAAAAGAAGGTGATATTGCAGGGGCCGCTGAAGGAATAAATGAATTTTGTGCTAGTATCGAAAACTGAAGGACTACTCTGCTCATTTAGACCTATCTATGAGAAGCTACAAACTCGACAAATCACCAACTGACGCCATTGGATGCAAGTTCACTTTCAACTCTTTTTATATAACTTCATGTTGGTGGTTTAATATCGTTCAGTGTTTCAACAAAAATAATTAGGCAAACTAGTAATAAACACTTCAAAGAAGGAACTTTATGTTGAAGCTGCTATTTCAAATAGTAACAGCAAAGACAGTTTTGCTCCCTGTATAAAATTATATATGTTATTGCCTGTATTATAACTGTTTAGTAATGAATAAGTAAAGATTTCTGTGATACTCTTTTGAATCTTAAGCCCAACAGGGTTATACAGTTGTCTGAGAAAGATCAAGAACAGAAAACTGTAACAAGACAAGACGTGCTTAGCACTTGCAAATATAGGAGTGAATTCCAACAAGTCTGTGTTTGGTTATTTCAATAAAAAGCAAATTTGTTGCATTCACACCAAACAATTTTGTTTCACACAAACATTTGCTGAATTGAAAAACCCCTAAAACAATTATGATTTTTTACACTGATATCAAGGTGGAAATGCATGCTCCCTTCGTCACCATGCCACACAAAATTTGGCCAAGTTAGTTCTATAAGGGCCCATTTATATATTACATCGACAAAAATCTTGTGTTTGAACCCCTCTCTGTTACACTGTGTGGACCCTTCCCGTGCGTACGTACATCTGAGCCCCCTACAAATATCTTTTATAAGACATTGATTTTACCATAGGCTAGTTAAACCTGCTCACTACTGACCAAATTAGGCACACACAAATAGGGAAATTTATGTTTAAATAAGATTATGGTCAACTGCCTTCAGTCTATAAGAAATTCTTCCACCATACCACAGAGGCCTTCATTCTTATTGGACTAAAGGCACCAATTCTCATCACCTAACCTTGCTCACAATAACAACCTTGCAATTCTCTGCAAGATATGCTTGGCTCTAATTTAGAATGAGTTTCCCCATCCCACTATTAGGCAGCTCCCTTATTTATGACTTTAAAATTAGGGCTGTGCTCTATAATAATAGGCGACATATAATTCAGACATCTTGAAAACTCTACACTGTGGCTCCCACGAGTGTTATTTTTTCACATAGCGATTTTAATATGTCCTCACTGTGTTATTCTGATTGGAACTAAATATTATCTGGATTAATCAGAATTTGATCAAATAAGTGCTGTACTGCAGAGTAACAGAAGACTGCTTACAAAAGATCCAGTGCTTCATTATTTATGAATCATCGAGTGTGATGTTGCGTCACTAGTTAAGTTGTTTATTATTTTCATAAACACTAAATTTTAGAACCTTTCAAAAGGTAGGATTAGTTTTATGACTGTCATCACTATTGTTCATAACCTCAGATGTCCAGATCCTTAAGCCCTGGATGAAGATGGGGCTAGTAGGTTGAGTACACGAATTCAATTTCCTGCAGATTCTCTTGCATAATTTGCTTGGCAATCAGATGAAACTTAGTCAGGATTATAAAGCATCCAGTCGACATATATCAACTAAAAGAAAACAGGGCCGACTGACCGGACCAAACATCAAAACATCACATAAGGCAACACAATTGTATTTTACACAAGACATTGCAATCAATTCACACGGCTGATTCACTAGATACTGAGCTTTTAGTCAGGCCTTTCCTTTGTTTAGGTTTACTGTCCAAGTCCTCAAAATGTATAAGATTCTGACCGAGTAAGAAATCATAAATTTTTCGTGTTTTATTGACGTCAATTTTGATGAGAGAGCGTGCCTGGGCAAGTCGCAGTTGACCCTGCTTTGAACACTCGGACATCAGGATGCGTTTGAACTCCAGGTAGGAATTGGGAACAAGACGAACTTTGGAGCACAGCTGTCAACAGAACAAACAAATCTCTTAAAATACTGCTCTAGAAATGAATAATTTATTGTTAAATAAAATTACAGATGAAAACTGCAATAAAAGACCAAGCATAGTTCCAGCACAGTGTTTGATCGTCGCTGGCCTGTGACGACATAAGTGCAGAGCAACATAACCGATTGTGCCCGAAGTCAGTTGCTAAAGAATTACTGACTGACTTAACGACTTAGTTGTCCGGATAGACACAAACGTGTTTTCAATGCTAGGTCCGTCTGGCTTAATGAACAGAGCCATAAAAACTCCACTTACTCAGAAGAATGATGGTGAATTTTACAATGGAAAGTAACTAAAATACTTCTGATACTAAAAAATCATCCATATAATGAACATTACAGGCTAAACAAAATACCAACAACTTTATAAAGAGTAAGTATTATGTCCTGATAATAACATCAGCAATCTTACAAGTATCAGTTTAACAATTACTTTCTTATTTCTACTCATAAAAGCTGAGAATTTCTCCAGAAGAATGTCAAACTGAATTGTCTTCCAATTATGTAAATAAAGATTGTTTTGCTGTAATGCATATGAAATGAAGTTAGCAATTTTAGCAAGGATGGTGCAACAGAAGCTGAAAGACTGATAAAACTATTACATTACAATACCTTACATTAACTGCTATTCATAGACAGAAAAACAGAAACTGGTTGCAACACAGAATGACGTCAAACAGACCTCTACTTCAGCCTCTGTTAATCGATCGAAGCCAGGAAGTCCTGCAACGTCAAGTGAAGGAGCAGTTCGACGAGCTACAATAAGATTCAGACACTTACTAAATTGATTAGCACAGCATAAATGAAATTCAATTAGAATCATGTACATATTGTACATAGATGATATTAAAACTGGACACACAACATATACTCAAAATAAAATTTGCATTCACAATAATAAATTCCTTAACATGATTTGTATACAGAATAATGTGAACAATAAAAAGCAAGTAATAGTGTTAAAACGAAAGATTCATAATCCAACTCCAATGATCAAATCATTGTTGTAAATCAACATCGTTATTACTTAGTTAAACAGTATTAAATAAACATCATAACCATAAATTTTGACACTCATTAATTATAGCTGCAATGAACGGACTGGAAAAGATATGGAAAGACAAACATGTGAGCATAGACATAAAAAAAAGATTAGTGAGAGCAATGATCTTTCCTACAGTACTATATGGCTGTGAGACATGGACAATGACAAAGAACACGGAGAAGAAAATCAACGCATGCGAAATGTGGATATGGAGGAAGATGCAGAGAATATCATGGACGGAGAAGAAGACAAACGAAGAAGTGCGCAGGAAGATTGGAGTCGAGAATGATGAGACGTTACAACAAACAGCGTTGAGAAGGAAGCTAGGGTTTTTCGAACATGTTATGCGATCAAATGGAATGGAAAAGGAAATGATGCTGGCATGTGAAGGAGGAAGGAAGAAAAGAGGGCACTCAAGGAAAAAATGCATGGATGTGATACATGAAAAAACTGAAATGAGCCTGGAGGAATTAAGAGATGCAACTTCGGACAGAAAAAACTGGAGAGGATTGGTCATGGCGGTCGCTAGATTTCCCAGAAATAACAGCACAAGGTGACAAAGTGAACCATAAATTTTGACACTCATTATTTTCTAGACAAAGCATCTCAACCTACTCAAACACTCTTTAATATAAAGTCACGATTGATAAAATTTTTTCATACGTACGGGGATTTGGAAGGTTTATATCGAAATTCTTGGAAAGTGTATCAAAGACCATTCTTCTCTGCATCCAAGGCTGGCACTGGTAATCATCCTACACAAGAGATAATAAGACTAAGTTATCACTTGAACAACATCAAAACAGGTCATTTAATTAACCAGCAACTACAAGCCATCAGTGCGTCCAGCTACATCAAATAACAAGAGTAATCAAATATCATTTATCTAAAGACTTCTACAACCTAACAAAAAACGGCACTAACTTCATGAAATCAAAGTTCTTATCAACGATCTAAGGAATGGGTCAGCTAAAAATCCAACAGGTCAGATAAATGAGAAATTAGACAACATCAGAAATAGACAATTCTCAAATTTTCCCTCACAGTCAATAATAAATCACAGAGCAAAGAGAAATGGTCAATGAATTAAATAATTTAAAATTTATCAAATCAACAGCCCAACTTCACATTCTTCAAAATCTTCATCATTTCCATTGTCTCCTGAGGTTCAGGACATCAGACTCATAGGCAAACTAGTTGCCATATCCTTCAACCATCGAGGTGCTGTAGAAAACTGCTTACAAATACCTGTATATACTGCAAGATGTCATTGAGCATGTGCAGCTTTCGTTCATTCTCAGACCTTCGCTCTGACAGACGATCATAGATGGCTGCCGATCGAAATGACTTTAAACCGTTCTCGCGATATTTCTGAAGGTGACTAATTTGCTGTTTCAACAGAGTTGACCCTGAAATAAATTCCTCACTTGATTAGCAAAGCCATATAAAAAAAAATCAATATGCCTATGCTTACAGATTCAGAGGATTGTTTAAAAAGACAGTTAAGTAAGAGGACATAATTATGAGCTTCCATCCACAAGTGTCAAGGAAGAAAAAAGGTCTACAAGTGTTGAAGGATATATGATAACAGCTGTCTAAAAACTGGAAAACTGGACAGTGGACACCTATCCAAATACATTTTTAATTAACATTCAATTGCAATTGCTATATTCAAGATGTTTGCAAAGCAACAAATCAGTTTTAATACCCAAATAATCTTTAAAATTTGAACAGATTACCAGAAAAACTGTCAATACATCAGTTATCAGCCTTGCTAGAATATTATACATCACAAACGGCCGATTGGTTAGAGCAGTCGGCCCGTAATGCTCAGTGTGCGCGGATTCAACCTTCGTCCGAGGCATCACTGTGTAGGGACCTTGAGCAAGTCCTTCATGCACAATTGCTCTGCAATTATAACTGCAGTACAACTGCAATTGTGCTGTCGAGGTGTGTGCACTTCTGAGCAAAGAATGTTGGAAGAAGGGCAATATCAAATTTCAGAATAAAATAAATAAATAAATATATTATAAAATCATTTACAACACAAATATATTACTCCGATCCACTTTGCTTTCTTCAGGTTTCAGTAAATCTGTAAAATAGGCTATATCTCCTAGTTGGGTAGCAATTAGGACAACATAGTCGCAGTGTGTTCACCAAACAACGAATAAAGTGGATAACCCGGTAGAATAATAATAATAATATCTCTTATCGGTTCTCAATGATCCATCATTATCACTGAATGGGTGAGTAGCACATAAACAAGAGCTGAGAGTTTGCGCACTAAGCTATACTTGCAGTGAAGAGCTTCGAGAACAAAGTCCCATTTCTGTGGAGTGACGAGATGACTTAGGGTCTTCAGACGAGACACAGCCTGAAATCCAAGGCTACATTCGTACGGATGAGTGTGCACTGGAACAAACAATACAGCCAAATACACAGTCAGGACTTTCAGCAAATATGAACATTAGTTGTTCAAAGTCCAGGATAAACTGAACCATTTCATATCGTTAGCTAAATGAAATATTGTTAACATAGAAAAAACATTCACTTAGATATGACTCAGTGTAGCAAGACTGAGATATAATTGGCATTCAGTTAAAAATAGGAAAATGACAATACAGTTCACAATCAAGAGGTCAATATATGATTTCATATGAACTATTGAGATATTATAACAACTATTGACATATGAATGCTACATAAATAGAGAACAAAATGTCAGTTTCCGAGTAACAGTAAATTATTAGTTATTGTGCATTGGCAAAACCAATGAGTGTTCAGACCCAATAACTAGAAACTTCGAAGCCCACAGTTGAGATAATGGCATGAAGTGATCATCAAATGTACAAAATAATAATGAATCCATAACAGACGAAAGCCTACCATGTCAAAATTCATGTTCATTCATTCAAGCACTGATCTGTGTTTATTTATTACAACCCATTCATTCACAAGAATACAATATAAAGCAAAGAGGCATAATGCAGTAAATCCAGAAAGAACCAGAGTTCCATTTCACAAGGGCAACCCATTCACAAGCAATACAGATGGCAAAGTAGAACTTCAGAAAATGTTGAGAAAATCTTAAATAAAGAAAAGAACTAAAGCAAAAACAAAGAATCGTATTCATGTGCTACTATAAGAGGAATCAAACTGAAGAAAAAACATACAACAAAAGTAGAAAAGAAAACTTATAACATAAATTTACAGTCATGGCTCATCACATGTCTTTAAATAAATGCCGATCAGGTAAATTGAACAAATGCAGAGAAAATATATTACATATTGACAGTGTGTGGAATATTTGCATACAAATTCATTCGGTCATTCAATCATTTGAGGATTTTTATATAACACCCCTCAAGAGCAGAATAAATAAAAACAGTTCTAACATAAAAAGCAATAATAACAATAATTCTATTAAAAATACATACCACAGTCATACCTATATATAATATGATCAATACCACTATTTACAAATACCTTGACCACTCTAAAGACCTGTAGTTTCTATGGTGGATTGTCAGGCAAAAGCGCATTTATTGTTCAGTGTATTTTAATAAGTAACCTACTTTCAGTTCACTCTTAAAATATGAAAGTAATATTTTGTTCCTTGAGTTTATCACACAAGAGGAACCATGAGTGAGGTACCAAGATCTGGATAGAGGTTGCTCACTCTGAGGTACGATAAGTGAGGTACAATAAGTGAGGTACCAAGACCTGGATAGAGGTTGCCCACTCTGCATGCGATATGTGCAGAAGGGAGTGATGAGTTTGGCCAACTATCAAGAAGTATTTGGATAATTTTGCCTGGAACATACTACATGTATGTATAAATTTGAACATGAGGACGAGTTTAGACAACTGAGACATATCATAAACTTCTTTCAATCTACCTAAGGTATAAAAAAAGGATTGGTTGAGATAAGTAAGAAGAGCAGGTGATTAATGTGACAGCAGTTTTCTGGAACATCAGTACATATCTGAATTCCCAGTTCAATGTGGCGATGACCAAACAGAGCAACAGTAAGTGATCTGTGGTTCAAGCAAGGTGTGGTATAGTAAGTCAGTATGTCGACATCCAGACAACGCCTGACCCTGCAGAGCATAACCCACTGTTTCTGATATTTATTAACTACTGTGTCAACATGCCTTTTCCAGTTAAGGCCATCAGTAAGAACCATGCCAAGATATTCAGTTGCAGATGTACTTGAATTGAGTCATAAAGAAATAAAATGAGGTACATTGTTAACAATATCAGTCTCTCAACTTACATCTTCAATAGAAATGAATAACACTGAATAGAATAATAGCTAATAAAAAGCTTTAATACTTACACAGGTTTTTTGTCATGTTTATCAAACCAAATTTCATCACAATTCTAAAAATATAATTCAATGGAAAAATATTCGACAACAGCCAACACCAAGAATTACACAGAAATATCTTAAGAGACTTGCTACCAATGTCTGTGCACTACTCAATAAGTTGCACAACTTGATTTACCAGCACCACTCAGATGGCTGAACAAAACATGAGAATAACTGTCGACATTAATAATTATCACCATTGGACAGTCAGTGCAGTGGTCAGCATGATGGACTGTAAATTAAGAGGTGGGGGTTCAAATCCCTGCAATGGCAGAAATTTGGTTCAAGATTTCTGATCCATCTGCACCCCATAACCAACTTAGTTGTAATGAGTATACTGACACTGATTACAAAAAACTGTTACCCACCCTCAAAGCTCCTCATATGCCAAGGCTAAGAAAGTGAAGTTGCTTACATTTCATACTTTGGCTGCATAACGGATAGCTTAGAGCACTGCTCTTCTTTCAACAATAATAGTAATAATTACTGTCAATAATTGTTATTAATACAATAAGGAGTGGGCTAATCAGTCATCCATCTGGTCACAGAAATAGAAAGCCAAATTATTGAAAACAAGAGCGATAACTAGTATTTCAACATGGGAGAAACTGAATTAGAGTTTAAGGGAATGGAAAGTAGTTAACATTTTTTTCCTGGACCATCCACATGAAATGAATACGAGCCTGCTACAGTTCAAGACAGTCACTCAGCCAGTACACTGGAGCCAAATATAATGAATGACACATGGCCGATGATAAGAAGGATTAGTCATCCAAAGGACTTTAAGGATACCTAAAACTAGCTCTTATTTTGATTTCTGCAAGATATGCAGCCACGATAAAGAAGCGCAGAGTGCATGCAACATCATAGCGACCAGTGACCTTTATAATTCAGTTCAAGATTATAACTGACCACTAAAAACATAATAGATTAATTAAAGTGAGAGTAATAATAGTACGTAACATACTATGGAATTAATTTTCAGACAAAAAGAAACAGATGCAACGATTATAGTCAATCCATCATCAATTATTACACAACAACCGTGAAAGAAGTAAACTATTAATCGTTTAATGACGAGCTTTTAATAAAATGGGAAAAAGCGTTAAAGGGTCAAGCAGATAATTATACAAAATGCAAATAAACTTCAATTGTGCAATTGGCAGAGAAAGTATAAGCCTTAGCAAAAGAAAAATGCAAACTATTATAAAAACATGCATGAATAATCAAGTAAGCTGCTCCTTCCTGAAGCTGGAAAACTTACTTTTTGCGACGTTGTCGTTCTTTGATTATGTTGCGATAGATATCAAGAACAGATAATTTGAGCTCTAAAAGTAGAGAAACATGATTGAGAACGATGAGAAATCCACAGAAGTCCATGTCTATAAATACATGTAGATGAAGCACAGAGAGTGTAAATATACAAATATAATAAAACATCATCTCACTAAAATCAGCAATCAGAGAAATAAAAGCAATATCCAGTACAGCATTTGTACATGTACTGTACTGCTGCTTCAACTATGCAAGTCCTACTATTATAATCATTATTAATATTGTCATCACTTATTATTATTATTATCATTACTATTATTATTCTTATTGCAGGGACTTAGAGACTTATTATTATTATCATAATTTTTATTATTATAATATATTCATCATGCAAGATCAGAAATGTTTAACTTGTGTCACAAAAAATATAGCCGAGTGAAGGACTTGCCTACGGTTTCTACTCAGGAGGAAATACAAACCTATATGGAACACTGCATTACAAGCAAAATGTTCCAACCAAATGACTACCATACCCTACAATATAAACCAGCTAAGCGCAGTGACAATCTCAGCATGACATATTATTGTAGCGTGCTCAGTTTGAAACACTTAAAGTCATCACACAGCTGCATATAAACCAAATTAGTGCCTAATGGCATGCGTGTTACCAAATTTACCCAAGATCAAATCGATGCTAAATTTATGATAAATTTATTGTCAGCAGTAAGAATCTCCATAGCAGCAGTAACAAGAAAACTGAAAACAGCTAATGTCAACACTTATAGTCAATGCATTTGGTAACAGAATGCTCTAAAGATTCTGTGATAGCAAGAGCTCCTCTCTTTGAGTTCCAGCTGATAAACATATTATAAGAATGCCGAGTAAGGAGAAATGTAAGGCGTAATAAGAACATACGCTTCTCAACTGTGTCATCACAGTCACTGAATTCCATGTCTTTGATATCCAGCTCTGCATAGTCATTGTGCTCTACTGCAAAGTCACCACGAGCAGCAGAATATCCAGCCATATCCTTCTGCAGAGCTGATCCCTCTGCTGGACGCGGTGGATCATCGCTCACTACACAGACCAACATGTGCTATATAATACCACAAGAATATAGTAATAATAATGTTAATAATATTAGACTGGCCGATTCAGTAGAATCCTTCAAAACCAAGTTGACATCACTAAGGTTTATCCTGTCTGCTGTCTTCTCTGTTGTTTTGTAAGACTCCCTTGCAGTGGTAGGGTCATGTTTACGGCACTATATAAGTCGGCGTTTTTATTATTATTATTAATGGATCAGATTTAATCCGTAACTGCAACCATGTCATGTTAGAATTTGTGTCCCAACAAAACATGTTACACTTTTCTTAAGTATTTTCAGATTGTCTTTCCCAAATAGATGGAGTACTTCCTCAATTGGAATCTAGTGTATAAAATTATGTGTTGTCACACACTAACTAATTTGGACTACTCGAATGTAACTATGCAATTCCTGAGTGGCAACTGAAAAAATGCTTGCATCTTTTGACAAGTCAATATTTTAAAAACAATTCTAAAAGCCAAGAAAAAATAAACAAATATGAAGAAATTAACAGTAAACTGTAAGAAAATATAAAGCAAAGTGTACCTCTGAACGGTATATGACATGGAAAATAGGTGAGGTCAGGTGACTTAAACTCTGGAAAACACAAACAGGTGCAGCAAATAATCTCCAAACACACTTTATGATGAATATTTACGTTGTGAACATTATGAGCAAGACAGAAATACAACATAATTACTTTACAAAGTCCCAAATATTTTGAAGAAATGGCAGAACCATTTCTTGCAGTACAACCTTGCTCAAGTTAATCTATGTCTTTCATAGATTCACATTTAAATCATCATCACAACATAGTAAATTCACTAGGTGGTAGATCTAGAGCCAGTTGAGACAGAAAGTAAAAAAGCATAGAAGATTGGCAATAATTGTAGTTTTAACTAACATATACTGACCACCTTTTGTAGCTTCAATTATTCACAAAGAAAACTCTCTCCAATCCAACTGATGCTCATGGGGCAGCAGTCAAGACAAGACCACTGCAAGACCATACTGGTCAGAACTGGAATCAAAGTGAGAATAGGTATTTGGCTAAAGAGGTCCATTTAAGTTAAACAAACAAACTTTTGAGTGTTTAGGAAGACTTGACAGCTCAGCGTTGACAGCAAAGACAAGGATAGAGAGTCAGTGGAGCTTTGATGCATGTTAGTGACCACAGTCAGAGTTAAGGCGTCAGAGAGGTTGCGTCAGAGGTTAATAGTTCGGGTGTCTTATCAAGAACAAGATATCAGAATATGACATGCCAATAAATAATAGGTGAACGTCTGATCAGAATGTTTCTGAGCCATGGTCTTCAATCATCAAGTCTTAGGACACAGAAACCCTGTAAGGCATTAAAGGACTTGGATTGTTCCATGAATTCCTCATTTAAGGACATCTCGCTGCTTGCCCATAATTGTCAGGCAATGGTTGCCCCGTGAATTGCTCTTTCGTGGAGTCATCGTCATCTGGGTGCTGCTGTGGGCAATGCCCACAAAACATCATCGTCAATGTAGACTTCATCATCATCTGGTCTTTGCTTCATCACCCAATTTATGGGGTCTGGCTTCCACCTCTGCCCTACTCACATAATACAATCAAAAGGCATAGGTTGTTTCTCAACTTAATAGCTGGGATCTGTGTTTCAAATACAGGCATGTCTGTAGAAACTAACATATCCCTGTTAAGCATTCCATCCGACCCATTTGGTCAACTCAGCTGAAAACATATAGCTGCCACAAGAATCTGGTTCTTGCAAAGAAAACAACTGATAAGTGTATACTAAAGAAACTTCTGCTATAACTGTAAAATTCAGTCAATATTAGAGCTGCATACCTGGAAGCGGTGATTCTGAATCGTTGATGTAGTGCTTACAGTAGTGAAATTCACAGTCGTTGGCAGATTTTGTTCCCAAATGACTTGCAATTTCAGTCCTAAAACAAAATATATTTCAGCACATAAAATCTGAGTGATTTATCAACTTGTCTTAATAAAGGACCAACTAAATATATTCACCCTATTGTTTTTTTAAATACAAGCCATAGCATTATTCCTATCAGGATTTTTCCTCTTGAGATTTGAATTTATATAAATTTAATATTGCATCCCTTCAATAGATATGATAGCCTCTCCTACACCTGCCTCCCTCACCATCCAGGCATCAGATGTCTTCAAGCAGTGCTAATATAAAATCCAAATCAAACTTTATAAGATCTAGCAATCGTATCATCCTTTGAACATTGCTGGTAACATAAGAATGCCAATTTGTCAAATTACAATATCACTGTCGTTTTCTCTTCAACACCTAAACTCATAAATTGTGTTCCTCAATTGGAAAAACATCTTACTCACCAATTACCAAAGCCAAATTCAGAAATTGCATCTAGAAGTCGAAGCTCTTCGGCGGCAGACCAGCAAGATTCAAACAACACGAAATCATCTTTCTGAAAATATAAAAGTCTTCCTAACTGAACTTCAAAATGTAGTTGACATTTTTATCTGTTTCCTATAAATTAAATGATAAATCTTTTGGAACTATTGATGATTAAAAACCAGATTATTTTATTGGGATTAAGCCACCAAAGTTGGTCGTACATCATAAAATGGAAAATAATTAAGACGTCTCTGAAATTTCTCAGCTAATATCAATATCTCTGTGGCTTAGCGGTAACTGATTACCCGAGTATCATCAGCATACTGGTCAGCTGCAAAGTCCAGGGATGAAAGAACATACTACATAGCAGAGACAAGTGCAATGCAGAATTCTGACAGAAGTGTACAGAAATCATTACCAATAATCACTCTTTAACAAGTATGTAAATCATGCAGCTCACATAATTGCCTATGAATTTGCTGCTGGTCAAAGTACTTACTATGACTTCATATCTATGGTCACTTTGATGGGTAGTCGTTTCAAACCCCTTCCCAAAACAGGCAAGGCACACACAGACAGTCACTGGCGTGCAATCTTCACAGGCAATGAAAGGTTTCACAAGTTCGGTAGAACAACCAAGACACTTTGGCATGTTGTGCACAAATAAATTAATTTGTCTTTACAAAATCAACTGCAAAATACCACAACATACAGAGCAAATTAGATCATAAACAAACCAAACTTATGCTCAAATAAATATCACAGGTTCATCAATGGCAAATTCCCTGGTCAAGACCAGCATTCAACAAACTCAACAAACAGTCTTTTTCATCAAACCATTAGCAAGGCTGCTGCTGTAAATTTTTTGGGCATTTACATTGCTTTCTACGACTTGCTTGTAATTGCATCAAAAAAGCAGTAATGCAAATCTTAATGGGAACATTGCTGGGTCCAAATGAAACTTTGGTTTCCACTAGCTGCTTGCGTGCAGACAACTAATCGCTTGCCTCTTTAAATGTCTGTCTCTAAAAAATGCTCTCTTGTTTACATGTGTGTATGCTCATAACTTAATTAGGCAGTATCATTCAGCACCATGTAAGCTTAAATACAACCATTAAATCCTCTGAATATACATGACAGATGTAGCTTGGATAGATGTTGAGCTACCATTATGCCAAGTAGTCAACAATAATTAAAGTAAATATAGGCATTTGCACAAATAATTCTGACCTCCAATTCCACCAGGCATGATGGCGTAAACAAGAATTATACAAAACCTTCAGGAGCATTTATAATAGGCAGTAGTACACATGTAGTGCTTTCTTTGGCACTGTATTAGAGCACTATTTCACATTAAACAATCTTATAGGACATGTCAAGAGATTCAAACATAAATCATTGAGTAGATTTTCTACATGCATTGTATCGCAGTTTTATGATTATCGAATCTTTAAACACCTTTCGAAATTTGCTTTTATGGGTAACTAATAAGGGCCCATCCACATATTATGTACACACAAAAAACGGATTTTCGGACCCCCCCTCCCCTCAGTTACACCGCGTACACTTCGTCGACCCCGCCCCATGCGTACGTACATTTGAGCTCTACCCCCTCATTGCAAAGGCTAAATAGCTAAAAACATTTATAAGACATTGATATTACCACAGGCTATTTAGTTTTGTTAAGCATCATATTTAACAGCTTAAATTTGTTAACTGTTATGAAGAAATAAAACACTAACAACACTTGCAATTTACACCGTTTTAATGCTACATAAAATTGATTAAGCAGGAATATAGTCTGTGATTAGGTTTACAGTTCTGATTTTCATATTTTGTATTGTGGACGTCATAATTGGACAATTATATTTGTGTACGTTAATCTAAAAACGACATTGACCCTAACCGACGCCTAGCCTCACCTTAACAACCCTCGCTGTGCCTCCTCTTCCCCCTACATTCATGGCTGTTTCAAATCTAAGCACCATCCCAACTTTAAACACCATCCATCTTAGCTGTCTGCCTGTCTAACTCTCTGGATATTGACCTCCTGCCAATTGATTTTATTTTGATTAAGCACTTGATTTGTAAGAACCTTGATTTGTAAGAACCTTGCAACAAGAGTTCAGTAGTTGTTAAAAATATAAGCTAACATAATAAGTAAAACTAACATGTGATTAACGCTTTAACGACCAACATATTTTCGGGACCCCCTCTTCCACCATACGTACCCGTACGCAAAATGGCAGAAATCTTAAACCCCTCCCCTCGCTGCGTACGTAATATGTGGACGGCCCCTAACATACGCAATAGACCGAAATGGAAGGGCTTTGATGGGCCTGGCCAATACCCCAGATCACTGCTGCTTCTAAGAGTGTTTATCTTAAAATACAAAATGATTCAAAGCCAAAATCGAGAAAAAAATTATTAATTTGTGTATCAGTTCGCTCATCTTTACTTAATTACGATTTATCACAAAAACGCTGGCGGTCTTCTTACAGTCGTTTTATAACAGGTCGTTGCTTACAAACAACCAAGACTGCTAGTAGACTATAACGATAACTATCCGGTTAGAACACCTCGCGACAATATGACAGCGTTGATCAGCGAATAATTTATTTAGCGCAACGATATAGAAGATTTAGCGCACAAGTAAACTAACGGTCCAACAGACTTGCACATAATGTACAAACGGAATTCTTTCGCTTCTACTAGAATGCTTAGTCGCGAGATCCAGTTTATTCTCAATTTCTCAGGCGCTCAGTCATTATTTCAGCAAGCTTAATGTTCCAGTCTCAAGTCAACTAGTAACTACTGTAGGTCAGCGATCGTTGCGCTCAACTATAAATGGAGCTACGCTGGTCCCGCATTGACCTATTGTAGTATTGTATCTTATCATGTGTCGAATCTTCCTCTGGAAGCAGCCTTCAGCTTGACTCAGGCCTATATATGTACAGATGCATTGCCAGGTTACTACACCAGGGATGGGCAAGATCAAACGAAAAGTAAGCCAATACTCCCGCAAGTTCCACTAGCACTACAAAACGGAAATCAAGCTAGGCGACAGCCGACTTGTATACTGTTGTCGTGCTACAATAACACCATTAACACGACAATTAAAATAAAAACATTTAAATAAGCCTACCGAATGCAAAAATCACTTCTATTTAGACAGAATAAGGCAAAACACTCGTAGGAACAGTATAGGAAGTATTAGGTTTTACCAGTGGCGCAAAAACAAAGATTTAAAAAATCAAAAGTTGCTTTTGCTTTTATTTGGTTATTGGTTTTTAGTTTTCCTTTGGATCTTGTAATAGTAGTTTTGTTATAAAAAGCATCAAACACGGCATGAAAAGAGCTTCAACTTGTTTATATAATTAATACAGCTTGATTTCCGCCTGAATAACGGACAATTAGTATTATAATAGGAATATTAGTAAATTTAAAAAATATATATTAAGAAACCAACAAACCAACATGTTTGCAGCCCTGGGTTTTACAATAGTTTTCAATATAAGTTGAATAACTACAATTTCATAAACTAAGCGTCGTAACTTCGTAAGCGAAGTATATCTACATTTTCTTAATGCATAGCAGTCAAGGTATTTGTAGGCCTATTACTCGTTACTCGTCCAATTTCCGTGTACACTTGCTGTGGTGTACACGTTTTACTCTTAAACATAGATGTCGCCCCAATCTAAATTTGGCTTCTATTCGAAACATGACGTTTTAAACCTACAACGGCTTTTTTTTATTTTGCTGACATATAAAAGTTATTTGTCAATTTATCTTCATAGCTAAAAGTTAATGAATCAGCTTGCTATGTCAAAACGATGTGAAAATTTACTACTCCCGATTATCACCCAATAGTAGTAACACGATGCTACATAAGGAGTTTCCAGTCCTGTGCATATGGGTCCTTGATTAACAGGTTTACATCAGCGTGATGCAAGTTTCATTTGTTAGTTGTTGGTAATTAGGTTAACGCTATTTATTCCTCGTTTTATGTATAATTACCATAATGAACAGCATCAGTCCACAATGTCAGGAACTGAAGACGCAGTATGATGCATGTTTTAATAAGTGGTTCAAGGATAAATATCTCAAAGGGTATCCGCAGGACACCATGTGTGCTGCGCTCTTTAAATCTTACCAGAACTGTGTAAAGGTGAGAAACAAGGATGATAGTTGATGTTTAACCTTTCATAGATTTTGCGGGACGTTTCCGTTATTTCATGATTCGGAAATATATACTTTATGATTAGCTCCAGGGCATCCCAACCCTACTTTTGGGTAGCACTAAACACCTAAAAGGCCGAAAAAATTCCGAAAAGGCCAAAAGATACCGACAAGACACCAAAAAGATCCTGAAATGGATGAAATAATACCGAAAAACACAAAGAAATTACTTCTGCAGCCCTGTATCGATAAACTACACTAACCCTAACCCTAACCGACCCTCACGATGCTCACCCTGATCCTCACATCCTTTTCAGCATCTTTCCTGCCATTTTAGTATCTTTTCAGGATTTTTGTGGTACCGCTACTTTTTGGTTATTTATAAATTGTGTGATGCTTTTGAGGTCGAATATTCGGCCATGGAACATTTGATGAAATTATGTCTGCGGCGAAAGGTTTTTCGCGTAAATCTAAAAAACGACATTGACCCTAACCGACGCCTAGCCTCACCTTAACAACCCTTGCTGTGCCTCCTCTTCCCCCTACATTCATCGCTGTTTCAAATCTAAGCACCATCCCAACTTTAAACACCATCCATCTTAGCTGTCTGCCTGCCTAACTCTCTGGATATTAACCTCCTGCCTATTGATTTTATTTTGATTAAGCACTTGATTTGTAAGAACCTTGATTTGTAAGAACCTTGATTTGTAAGAACCTTGATTTGTAAGAACCTTGATTTGTAAGAACCTTGATTTGTAAGAACCTTGCAACAAGAGTTCAGTAGTTGTTAAAAAATATAAGCCAACATAAGTAATACTAACATTTGATTAACCCTTTAACGACCAGCATGTACTAAAGTGTAAGGCATAATCAATAACGCTGGTCGCTAAAGGGTTAAGTTGGGCGCAGGGGTGTAGTGGTATGTTCAGTGCCTTGCGTTTGGAAGATCGCCATTTCGAACCCACCCAGAGTCACTGTGTAGCGACCTTGGACAAGTTGCTCACCCATAATTGTCTGTGAGGAAGCCAAACGGACCTGCCCTTGGCAGAGTTGTCAGAGCTCATCGTCGTCAACTCATCGTCACCTTTGAATGAGCTTGTTCCCATGACTTCACTTTTGTGGGCCATGTTAAAGTTCAAGTTTATGATTACATATATAGCAAGATGCTTTGGGTGTGTAGATAAACAAGGCCGATGAGATCACGTGGTTTTTGCTGAAGTCTCAGAGATGTCCAACATAGCGGCCATATTGGAGAAGGTTGACCAATCACAGCATTAGAAGCGCTTGAATATAGCCGTCTGTCTACATAGCTTACACACATGGTGTATGAGTACGAGCTCATGCGTTGGACTTTTGTTTTTTGCTCTTTCAGATGGCTTCAACGTCACTGGGCAGCTTGACATAGGAAGCTCTGTCTAGTTATATATGTATGAGATCGTTGAGATAGACCATCAAAAATTAAGTAATGAGAAAGAGTAAGATTAAACATCTGTAAATTTAATTATTCTTTTTAGCACTCAAGATAGGGATACATACCATTCTCAACTGTCAAGAACCTTGCAACAAGAGTTCAGTAGTTGTTAGAATATAAGCCGACATAAGTAATACTAACAAGCTGCAACTGATAATAATGAATGATTAGAGTTAATGATTGTTGCAAGGCAGTGTTGGGCACAAGACAAAATATTCAAGACTGACCAGTGCATAACCAAGTGACCCAATGTCACTCAAATTATTATGTAAACAAGTATAATTTATGTTCTCATTTTATAGCCACGTCACTAGTAGTTGTTAATAAAAGAGAATTCTTGAAAACTCTGTATGCCCTGACTTGAAAGCAGTGCTAATAAGCATTAAGTTAGACTGTACTCTGTTCATATGTTGTAGAAAGCTATCAAGGACAATGGCATAGACATATGGGATGTAGAAAATGATGTCCTTGGAACAGACAAAGAAAAACAACCACCAAAGAAACCTGAATCTAAAAAGTAGTTTTTGCGAATGATCCAAATGGGACCTATGATATTTTAAGAAATAGACAATGATGTGTAGCTGGAAGGAAACTTGTTTCATTCTGCACATTTTTCTACATTTTCTACAATCCACAGATGTTCCAGGAAACAAGAGAAGAGGATATATATATATATATATATATATATATATATATATATATATATATATATATATATATATATATATATTGACTTGATCAAGACTTCATGAGTGGAGGACTCTGAGGATAGCCAATGGACTGAGAAAAAGAAATGTCTTCTGGTGAGAAAATGAATGAATCTGACTTCTTGCTAAAATCTAAAAGCTGTACAATCTACTCGAGTGCTATATATCAGCTTTTGAAAAGCTTTATTTTGCATTTTGCATATTGTGTATATTAATGTTTGTTTGGCCACATAGCATCACTAATCTTGGGGTTTCATTTTAGCAGTCTGTAATGTAAACCTTTTGAATTACTTTTGTGTTTTATGTTGTGGATTCTGTTATTGCATAATGACAATGTACTAATACGATGGTAGGCCTAAACAACATTAAAGAGTCCAATATATGGAAATTGGTGTTTTGTATGTCTGTTTTAAGATACATTTAATATAGTGCCTTTTTGCACCTGTCAAAGGACTTTGTGTATAAAGTTACCTACTTTGGAAGCCTCCTTGTACATTGACTACTCTTCTGTTTCCTTTTGTCGATATCAGCAGCAATCAAGCAGAGTCATAAGACATAGTGAGCTATCCTGTTGATCTTGCAGGTCTAACTGTTACAGGGTGTGGGGTACTAACATGTGCCACATCTTGCAAAGGGTCTCTATCCCATCTAGAAACAAATGGCATTTTGACTATTGAGCAGATGACTACTTGACAAACTCTTGAATTCATGTATAAATACAATTGCAGACAACTAATTACCCATTGTTTTCCCGATCTGTTATAAACTCCTACAGTCTACAAAGATGGATAGGACACATAATGAGAGGAGAGTCACTACTTAAAAACATCATAGAGGAAGGGAAAAAAACAAAAGGAAGACCAAGAACAATGCTTTTAGACTGGATGATGGAGAAAGGTGGATATGGAAAATGAAAGAAGAGGCTCAACACAGGGAGGAGCGGCATCATTGGACCTGTCTGAAGTCAGAGAACCAAAGAAGTCTACGATCCCCTACCAACTATAGATCTATTTTAACCGGAACAAATGCACAAATGTTTTCTGTTAGAACAGTTTAACTTTTATTACTTACTGTTATTATTTTTTAAACTCAAAAGTACATATTTGTTGTTGCTGTCTGGTAGAAATCAGTCTTTAAAGCAACATCTTTACTGAAAACCATTATGAGCATTAATGAGAAATAACTATATGTACCAAATATCTCAATAACTAGTTGTGTTCTAGAACACCTAATCTAATAGAGAAGGATGTCCAGTAAAGGAATGCTTGTTTTGTCTTCTTTATGTTTCTCCTTTCTTTATCATCCGTCCAAATGCCACCCTTACGAAAGTGTCGCCCAGGGAGAATCGCCCCTCAGAACGCCAGTGCTGTTATTACTATTTAGCTTGTTTTCTGTGTAACGGCCTTGAGCAAATCCTTCACGTACAATTTCTCACTGTCGTTGTGTTGCCGATGTCAGTGGTGTATGGATTTCTGAACTTTGGAAACAAGGCACAATGAAATTCGATTGTATCGTGTTATCTTGCCTTGAAAATATTTTTTCTCATAAATTCTAAGTGGGCAACAGTTGTAATATTATTAGAGCAGCCACACACAATATTTCAAATTTTATGACTGTTCTGCCCACTGCTGTTGATGTAATTTATATTTTGATATTATATGTAGAGAGTTGCCTAAATTGAGCAGTTATGTAATGTTTGCAAGCCTGAGGTCACATACTTTGTCATATTCTAAGTTCTCTTACATGACATCAGTTATTGATCTTTCCAAGGGTAAACAGCATAAACCTTTATTATATACTAAGACACTATAAGTATATAGGCAGCAATACCCGGTTAGACAGTTGTAGGATAAGAATTCCTTGTTCACGAATTGCTACAGTGACCACTCTTAATCATTGAACTGTGTTGCTGATAATTATCAATATTAATAGTTGGAAAATTACACAAATAATTATTTTTATTCAACAACAGACATTTTTCCAGGTTTAAAAGCAACTGTGAGACTTGTCCAGAAAAACTTCTTTGTCCTGTGGTGGTCTGTCAAACTCAATTCCATGCGCTTTAACAAGAGATATACTCTACCAGCATTTTTCAGATAATGTAATGGTCCAATAGTCTTTAGTGTTTTACAACACTTTGTTGTGTATTACTAGAGGACTTTTAAAAAAAAAATGTTACTGCTGTAGAAAACATTCAGCAGAATAAACAACCATTTTGCATATTGTGTGTACTAACAAGTTGTAAATGTGAGGACATATAGGTTGGTTTCATTGGTTTGTGACCACAATAGGAACAAGGCAAGGTGATACAATTCATTAATCACTTACTTTGAAAGGGTCATACAGTATAATGGAACCAGAATGCCAACCCAAGGATAACATTTACTTCTTGTGAGACAGCTGAGAGTGTGCACAAATATGTTCTTGTGTTGAACTCTGCCTCAAGGAAATAAAGTCTTTAGACAACAAAGGATATGGTGGGAGACAGCTAGGAAATGGTAGCGCAGGATTGGGTATACGAGTAATGATGAAACACCTATTGATCATTGGCCCTAGGATCGCAATGACGAGGATTACCAGTATTAGAATATAATTGTGCCAAAACAATTTAGTTTTTTGCCCCACCAATGGTTTTGCTGTAACTAATGTCTGTTCAAGTAAACTGGTTTTGAACTACAGGTATACAATATCCATATGTATCATCACTGATTAGAGCCCATTAGTTTTATCATACTATCAGCCATTTTAACAAAGACATAGAGACTTTTATGCTACTTTCCACACAGTGTGCCAAGTGTTGTCTCCAAACTATTTTGTTACTTGCACAGGCATTAGACAAACACTAGGGCACATTCCACTACATGTCAAAATGTGGTCATGCTTGAGAAGTGACAGTGATGCAAGAGCAGAACATTATGTGATCTGTTAATTCCTGGAACAGGTCACCACTGTAGCCAATGTCATGGAAAGTTCAATTCCGGCACTAGTTGAAAATCATAATCAGCAACAGATTTCAGTCTCCATTTTTCAATATACGTCACAATTTAATTTTAGGCAGCCCACCTCCAAATAAAACAAGTGTCCTCTTTTCACCCATTTTTAGTTGGCCAAAATAACTTGTGTTCCATATTTTACTATTTTTTCTATATTGACATGGAATAGCCCACATTTTGAGCCAGTGCTTCCCAACCTGGGTGCTATCCAGTTTTTTTTTAAATTGAAAAAAAAAACCCGATTATAGCTACTCATATAGGCTTACATTTTACAATTACCGCGACGTGGACAATGACAAAGAACATGGAGAAAAAGATTAACGCATGTGAAATGTGGATATGGAATAAGATGCTCATCAATATCGTTGTCGGAGAAAAAGACATATGAAAGGGTGCACATGGAGAATGGAGCTGAAAATGACGAATCGCTACAACAAACAGTGATGAGAAGGAAGCTGGGGTTCTTCGGATATGTCATGCGATCAGATGGATACGAAAGGATATGACAGCATGCAGAGAAGGAAGGAGATAATGGGGGCGACCGAGGAAAAAATGGACGGACGAGATACACGAAAGAACCGGAATGAACCTGGAGGAATTCAAAGATGCGACTTCAAAAAGAAAAAAATGGAGAAGCTTTGTTGTAGCAATCACTAGAGTTCTAAGAACTGACAGCACAATGTGACACTTAAGGAAGGCCATCTGACAATATTATCCAACATAGTAAAATGTTAAATCTAAGGAACATGAAGCTACTTGTGAATCTCCCATATATTATGAACTGAAGTGTAGTATGGCAGTCTGTTTATAAGAGTACATGTACGTGAAAATTAACCAATTAAACCGGCTCATTTAACATACCATAACTCATCATTTGTTATTAGATGTACTGAAAACCAAATAGGCATGTGCACATTGTGCAGGTCATGACTGAATATCTGTAGCCTGTCATTTCACAACTAAAACCCCTTGCTCTGCAAAATGCAGGCCATGCCTTTGTGAAGCACTTAAAACGCACGATAGTACATGTTAAAAGTAATGCACACACCCTCACACAGGCATACATACAAGCACACACCCAAGACAATCAATTTTGTTTTAAAGCAGTTATATTTGTTTTCTGCACACATTGTAATCAAAATTGCACAACCTTAGATGTGTAAATGTATCTTTATAACTGAGCAATTTGCATTTCACTGTAAGTACAGCTAACAATGATACAAGTTATCAAATTTTTACTCATAAACACTGTTCAAGGCAGGGACCATTTAGTCAATAATTATTCTGTTACTTATGATATTCAACCACTTTGCTACTGGTAACTAAACAAACAAAATGTACCAAAGATGTCAGACATTGCTCCAGCCTTGACAAAACAACCTGTATTATAATAAGAAGCAAATACCATGTCTTATTCAATAATCTCCAGAAAAACAGCTATACTGAAGAAACATTTAGCACAAACTTTTCTTTCAAGCTGACGAGTCCATATTTCTGTAGACAATTTCAAAGAGAATTTAAAAAACAATCGATCATACTGTGAGTCACATCAACCATCCATACTCCCCGACAGGTGGTTAGCCGACAACACTTCAGTGAAATGTCATCAAAAATTGTATGAATAGCACATCTAAATTGCAGCAATCATATTTGACAATCTTCTACAGTACCAAGTGCATCGTCATGGAATTTACTTAGTGATTGGACAGTTACGCCTTCTCATCTTCTACATCCTGAAGCTGTTCACCTTTGTGACCATCCTCTCCAACCTCTGCTGCATCTACAGCACCAATAAAACCAAAAGCTTACCAGACATATCAATGGCCAATCAGTACAATAATGTCCGCTTATTCAATTCAAACTGACAGAAACCATAGTATGATTACATGAAATAGCAGAAATGCATGATACCAAGGTAGACAACTGCATGGCAGCCTGTTAGGCTCCTATTCATCCTACTGCTGCCCAACAGGGGGTGGAAGGCTTCAGCCTTATAAGACTAGTAGGAATAGAACTATTGTTTTTCTGCTCCTCATGTTAGAGTATCGCCATGCAGTCATCAATATGTAGGTACTTTTAGTTTCACATCAGCTTTTGCATAGATACCTTTCAGATTAGGCAGATTGTAATCTCCTTAAGCTTGAAGATGAAGTCATTCATAGGCCTTAAATTTTTCAATTTACTAGTCTCAAGTAAATTTTCATAAACTATTAACAATTTAACAAAGTATTTTGTAAGGTGACATTTTTTATGAAATAAAAATTTAGATAAAAAAGAAATTTAATTTACTAATCTGCACTCAATGAGTAAAAAGAATCATTAAATAAGCTTCATCGACCACTTACCATCGGGGCCAATGTCGCTGGTCCACAGTGTCAGATTATCCCTCAAGAGCTGCATTATGAGGGTTGAATCTTTGTAGCTCTCTTCACTCAGGGTATCCAACTCAGCAATGGCATCATCAAACGCCGTCTTTGCAAGGCGACATGCTCGTTCTGGAGAGTTCAAGATCTCGTAGTAAAAGACGGAAAAGTTCAGGGCCAGGCCAAGACGAATTGGATGGGTGGGTGGCAGCTCTGTATTGGCGATGTCGCTGGCAGCTTTGTATGCAACCAAACTATTTTCGGCGGCCTCCTTCCTGTCATTGCCAGCTGCAAACTCAGCCAAGTATCTGTGATAGTCTCCTTTCCTGAAAGCCAGATTTTCCAATAACAATTATGAAAATAACAAACAGGAATAAATCTGACACCAATACCAATAACTTTAATTATAAAGTTAAACAAATCTAAGACATATATCTGTTCTTGAATTACACAACTCGTACATCTAATGTCTAGAATTATCTTTTTAATTCATGACTCTTTGTCATTTAGTTCAGAGCTATAGTTCAGTGAACAATCATGGAAATTCAACTCATAATGATATTTTAAAAAAAAACAAGTAATTGCTCTTAGACCCAATGCACAACCAAACCTCACACCAGAATACAATTATACAGCACTAGAACAAGTTTTTCCTTGGTTTCTGGATGTATTCACAGAGCCACCTTAAAATACCAGAGGCATGCAATACACGTCCTTCTTAGAAGCTGTGCATTCTGGATACTTAAAAGCAAATATGGTTAGAACATGTTTTTGACATGTATATTTCTTTCTCATCTGTACCACACCTCCAATGTGTGTATATGGAGTACCATAAATGCTCGCTACTTCTGTCACTTGTAATGTTTCCTTATGTCTCTCAAAGACTCTCAGCGTTCTGCTACATCGTATGTACTACTTTATGCTTCACCATTATAAACGATAGACTATGCAAAATATTTATAATTAAATATTACTGATACTTTTGCTGTTATTGATACATGGATATCAATGGACAGAGGTGAACAGGGTCACAATCATCAATGTATACGTATTAGAGCATAACCGAGCAGACAATTTCCACCGAGTACCGAATCAGAGTATTTGGATGAACTATTTGCCGGATCCGGGTATGAACCGAATAGAAGCGGCAAATCTGGCCAGCGGCAGTGAGTACCATCCGTAGGCAAAGCATAGTTAACCTGCCATGTGCACAGCTACGAAGAACATTCTATAGTCAATGCCGAGTCTATAGCAATATCCTTCATATAGCATATCTAGGCTATAACAATACATTTATTATTTAATAACTTTATTAGAGAGAAAAATGTAAAACCTTGTTATAAAATTTGAAATATGAAGTCATGAACGACGTCTTTACTCTCTAATGTTTACCGGAAAGTGGGTGGAGCCAATTCAAGCGGGAAAATAACTGATTTGGTTGCCATCTGAGGAATGCAACCCAACCAAAAGAAATTAAAATTTATAAATTAACATAATTATTTTAAAGAAAATTCAATGGAATGCTAAGTTCTTGTTTAATTAATCAATTACTTATAAGCAAGTCCATTAGTCCTAAATTTACTTGATGAAAAAGTTATTTTTTTTCAAAAAAGTTATTTTTAGCTATTTGCAGGTGTAATATTTGCCGAGGCGAATACTTCCAAATAGACCAATATTCGGCCGAGGCAAATGTCCGAGGCGATTTCTGGTTATGGCCCCCCAATACATATATGCACAGAAATGTAGAAGTGTACAGTGTGAGCTTCTATTAAGCACAAGGTGCATTAAAATCCCACCAGGAGATGACAGCAGATTGTGAGGCCAGTTTTCAGCTAATCGTGTGTGCTCAATTAGAAAAATCTAACAAATAACCTTAAATAAGTAGAGATGAACAAAGTGTCAATTTCCCGCCAAGTCCGAGCACTGAGATATACAAGTTGAGTTGTACATAGTCCGAGTTTAAAACATTTTGTTTGGCAGTCTAAACAATTTATATCATTTTTTGGTGTTGCCTTAGTATATACCAGGAAGTAGTAACTAGCAAGTACCGAGTATTTGTGTTTTTAGTTAGATCGATTGTCGCCTTGGAGATAAAACAGCCTGATTATCGTTTTCAAAACATGATTTTAGCTAGGTTGATTGTCATTTTGTAAACAAAGTAATTCAATTTTAATTTTCAAACAGAACATCGAAAGCAAATTTTTATTAAAACTCGAACCCATTGTTTGTCCACATCAGAGTGTATGTTGAATACTACCAAACTCAGCCAAGCTTGTTTCGATTCATCCCTAGATAAAAGACCAATTCACGTAAGAATAATTCTGTTTAAGCAATTGAGGAAATTCCAAACTCACATCTTGTAGTAAAAGACTCGGGACTCCCCAGTTGCAGCAGTTGGAATCAGATGCTTGTCCAGTACAGCAAGGACATCATGACAGATATCTCGGAGTTCTTTTTCAACCTGTGATACACCAAGAATATAGCCAACACCTCAGTTATAATTATAACATTCATTGCTACTACTATTACTACTCTACTACTAATATACATGCTCAAAGCATACAGCATAACATTTTTACTAAAGGCTTTGTTAATCTTGGCTGCTATATAACTCCCAAAATTGCAAAGCTGGTACCCTGTTTTTCAAAGAGCAACTACATCATGTCAAATGTTACATAACATCAGATCTGCCACTTACTATTTAATCGTATGAAACAGTCATGCTTGTTCTGTCATAAATAAGTAGAAGAATCAACATTAGAATAAATGTACTGACACAAGCATAGCAATTTTTAAATTAAGCTGGATGCAATGTTTCGTTTTGCTACGACCATATCTTGTACATGTACGTTAATCTAGTAATGACAAACGTGTACTCAAATAAATGGGAAAACTACTTCCGGTCATAGTTAAAGAGTTAGTTCATTATTCCATCTAACCACTGAACGGTATTCTTTTGTCAGTTTCAACTTGTCATCGCTGCCTTTGCTTTCCTCCTTCTGTTCAATGCTGCTAATGATTCGCCAAGATGCTCTTCTGGCACCAATGACATTCTTGTAGGCAACAGACAGCAGGTTCCTCTCTTCTACAGACAATTCCACACCAAGCTCCGTCACCTTCTTCATACACTCGACCATCTCTGCAACAGACATTTACAGCATACTTTAGCATGCGACACTAACTAGGGATGAACCGAGTTTGAATTTCTTTCAGAGTCCGAGTATTGCAAGTTCAAATTTGCCGAGTTCGAGTTTCGAATCTTTAAAAGTCTCATTCTCTTGCTTTAAATTTGGTGGTTTACAAAGCATTACAAGTAGCAGTAATTGTGTTTTTTGTAAGGTCGATTGTCGTTTTGTAAATGACAAAAAAAATTTCGCTTTCAAAGCAGATAATCAGAAAGATTAATACTCAGACCTATTGTTTGTCTGAATTCGAGTAATGCAGAGTACTACGAAACTAGTGCTGAACTGAGTTTCGGTTATCCCAAACACTAAGCATCAGAAGAAACGTGATATGAAAATCTACATGCGTAATTAAGAAGATGGCAAGCCCTTTATTTGAGTAACTGCATAGTTAAACAACACGCCAAAAACCAACCTGTCATAATTATCTCTACTGTGTTATCATATTCCTTACTACTTAGGGCAAGATGAACATGTTTCCACGTTTTACAGTTCACCTCGATAAAATATGTTTACCGGTAACTCCTGCTAAATACCTTTCCTCAGGACTATCACATTTTCACATCAACTCTTACAAATGGTCTACAGGGTGCTTATTTTTGAAGGCAACTCATAAAACACAATTACTGTTCTCTCAGATGTTTTGATTACCACCATTACAGTACACGTAATACCCAATCGCACATCGTCAATAAAAATTGTCATAAAGTAGTTCTCAAGCACACAACTCTGTAAAACCTTCTGCAAGATTCCCTTAATTGCCCACAGTGTTGAAAAAGTTGAAATACATAAAAACTGGGATTGTATGGATTACAACTCTGACAAGTGATACACAAGTAACGAAAACACAACTGGATCGAACTGACCCAATTACTTCTGCTATGTCACTTGAAACAGAAAGTGTTTTGACAGTACACAAAATATTGAATGATTAAGACTTATACTGGTCATCGAATGATTAAGATTATACTGGTCAACAACATAATGCACACCAGTTCCAGCTAACGAACCAGCTAGTTATTGATTAGTCTGCGGCAAAAACAAGATGGCGCCCGCCTCGTCTCCAGAGAGACACGATGTTCATCACAACATTCAGTTAATAGATTTGGAACAAATCGCCAAAGGCATTACCGCGAATCATGTAAAGCGGTGATGGTGCAAAGCCAGAGAGTGGTTGAGTGAGGCAGCCGTGGCACTTCGCACCTCACCACACCAACATGAGAGTCATGTTGCCACCTGAATTTGCACTTTTCTAGAAACGCCTCATTTACATTACGAGAGGTGTAACCATCAATAAACCAGTTACAAATTATATCCCAAAATAAAAATATCTAGGTAATTCGGGATTTCGGTCACATTCAGCGAAAGATCAACTGTTCTTGTAGAACTCGCATAACGAATGAGGAAATGCAAAGGACTTCGTTTATCTCGGGTAACCAGGAACTTGCATTGACTTGGCCGATTCCACTTATCGGCCACCCGCGTTAAATATATCGCAAAAAACAGTAAAATTACCGTCATATCGTTCTGCTTGTTCGGCCAGCTTGGCCTTGTACACATTGTCATCCCTGTCAGCCATTTCGAAAAGGATTCGTTGGATTAAATCGAAGTCGCAATTTACTACTTTAAACGCTTGTATCAATAGAAGCCACAGAGAAAATGACGGTGCAAAATAGTTCCTGCCAACTACATGCGATCAGATATTCGTACGCCATGAATCTGGTTCCCTACTTCGTATATGGCCAATCAGACGCGATCAGATATTGCGATGCTCATTATTTTTATGAGTAAAATCTATTAACAAATAAAGCTGTGTTTTGTCTAGTAGTGGTAATATCCAGTAATATTCCAAAAAGGCAATTTTGTTTACTTCTGACGACGACGCTTGTCCTGTGACAACAGCTGAAACTTGGAGGAGCTATCATATTAATCACAGTAGAATCATCTACTGCACTTATATAGCGCTCTAATACTCACTTAGACTTTCTGCCTTTCTATCGTCGCTACTTGTTCAGTCCAACTACATCGTACAATTGATACGCTACTCTTCAGCTCTTGCACTTATCAGGCGTCTGTCAACTCAATGCTAGAATTGGTAAATCGATCGTCAGTTGTCATATCCACAGGTTGATTGCGTCTGCATGTGAATAAGCTGGTACCCGCGACTTCGCTTTTGTGTGCGCTGTAGAAATTTTGAGATTATGATTGAATGAATTGTTCTTACCCGGATCAACGACAGCCATCTTCAGGGTGCAGAGGTGCAACAAGAACATTTTCCTGGGGAGGGGTGCACATATTGAAAACTCCAAAAGCATGAAGCAGCATATCGATAAGACTCCTACCCCCTTCAAAAAGGATAACTCTTCGGAATTGAATCAATTGTGTAAGTCAACCTTATTTATCCAGAGGGTGCTCAAGTGCCTCGGTCTGAGTGAATCACCTCCAACTCACTTTTAACTCCACCAATCTGGCTTTAGCAGACACCTACCACTCCACAGAAACCCTCCGCCACATTTGACATCATCGACTAAGCTTATATAATCAGAAACAATCTGCCCGAGATTTAGTGAAAGAGCTCATCTACATATTATGCACGCAGATGGGGGAGTGGGTTTCGGATTTCTATGATTTTGCGTAGGGGTGTATGGCGGTGGAGAGATTTCGAAAAATATGTACATCAGTATATTTAGCTGCATAATAACAAGCCTATTTATAACGCTATATGATTATCCTAATGTCATGCAAGTTTTTTTTACAAATCTTTACAAATTTAACACCTAGGCCTATCTGGTATATCAATAGCTTTAGGCCTATCTGGTAAATCAATAGCTGATACATTAGTTATTATTTTGTTATTTGAATATAACTACTGAATTGAATACAAGATAGGCAACGTTTACAAGATTTTTGCAATATGCATTTTTGAGCATTCAGATGAGAAGTTGCCTTCCCAATATAAATTTTACAGGTATCACTAAACTAATTCAAAACATTTTTCTTCGTCGTGCTCATGATTATTGATTTTTGCTTCTGGTTCCTCGATCTATCAATGACGAATAAGAACTAAGCAGTGTGGCTCTGTAGGACGCTGCAACCTGGTTGTTTCCATCAGATTAATCAGCACAGATGAATGCCACAACCCCTTCCACTTGCACCTAAAGAAAAAAATACATATCACATGTGCACTCTTCTGCTCATTATGCCATCTTCTGCTCACAGCCCTCATTCCTGCATAATGCTCCTTCTGTCAAAGAGCTATCTTCTGCTCAATGCGCTCTCTGCTGCACACAGTGCTCTAGATTGCAGCAGAACACTTTGCTTGATTTTAGCGTAAATCAGAAAAGTTGTGTGCTCTCTACTACTTCTATATATTTCACTTTTCAAACAAATTAATGGATAAGATCTACAGTCACATTGAAGGAAAATGTAAAGCATTCTACAGAGAAGTCTTGTTCTCTGACACAGGCTTACAGACAAGATGTGACCAACCCAATGTCATTATCTGCAGATAGTTACAGGGCAGTAAAATCAGTTGGAATAACTTACGCTGAAGACTGGCAAGGAAGGCCAGACGGGTGGCTGAACCAGTGACAGAGCCTACATGAGCTGGGTTGCGTCGGACAGTCTGGACATGGAAAGCCTTATCAGCAGTAATGTCTCCCTGTCCCCAGGCATCAACTTGCACCACATGCCAATCGCCGACCCTTAAACCACAAAATATTGAACTCTTGTCATATGAGAGAAATCCATTCAAAAAAATCAAAATCAAAACATTCATTTAAAAAAAGTATAAAGTCTTTCATAAAATATAAATACTCAAGTTTCAGTGAAGGATCATATTTCACATAGGCCAAGCATAATTAATCCACCACAAATATTTGCATTATCATTTTTCTCTGTTTATACAATTTCAAATAAATATGTCAACAACTGAAAATACAGATTGACACATTTGTGAAAGAACACATTTGGCCTAGGGTCAAAATATTTGCAACCTTTCACTGAACATTTCATCATTTAAAAGTTTGATAAGACTTTCCAGTTTTACTTACTCTGGGTCACTTATCAAACAACCCTGTGTCCCACAAAATCCAAGATTATGGCCAGCAATCGCTGCAGCAGCCATTGTGTTAACGTTATTCGGTGCTGAGGAACATAAGTCGCGCACACTACCTGCATCACACAACATAAATCTATTACTACAATCAACCAGTGCACTAGATTTGTCACCATAAATCCACTAATCAAAGTTGTTTTCTGCACTAGCTTAAATGATGTTAATATACAATAAGTTAATATGAGGCGGCAATAATACTGATACATGTAACTTAATTATATTAAGTCATTATAGAAATTCTATCAGACAGAAAATTTTCGTACCATACAAGGAATGTTAAAGCAACATGTACTGTGAAAACTAATACTGAGAGTATATTAACAGGTTCTATTCCCAGTATTAAGATACATGGGCAACATTGCACATACAAAAATACTTTAGAATCAAATGCTAACCAGCAACCAATCTAACTTAACTGGCAAAGCCACACCCTCTGTTACCAGCACAAAAGGATTGTGAAGTGCTGCTGAACAGTTTATGGGGCCTATTTATAGTCTGCAAACAACCTAAGTACTAAGGAAATGAATAGTGTCAGTGATATAACATAATATGCTATTGCTACAATAAATGTTTTATTCAAGACATATATATCCAGCTGGTGGCAACAAGAAAATCTGAAACATCGTAAAATTAGTTATTGGTCAAGATTTGAAGTACATCCTCAAAAGATTGCTCTAAAGAGCAATTAGTTCTTTTACTATTAAAGCAATTAAAAGGTAAAGCTGACTCATTATGAATTGTCATTATTCACAGCATATATAATGCTGACCATGAGTCAGCAGTTATTTATTAATATTCTTATTAGCAGTAATATCTATATCATTTTTAAAAAAATAATATTTTCCTCAACTAAAACAGTGCTGAAGACTTAAGTAGATGCAACAAGAAAAGGATGAAGCTGATCAGCCAACCTTCATAGATAATAGTTCGTTCTGTTACTAGTTCATTTTTCTCTTTTAAACTTCCAAGAAGCTTGAGACTTTTTGGGTGAAACGTCATTGTAACCTTAAGTGCCTGCAAATCAGATCAAAAAGACCCATCCTCTAGAACAAAGCCCAACCAACATATGTAATGTAAGCCTCCAAAAATTCTCAGCGCCACACAAGTCATGTTTGGTAGACCATTCATTTACTGATGCAATGTCAAATTAAGTTCGCCATGGTCAAGTGTTTGGTCAGTATCGGCACAAAGTCAGAATCTGGGGAAGGGTCAACGAGACAGCATGATACTGTGGTGAAAATCATTGGCAATGGCAGTCATTGGATGTTGTAGGTGGAAAACCAGGACATAATAATAGCTTGAACATTTCAATTTTAAGCCGTCAGTGGAAAGCATAAAGAGACAACACAAGTTGTCTGTGCTGACAGTGCCTCTGAACAGTCACTACTGTGAGAGGCACTCTATAATATTTTCTATATGATACGATACAAAAGAGGAGAGCCAAGAATGATTTCCTTGCATTGGCCTTGTAAGCTATCAAAAGGAATTTTACGCCGAGGACTGTTTGTTTTGCTAATAAATTCTCTCCTTACCTCATCACTCATTGGGCGGGTCATCGAGTGTTAATCAGCTGGCCAAATGTGTAAACTATTGTTTATGGTTAAAGCTTATAACAAGACACATGAGAAGAAAGAATTGAAGAAATTAATGTTCTGGATAAAATTTTCTTAGTTTTTTTCTAATGAGAAATTATTTGTGTAAATTAAATTTGAGAATGAGCAATTTGGCTTCCTTAGATACCTGCAGGGTTCTAGTGTCAGCCATTTTCTGTATATCTTCACCACCCCATAATGCACCACTTGGTACATAAAGACCATGTTGGTTGGCAGCCTTTCTCAAATTAGAAAACAGTTCAACATCCGCCAATGCTGTTGGTGATCCGATCTACAGTTCACAAAAAGATTCTAGCACTTGATAAAATCAGTTTAAACTTAGTTGCATTATGCAGAAATAGCAGCCCTGTAGAACAGTCTCTAGGAGTACATAATGTTCCAATGTAGAGCTGTACTGATTAATTGTGCCGATTATAGATATATCAGCAATATCAAATATTGGCAAGATAATCGGCGCCGATATTAAAAATTATTATTTTTTCATTTCATAATATTATTTTCAGTCTTTAAGAGGAAAACGACGACAGCAACATCATTGGGTCTGTGAAGGACAGCATTCCACTCGCGTCCCATAGCGTGGGGAACTCGGGCTTCTACTTCAGAACATCCAGTGTACTTAATCTGTATTGGCTGCCTAGGATTAGTCCCCAACTACATGTATACGTCTCCTACCGAGCAAGTGTTTGTTTGTATCACAACAATAGTCAGTAGCAGTAGGTCTATCTTTTAGAACCGGTCATCTTGGGAAACAATAAAATAATCTGTAAAATAATCAGCTAAATAATCGGGTATCAGCAAACGAATATTTGGCAATAATCGGTATCAGCAGAATCGGCAAAAAGCGATATCGGTACAGCTCTAGTCTATTCCAATATGCTGACAGCAGATTCTCACTGGAGAGATCATGCAGCAGTGGTCAGTCAAACTTATGTCAAAGCTAAACAATTAGTTGCCAACATATCACATGCTTGACTGCATGTTGCAAATGACTAAATGGCCTACTCCTCTCTTGATTGACCGTTTGTCCGATTTCAGAAGAGCACATCAAGAGTTTAACTGCATTGTAATTAGGGCCAAGAGAAACAACTGCCATTGAGAACATCGACATCTATTCGAAACATGCTTACACTAATCATATTTCATCACAGCAGCATAATGCTTTTCAAATTTACAAAATGGTCTTTTTCAAGTATAGCAAGTCATTTAATGTTAGTAACCTTGGTTTCAATTTAAAATTTCATAAAATTCAGTGACATGCATTGGAGCTGAGTACAAATATCACTTTTTGCCTATTATGCCGATAACGCATATAAGACGATTACTGAAAAATCTGATACTGATTACGAAGCAAATAATTTTGAAATTTATTTAGTGAAAATGTTTGCTTCCAAACATAGACCCACATTGATCAAAATCTGCAATGGCTTGTCATGATAAAAATGTAGAGGGTTTGAGCTGAGTGGTTGCATTGGTTGTCAAATACTGCAATATACTGACTTATATTAGCATCATTTAGTCTAGAGCAAGGAACAATCTTGATTAGTGCAGTACTGATGTTAACATACCATAATAAAAACAAAATAAACTGACTGCATGAAATACATTACCATATAATCAGAAACTTGTAAAACCTTTGCTCCAAATTCTCTTGTGATGTCTGGATGAGCAACCTCAATGACCAGATCTGGATTCCTGTTATAAATATCAATCAAAAACAACAGACAACTTCAGTATTATACATTGAAAAAATAAAAATAAACCTTAAGCTTACCTTACTTAGGCTGAATACATTTGCATCTCTGCACTGTAGGTATGCCAACTAAACTGTGTTGAATCATAGTACATCAGAGCTGTTCTACATTATATAGTCATTTCTTGTAATAGTAGTTATCCTCATCAAATCATAATCCAACACATTTGATAGTATTACTATAATAATGCTAAAGGTATAAGTTGATGATTGCCTTCAGCAATGATTGTGCCTATGCCAATTCCCAGAGTAAGTTCAATCAAAAGCCAAGAGAGATAAATGATAAGACAAAGGAAGTCTACACATCACATGAGTTCAGGGAACAATGTTAGAATTAAGATCTAAATGAAACACACTGTGCAGAGTGAGCACTTGCAAGAAGAGAGTTCCAGAGTCTGAGGCCTGCAATGGAAACTTTTAGGCATGCTCACCAAGCTGTCCCCGTTATTGGTTCACTGAGTCAGACAGAAGAACCTACAGGAGGTACACACACATGCACGCACGCACACACTTTCTGGTACATATAGTACTCACCAGAGGTGCCGGATTCCAAATGACAAAAATGCAAAACTTAAGGCTATGTGGCGAATCTATAATCGATATATTAACCATTTGCTATTCGATTAGACTAACCATAAATTATATGAAGCAAGATACAGAATATTACAAAACACACATTTAGGCAACGGATCTCATAGTTCGGGTGGTGGAACTCCATCTCGAGGTGGAGTATCTCAAATTCAAGGTGCTGGATCTTACATCCAAGGTGCTGGAACCTCTGGTAGTACCTCATAATTCCAAAATAACTTGGATTCTAAAAATCGCAAAAGAAAGCCAAAAACATTGCTTTCAAACACTAATATTTGATGCTGAGCAGTACTCTTAATCTCACCTGGTATGGAATTCATGAAGATTGCACAGTGTATAGAATTCGCCTAACTTAGTGAGAACAATCTCAGAATTTCGATTCCAGACAAAAGCCAATTCAAAATTGTCTGATGCCAGAATATTTTCAACCAGAAATTCACCTAAAAATCACAGATATACTCTTATATAACTAATCAATCACCTTAATCTAAAATGCATGACAATACTACAACCATTAGTCCTTACAATCTTAATTTCTAAGTACTATTGGTTCCTTCACAGCAACTAAAAAAGTGGATGTTTATTTTGTTGGGTTGATCATTTGTCTTGACAGTAATCAACAGCCTCTTAATCTTGATTTTAATCTTTTAACAGAGAGATTCCCCTTCTTTGCGTTCCACTCAAGTGTTCGAGACCTTGACATCTGAGACCCATCTGCACAAACCAATCGTAAGTCGCAAAACACGTTAGTGAGATAATTGTAAAAATGTGATAAAAAGTAAATTTTTTCAATTTCTTGTTTTTGACAGAAAATGATATGTAAATATGTTTTAAACATATAAAAACTAAATTTGGTGAAGAAATTGATTTTTAATGGCTTTCATATGACTTTGTGGTAGCCATTGTTTAAAAAATGTAATTGCTTCTCATAATTTGTTATTTCCCGCCATTAATAGCCAAGCTCAGTTTCGGGCTAGGATAGCAAACTTGGTATGAATAGAAAGCCCAAACATTCGTGTAGCCTACGCTGCATTAGACAACAAACATAAGCTAGCTTGTCTTTTTCAAATTTCACTCAATTCTGAAGAAGGTTGGCTAGGCATTTTCCATTTCAAAATTATATCAAGCTTCAAATGGATTTTTCTCAAAGTAAGGATCGAACAACTGAACCATATGTTTTACTCATAACTTTGGACAGGAACATCTTAGAACAATAAAGTTAGTGTCATTTTAAAGGAGAGACTTTATCCTTTAAATTGGTATATGCCACTCAAATTGTAAAAAATCACATTTTTTCATGGAACTTTAAGTTTTGACTCTAAGGAAATTGTAGTCAGTTTTTCAATCATCATATATGTATGCATTCCTTACAAGTCTGATTATGTGATATGAATGTCCCCATAGTTAATACACCAATATATCTGGCAGTTTAAAGTCAACTTAACTACTGATAATCTGTTGTTGTGGGTATTAAGGTCTCATACGCTGAATATTGGCATGTGTTTTAATCTTCTGCCACTTCTCTTCACCAGCTTTGCTCACTTGACTAGTAGGGTTGCCAACTCTGAACAAACCCATTCTGGAACATTTTGCAGTTCCCCCTACGATGAACGAAAAATCGGCCAACCCCACGAAGTTTTCGCATTCCGCTAAGCTTATGAAGCCAAGAATTTTGAACAATACCGAGACTTCTAGGATTTCCTTAAGCGAAAGTCAAAACACTTATGATTAAACCATGATTATGAACGTTGAGCATATAAAATGCTGTCAACCTAGGTACTGGTATGATCTCCTTGTCTCACAAGCAAGGACTGCTATGGCCAAACATATCCACTCCAGTCTTTGTCTTTGGCCCCACACTGTTGAACCAGTTACTTTGCCACCTTTGCCTCTTTTCATTGTCTCAAGAATACTTTCTTGAGTGTACATTATTTCACTCTGACTACTCTGAGGATGTCTGTCATGTAATTGCTTGTTATGATCAGGGATTGAAGTGGGAAAAAAGAGGGAACGGTATGGTTACAAGAGCCATTCCCCTCTCCTGCCATGTATGGTTGTTTGGTCTGGAGAAGTACAGGTATACTTGCAGTCGGCCAGGAGAGGTGCTGGTATGGCATGCCGTTTCATACCGTCCAACTTGGAGCCCTGGCTATGATCATTTTGTGAGTGTACATTCTTTGATTGTTCATATTATGTGCTCACAGTTCGTTTGCAAGCGGTTCAATAACGTACATACTTACTTACTCTTGGTCTCTTGCACTGTAAGCACTCTGGATTGGTTGCACTGTGGGAGTCACTATATAAATTTAAAGATATAATACAATACCATTTTGTTCTTAACATTAAGACTAACCAAGTTCAAACTGCTTATCAAATAATACAGTAGGTCATTTTATTAATAACTATTTCAATGTTAGATCAAATGAATGATGTCCACATACAAAGCACGAATGGGCAACTTTTACCAAGGACACTAATGAATGACCATGTAGGATAGATTGAAACTTCTGGAAACGTTCCAGGTGTGGGATCAAGTTATGAGAGTAGGTGTTCTGTGTCAACTTCAAGTGGGCAACTTGCATGCTTCAATTGAAGACAAAACTCAATAGTCATTCAGTATAAAGGGCCATCCATATAGTATGTATGCATGAAAGGGGCTATGAAGGGTTCACTACTGATAACGTAAGCATGCATAGAAAACAGGCGAACCCTTGATAATTATAGGTTGAATATTATTGGTTTTAATCCTAGATTGTTTCTGCTTCGATTAAATATATCTATTAGACTGTTCTATAGGATTCGGAGGTGCTTCAAGCATACACACATAGGCGGAGTGGCGTAAAAATAGTACAGGTGCTTATAGGGTGGGAAGAGGTAATACTTTGTGCATTTCTACAATATTTGTATATTTCTACATCTTCGATGAAAAAATTTATTAAAGCAATTAATGGCCCAAGTGCCTGTATAGTGCGAACATGGACTTGTAGTAGGCCTACACTTTCCGTTAGATGTGCGACGTGTGTGCGTGGCCGCTGCATTCCTTGTATAAGTTGTATTATTAAACTTGTATAGTATCTCATTCTTAATCAATTAGCTGATTTCGCTCGATAACGTTTGTTAAACTTGGACTTTTAATGCGACCTAGTCTGCGTTTTAGAATGTAGGCCTGCACGTTTTCTATGGCTGGTCTCGACCAGTCTCGTTTTTCAAACGAATTCATTAACTAGGATCATTCGCCACCTCTAGGCACCGTTTGAATGGGCGCAATACAAACTGGCAAAATCTTCTACAAACCATTCACGCTAGACAATTTCCAAGAAATAAACGAGCGCCAAAGCCACAGCTATCGACTGGTTCTCTGCTCTCCTCTTTCGCTTCTAAATGAGGCTGAATCATTCGCATATTCGAGAGAGTTATAATTAGGACTTGTGCCACTCTAATGATATTGAAACGGAGGGCGCTTAGATGAAAAGCTAGCTTCTGATTGACTTCTGCTATTTAGCAAAGGTACGTTGTTTCGAATATTTTGGTCATGATGATCTTTGACCATAGTCCCAGATTGAAGTCTGGGTTGTCGACGGTAACTTTATTTTAAAACATTGTACTGGAAGACTAAAGGAGGAATAAATACAAAATTCTTCTAATGGCTCAAGTTGGGTTTGTGTTGGCCCTATCATATTTTTTTTGAATCATACTTATCAACTTCCAATGATTATTAGTCTTACCCAGTTGTCCGAAACCTATAACGCCGATCCTTCTCTTTGACATATCGTAGCCAGAGAAATAATACAATGCCCGCAGCGTGGTTAATCGAATCCACCCTTTCCACCTTAGCCATTCGAATGTGAACTCTGACCTGTATACAATGTATAACTACTCGACAGCGGCCAAGGTCAACAATACGGTGGCTCACAGTGGCCAACACAGACAACGTGAATGTGTTACCACAGGATCCCAAAGCCTACTTATACAAAGTAGTTAATGTAGAGCTGTACCGATTAATCGGGCCGATTATAGATATATCGGCGATATCCGATACTGGTAAGATAATCGGCGCCCATATTAAAAAGTTTTTTTTCTCATTTTATATTATTTTCAGACTAAGAGCAAAATGACGACAGCAACATCATTGGGTCTGTGAAGGACAGCATTCCGTTCCCTTCCCATAGCGTGGGGAAATCGGGCTTGTACTTCAGACACCCAGTAAGCATTGTGCTAGACTGCTAGTACCGTGAAAAGTGTCTACAGCTGTTGTAAAGAGTGAATCATAGTGCCTGCTTAAGTACCCCGGGCACATTCATGCCATTTTAGGCCAAATTGGGAGGTCGTAAAAGTGGCCTGTCTGGGGAGGGAATGGCATAATTGGCATGCTAGAAGGCGTCCAGTTACATAAATATATCTTTCCTCTCCTCCGTTATGCAAAGTCTCCAACTACATGTATACATCTCCTACGCAGCAAGTGTTTTGCTTGTATCACAACAATAGGCAGCAGCAGTAGGTCTATCTTTTAGAGCCGGACATCTTGGTTAACACAAAGAAATAATCGGTAAAATAATCGGTAGAATAAACGGCCAAATAATCGGCATAATCGGCAACACGCGATATCGGTAAGCTCTAAATTAATGCACCATTAAGTTTTTTTTACATTTTGGACTATACATGAACAGGCTTACTAGAATTACCCGCTAAACCAGTATCGACCATAGTCTTAGGGAGTGCACTATGGACAGCAAAGTCTGGATGAAAATAATTATGATTACAACTGACAGGGCTGTTAGACCAAGGTTCAGATGCCGGAAAGAAAATTCATTTATCTTGAATTATCTGTTCATTGGCCAAACTATTGGTTCTGACTGTGTGGTACTAATTAGCATATTTTGAGTGGTCACTAACACGAATATGATTACTACTTGTAGGAAGTACAATGAAGGTTGTGGTTCAAAAGAGAAGGTCAGACGAATAAGAATGCAGTTAAAAACAAAACATACCATAAAATTCAGTTTATTTTATCATACATATTCCCAGACTGCGAAGATATTTAAATCATCACTGTATCAAAAACCACCACAAAAACAAGAAGGAGCATTAACACCGTTACATCTGAAAAACCAGGACTACATATTTTCAACCTTAACTAGGTCCACTCGAGACAATGTATGTTGAGCAAACAGCTACTCTTGAAGCAGTGTGTCTCAGCTTATGAAATGCAATAGACTAAATGAGTTAAATGAATTTTCTTAAATCGGCGAATCTAAGAAAATTCTTGTTTAGATGCCAAACAGCAGGTATACTGTACAAAAGGCATTTTTCACAACATAAGCACTTCAAGAAAGCATGGCATTCATGACACCCATCATCTAATCACAGAGAAACAATGTCTTTAGTGAATTACATACACATAACAGAAAGAAAAATATTTACTCTTCACAGGACACAATGAACGGTAGTATATTACACCAAGTTACAGGAAGCTTGGAAAATTTGCCAGCACAGAAATGAAAATCGTTATTAGGTTGCTACAACCGTTGCAAAGCCTGTCACACATTCGTATATTTCACAATTTACACAATCGATTACAACAGATTCCACAGAATATCAAATACTTTACACAATATGCAAACCACAAAAAGCACATCTAAAATATTGACAACAGAGAAACTAAAATACTGAAAATTTTCCAGGATGTTCTAGCAATATGCTGTACATTGCAAAATAGGTAATAATGTAAAACCTCTTGGATGGCTTTGCCAAACTCGCTCTTGACTATCACCTGCCACAATTATTAGTAACAATAGCCCACAAAAGAAATTTACATTCTCAAAGGCAGTTTAACTGCCTAAGGTGGCCTTCAACAATGGATACCACGATGAAACAGGGACTACTTAATAAAATTACAATCCTAATCTGTGACAAAATTCATTCTCATTTCCTAGTGCCATCCATCTGCAGGAAAACTCATTTGCCATCTGCCATCTAATCCACTGCTCTTCGATCGTCTTTATCACTTAAAACAACAGGTATGGACGCAACAGCTTCACAATCATCATAAGTTTTGAAACAGTACAGTCATAAAATGATACACTACATGGGCTGAAGATTGCATGGATCATCAGAAACTAGAAGACAACTGAGATGGTTATGATAATCGTGGAATTTTAAAAAGACGAATCTTGTGTCTAGGGAAGCTTAGAAGTCATTTTAGAAAAGCTACATTCAGTTTATTTCTGCTTCGTATCTGAAACTGTTACTCCAATGGTTTTATCTTGTACACCAAAGTTAGGTTTTTTGCTGAGAGCTAATAATATACAATAAATCTCCTATGATAAGAGAATATTATCAAATTTCACTTACAAGTACTGCATATATCTCATACACAGTACTTTAACTCTGACACAGCCTAGTCCATGTAATTCATTGAAAAGTACTCTCAAACTTGTCAATACTGATAAAATATATCCACTACAGAAGGAATGCCTTGTACACAAATGTAGCAACATAAATCAATAACATTTAAACCATGAAATATTCTGCAAGGATAACCACCACTTGCCTACAGAACACTAGGTGGTAAACTAAATATTCACACAAAAGTTAATATGTTTGACCGACACAGGAACAGATGCAACCAGACATTGAAAAGATTCAACATCTCCTGATCTGACCTAGCAATGCACACCAAAATTAAACATGCAATACTGAAATGTGTATAAAATGATACATTCCTTCGTTTACTGATTCAAGATATTCTATAACAAGCTAGACAGACAGAAATTCAGCAATTGTTAAATGAATGCCAATCACAAACTTGCATCATAAAATAATCTTGAAATGCTGAGTATGACGTTCTCAAGAGCCCAGTTGGTCAACACAGAATAGCTGCTGTCACGAACGTGGTCAAGCTAAGCTCACTCTTAAGTTTGTCAATGCACGGAAACATAGCTCGTTTTCCAATCAAAGCTGATTTCGTAACCACATTTTCAAAAAGAACACTGGAACTTTCCCAATCGGGTTCTTAGAAAAACTCTGCCTGGGTCACATATTATAAAGGTTTCTGCTGAGAGACTTGACAAGTCAGAATAAAGAACCAAACAGAACATACGAGATCTTCAGCAATTACTAAAGTAAAACAAATGCACGCTAATTAGCTAAATTATTAACCAGAATAAATCATTGTTTACGACAACCGAGTTGCATCACAAACAAAACTACAAGACATTGAATTTGGATTGAAAAAGTTGTTTAAACAGAAGTTAGCCATACGAACTGAAAACATTTTTGTTGAAGAAACATTCTGTTACAACTTTACTGCAGAAGTCTTGTAACAAAATACTTGTCACAGAAATTATGTACTTCCTTGTCAACTGCATAAATTACACCCAAATTCACTCCATCCCAATACCTCGAATCTGAATCATACAGAGCCCTCATTCAGCAATTAAGCAACTTTGTGCCATTAACAAGATCACTCTGATCTTATTATCTCACTGCTTGAAATAAAAGTATTTAATTCAGAACTACATTAAAAAAACTCCTCTGCACATGTGCAATGAATTGTATACATGCACACAATGCAGTCTGGAAATTAAAATCATATTCAGAAACTTTTGTTAATGACAGAAAACAGAATTCAACCGCCTCACATGTCAGTCACATTGAGACTACAGTCACTCATTGAGACAATTGTGAATGTAGGATCTAAAAAAATTCCCGCAAAAAATATGGAAAAGCAAAAATTGAGCCAAAAGTCAGTACATTTCTAATTTATAAGACCTAGATTATCAGGAATTTTAATTCCTCATACAGCATGAATAAACTTCATTAAACTCTGCTAAGAAAATTAAGCAGGAAAACACACAAGAAATTTTAACAAGAAGTAACTGAAAAATAATTTTTCCTTAGACAAGAATAGCCTTTGGAAACCAATAAAACCTCAAAGAAACACAAAAAATAAAAATACTTTACTTAGTCATAACTGATTCTGATGCTAAATAACCTCACACATTTAGTAAAATATGTTGAAACTGAGAGCCAATCAGATGGTGAGATTAAGGGTCAGGAAACAACATACCCCAGAAATAAAATACGAAGTAAACTGAGAAGAAAGATCGAGAAGCTGACTTGTAGTATATGAACTGATGTTGTCATAGAAACAAGACGAAGGATGCTTAAAACAACCGGATACTGAATCAATGACTGCAGACAGACATGACTGCACCGCACGCGCACACGTCCTTGTTGGACGCTATGACAACGGTGTCCAGTTATTGTTCATGGATAAATCTGTCGACAGCCTTGATAATGGGTGACTTTTACCGTATAACTTTTTTGCACCATGCAGACCCGCTGTCTGGCTGGTTGACAGAAATGTCTCATCGTGAAGCGATTGACTTCGTGCAGGTTGGCAGGACACAGACTCAGACCAAGTAGCATGCTTGTCACAGCCTAAGCTCTTACCCAGCCCAAACGCTTTCTTCTGGTGCGATAACCTGGCACCTTCACTGTTCTGATCTTTTTCTTCCATGTTGGTTTGTGAATTCTCAAAATCAGATGCAGAGTTCATCAGCTGAGCGTCTTTCTGTTGATTCATTTGGAGTTTGTCAGAATCTTCACCACGCTTCCCTGAATCTCTTAGGCAGTTCTCTAATTCTCTTTGTTCTTTTCCTAATTCTTTTTGGGGTTTCTGCAATTTGTCTAAATCTCTTTGAGGTTTCACTAATTCTCTGTAGCAGCGGTCTAGCTCTCCTTGTTTGTGGACGGAATCATTTGAAGGCAGACTATGTTGGTCGTTTGAGAGTAGAAGGTCTTGTCGTTCGTCTGTTGCACTCGAACTGTTTGCAATCTGCAGAGTGTCACTGAAGCTTCCAAAAAACTTATGAGCAGCAAGAGTTTTTGCAGCTGAACATGTTGCTGATTTTGTGTGCAACACTTTAACATCGTTGTGACTAGACTTCTCCTCTGGCAGATCATCCACAGAAGTTGACAAAGAATTTTCCAATTTTATCAACTCAGATTCAGCGATGACCACTTGAGAGCCACCAGCACTGCTCTGCTCAGATGTAAGGCAGTCCCTTTTGCATGCCTCTAAATGCCTGGTTTCCATAACAACACCAGTTTCAGCAGCAGCGGTTCTTCCCTCACCATTTAATGGTTGCTTGTAATCAAGAAGAACAGTTGGTCTGTTGACTGCCATTCCTTTGGATTTACGACTGCTGGACTGAGAATCTGAAAACCTAATGCTCGATATGGAACTGTGTGTGGACTGAACAGGTATCACAGAGCTGTTGTTCGTTGTACATGAATCACAGATCAACTTCTCATTGGACAAGGCATTGCAACCAATTCCAACCTGGGTCTGCTGCGATTCTCGACAGAGAATCATTTCAGATCCAGTTTTGATGTCAACAGCTGACAACAGCTCACTATTGACAATTTCAGGGGTCACAGAGTTGATCTTTGTGTCTCGCTCTACCCCACCAGAACGTCTTCCTACATCACCCAATGCCATTTCATTCGGTATTTTCAATTTTTGGTCAGTGAACTGCATCATTATGACTGATTTCAGCAGAGGTGTACACATAACAGCAGCAGCAGAACTCTCACGTTCGACTGAAGGCTTACAATCAGCCCCCACTCCTTTCATACATTTTGAGCTCACAATATTTAAAGTAGACTCCGGCTTTTCCGACAGCATATCCTTGTGCAATGTGTCCACCTTGCAACCAACCGCATTTGGGATGTTCTCTGGTGTGTTCTGTTGCACTACAGACTCTGGATCAGACACTGTTCTGCACTGCTTTTCAAGTGGTAGGTTTGTGGTGGGCAATGATACCTTGATATCAGAAGCAGCCTTACACGACTGTGGTAGAGTCGCTGGATTTGCAGTTTTATTGTACCCAGTTACAGGAGCTACACAAACTCTGTTTTCAGGAGCCAAACTTAAATCTTTTCCGGCTCTGCCAATCCTAGCAATTGAAGCAGGATCAGTTGTCACACAGTTAACCATAGGGGCATCAAGTGCAACATTTCTGCTGATAGGCAACGGCCTGTTGGTAGATACGGGCTGATTGAAATTAGTATTTAATGACGACAGTTGAGGACTCGTTAATGGTCGAAGTGAATTTATTGGCAGACGTTCGTCCAAGCGTTTCTGTCGTTCGATGCGTAGTGATCCAGATCTATTGAACCTTGACAAAGCAGCATCATCCAATTTCACAGCTGACTTCGTTTCACGAAATGAATATGCACGACTAAAACCGAAGAGATTCCTCTGAGCAGACACAGGAAAGCTGCTGTCACACCCTGGCTGATCAAACTGGACATTACCCTGTGATAAATTCCTTCTCAGAATGCCTGAACCTCGATAAAAGTCCTGATTCGGTTGGATGCCTTTAGAAGACCCTTGTGACTGTTTTGCATCCATGGTTTCAATTCCTTTAGTCTCTTCCTTCTGAGGAAAGAAAGTCTTTCGAGTACTCATCTCCTTCTTTGTCAGATCCAGCGGAGTTGAAAATAAGTCATGTCGTGGCCGATCTGGGCTTTCAAAAGACTGAACAACTGGGGAGACACCCTTCTGGGAGAGAGACAGATGAAGGCGTTGTTCGTCCCGTCTTCCCGATGCCTTTCCTGAACCGAGAAGCGAGTCCCCGAGACATCTTCCTGAGACATGCGCCAATGAAATTGTCATTGCTTCGCTTTTGGAAGAACAACTTCCCGGTTTGAAAGGCTGACATGCACCTGACTCTTCAAGCTCCAGATCTGTTTCCAGAAGATGTCTCGACAGCAAAGGACTTTGACCACCATATGTTGTTTCTATATGTTTAGTCTGGCGTCTAACCATTCCGACCTCAACTGGAATTTCATCCTGGAGATACGAGGAAGCCAAGCATTGGTCTGAAGACTCATCACAAGAAGAGACAACCAGAGCAACTGGCATGCCTTCTTCAAATCCTAAGCGGACAGAATGACAACATAAAAACTTAAACATGTTTATATATTATAAACTAAAATAACTGTACAGAAAACAACTGAAAACATAAAAATTTTCTGGAAACAACATAGTTCAAATAATATACGGTCAAAGAGGCAAAGTAAGCAATCCCAAATAATACAGATACTTAGAGGAACTGAGGTGGTAACGTATTCTGGAATGGAGAATTGACACAGGCGAAGATATATCATATATACTGTGGTAGCACAGAAGTAATCAGGTCATCTCACTACAAAGATGCCTTTGATCTGGGATGAGCACACACAGCTCAAGCATAAGGATTTGAAACTCAGTGCACCTTTGCATGGGCAACCAATGTATTGCTTAGTCCACAAAAAGCTAGATAAATACACCAAAACCTTTGAATCCTAATAAAATGAAAATCTGTATGTAATGTAATGGTATCAAAGAAGAGATGGTCTGTAAGAAAACACATCACACGACTGTATTGCACTGTTAAATTCACACAGCACTCTGTACAGAAGCAGTTATTGCATTCAAGCTGCAGGTACCTTTAGTTGTTCTCTTAACGATTCCCTTGGCCACTTCCAGCTTTTCCAGGCCAACATGATGGACTGTTGTGTTGCTTCCCAGCACGTCAATGTCATCGATGCTGCATTCCATGACCTCCGACCTCTGCTGGAGTGTAGATGTCGCCAGGCTATCAGCAGCTGATGGACTCTGCACCAGAACGGCGTGACAAGTCTGACGACGTTTTGAGTTTCTATCCTTTGATTTGGACTGTTCAAGTCTCCAGCTATGAGACCTATGCACAGAAGCACTCACGCTTCCTTGTGACAGGTCAATCGATGAGCTGCTTCTACACAGACAAGAACGTCACAAAAGTCAGCATTTATTAGCTATTTTAATAAGCATCATTTCTTAATCATCTCATTGCTTCATTGAGCTCGTGTTCTCTAATACTTAAACTTGACCAAACAACTGCATTCCAACTTAATGAATTTATGTACAAGTATTTAAATAACTTATGTTATTGCCATCATGCTTTGCAAACTTTTTCTCTATCGTGTTCCAACTCAACCCCTATGGCCTTCATAACGCTAATGACTTGAGGAAATGCTACTTCCAAACTAACAATGACAGGTCTTCTTTAAGTGTCTCTCAACCTCAAGCATGGAATAAATTACCATCGAGTCTATGCCAGTAAAATACCATCTCTCAGTTTAAAAATAAACTTAAAGAATATTGGCTAAAATTTGAATTTTAATCCATTTATTGAGTTACTTGTCAAGCATAAAGTAATGCTTCATTGTTTTTGTTTACACTGTGTACAGTCTTAATACCATTGTTTTATTATGTACCTGTTAGCTAACTAATTAAAAAAGTATCTTGTTCATTGTTTTGAACTCACTTGCATAACCGTGCTCCTACTAAATCTGTAATGGTGTCCCTGCTAGCGGTCCCTCGGTCCCTTTAGGGTTCCTCCCTTTGTTCTCTGCCAATCCTCCTGTGCTTTCTGATTTAATTGTTCTATGTTGTTAATTGGTTGCCCAGTCCAAAATAGAATTATCAGTTATGGTTAATTAGTGCTGATATTATTATCAAAATCTTTATAATATGCCAACTGAAAGAACTGAGAGCTGTGAAGCCATCATTTTGCTGTGCTAGAGACATAGATAATCGTTTTCAGCACACCATTACAATCAATAGTCAGAGAACATAATTTTTAACGGACATGAATACTCTCAGGATGCGCTTAGTTTTTATATAAAACACTTTCACTAGACAGATACCAGCACACTCGGGCACACGAAAACCTAAAAATTTGTGGCTTCGAAAATTCTGCAAAAATACAATGTCCAGTAGTTGAGTGAAAACCGAAAACACAAAAGAAAAGAAGAAAACATCTGTGGCAACCTACCTTTCTCGCATCTCGATCTCATGCCTTGTCTTCTGAACAATTCCGGGCTTTAATGGAATATCTTCAGTTTCATAGATGGATCTAGGCCTTTGCAATGAAATTTCTCTGATGTCAGATGTGGTCAGTTGTCTTTGAACTTCATTGGAACTGCCAAGTGACACAACAGATTCACTATTCCTATGCACAACACTCTCAGCCTTCACAACCTCACACGTGCAACCGCCCTGTGGCAACGTTTTCCCTGACCCGTTTGCATTCTTACATACAAAGCTGGCAACGCTCGTCATGCAACCGAACTTGAAACCTGGCATCTGGGACTCACCATGCTGCAGAACGACACCAGCAGGCAGCAACTTCTTATTTTCGTTGTCTTGCATCTGACATGTTTGACCATCAATTGCAGAAATGTCCTTTCCCAACTCTGGACCATCACGTGGAGAAGCACAACCACCTTCCCCTTTAGAAGACCTAGAAGAAGGCAGTAACTCGTTGAGATTCACAGCTGTAGATTCATGCGCTGTTATACCTGGTTCTGATTGTCCTACTACTGCTCCCTCTGGACTTGCTTCTGTCGACAGCAATTCCTCTTCTGATGACTCACGTATCCATGAATTGTCCGGCCGCACTTTGGTCAGTGCTGGTGGAACAGATCCAGAGTCGCTGCTTTCTGACACACGCCTACTTGTCGTCTTCGCTTTCTTCTCCACTGGATCTCCAGGATCTTTCATCTCTCCTAAATCATTGCCTTCCACGTCAACCGTCAACTCATTTCGACTCAGCAGCTTCATTATCCGGCGCTTCTTCAGTTGGTCTGCTTGGACATATTCAAGAACCATGTCGGGATGCAGAAGAGGACTTTCACCATTAAAGAATATATCATCATCGTCATCGTCGTTATTTTCAAAAACAGAGTTTGGTCGATATCCAGCCAGCATGCTGATGTCATAAGAACCTTGTTCACAGAGGTGTTCATCACTCGACAGCAACTCGTCCGACTCACAATCAGCAACTTCATGAGGAGTCACAGACCCATATCCAACATAATCCCGATCCACTTTTGTGTACCTGAGAAGCCTGATGGGAACGCTTGCCGTTGGAACTTTGCACCAGTTTTGACAATCATCGGCAGAATCCGAGTGATTGTCTAGATCAAGACTTAGAAGATCCTCCTGGCTTTCACTGCGTGATCCAGTCTCAAAGTTGGAGCAAAGTTTAGACTCATCTGCTGTGCTATCTGGGTTGATCATATAGAATTCAGAATAAGACTCATCCTGAGCATCTACTTCACTCGCTGTGTCACTGGATGAAGCTGAAAACAAACAGAACGTTTTATTGCTAAATAATGCTAGGAACTGAAAGCTTGAAGAGTGCACGACAAATGTCTACACGTGGCAAGACAACGAGACGTTTACAGCAGTTTCAAGCAATTGTGACTCGAGTCTAAAGTAATCACGGCATCACTGCATCTGTTCAGCTCTAAAAGATCTGCAAAATTTGAAGCAGTTCCATAACCACTAAATGAAAGGTCTCAGTATCTTTTACATGCTGCCTATGCATAGTGGGGTTATGTTGGTCAGCAAGGATAAGAAGGCTTTAAACCATTATGAACAGACTAATCTGCCAGTGATACATGCCAAATGATAGTCCAACATTTGAATGGTTATGCCACCAAGCCTATACAAACCTGTTGGCTATGGTGCTAGGCAACTTGCACAAAGTCCTTCACAGGTAGCTTACACCCTTGAAACCGAAGGTCTACTGCCTAAGGCTAGATGTTTGCTCACCAAAGTGCTGTTTGGCTGCTGGTTATATAACGAATATACTTACTTATCCAGTAATAGAAATTAATATAACAATCAGTAAACTATGTACATACACATAATCATTATTTGGGTTTTTGATTGTGCAGTCATCAAAATGTTGTTTCCAGATGAGGAAACGGTACAGCTTCCACTGACTAAGCTTTCATTCCCAGACTCTGGAGTAGCTCCATCTCGAATTGTCTGAATGCCAGGCAACATGGCTCTCCAGAGTGTACTATGACGCTGCTTGCTGAAAAACAGACAATCACAGTTCAAATGACAGATTCTCAAACAACGTTAAGGAGATACTTATAACAAATCTAATCTGAACATTTGAACAATGTTCAAAGCTGCTAAACAACAGGCATAAAAATAACAAGGGTAACGGAGTAAAAAATTAGGCCAACAGACATATTCAGATGTACCATTATCTAGACTAACAGTAATTTAAAAGGAAGTCATTTAGGACATTTAAATCAAGAATTCCTACCAAAAGTTGGAAAACTCTTTGCATGAATCTTGGCACAGAGGGATGTTACTTTTTAGGCAAAGATAGATTACAAACTGGTTAATTACTTAGAGTGACACTCTCAGTAGGAATATAGAACAAAATTAATGTTATTTAAAGTATCAATTTTAAAATATTAGGCTGACACTGTACAGCAGCTGAGGTAAGAAAAGCATCAGTATTTTAAGCACATCAACCTGGCATCAAGAATTCCCTGGTAAGTCTCCAGTTGCTTCATGAAGCCACGATTAGGTTTAACACAGTTGCGTTGTTTTAGCACGTATTGCAGGGTATCATCCAGGGACCAGTTCTTTTCTTTCATTGCAAAAGCCACCACCTAAACATGTAAATGCACAGGTCACAATGCCATCCGCTACACTCAGAAGCAACATGACAATTACAATCTCACTTCCCACCAACAAAACATTACATCAGTGAAATTGTATAAACTCCCGATTCTCACAACAAAAGATTTAAATCCAAAGTCTCACAATAAATGTACATGTACTTGTACTACTAGGTTGCTGCCTAACTAACCCTTTAACAACCAGCATTATTGACTATGCCCTACGTTTTACTATGCAGTGGTCGTTAAAGGGTTAAGAATATGGTTCTCTAAGCATCTGCGAAACTCAATCGTGCAAAAGTTACTAAAAATAAAAGTACAGTAACTCTTGCTTTACAGTTTGTCTTTGCCTATTGCAGATGTAAATTAAAAACTCATTTGTCATCACAAAAGAATGACCGACTTACTGTAGAAGCCGATCGACTGACTCCCATTTTGCAATGCACTAAGACCTTTGAGCCACTGTTCCTGAAACATAAAAGACAATCAATTCTCATAATGTTTTGCAACTGATGAGGAAAATGGATTAAAAACTGAATGAAATGCAGCAAAAGCCATTTTCAAATTATTTGCCTGTAACTAATACGTGGTTAATAAAGTTTTATTCAGTTCAGTCAAGATGGTACAATTCAATGCTACATAGAAAATAAAATACCTGGTAAGGCTCATGCAGTAACTTCAAACAAAAGACAAATATCTTGAAGAACTTTACAAATAGACTAAAACAGCGTTTCCCAAACTGTGTTCCGCTGAACCCTAGGGTTCTGTGAATTGAAGACAAGGGTTCTGCAGAAAACTTTCAGTGTGAATAAATGGAGGCCTTTTGCTTAACATCTGTATAGCCTATTACTATACATGCAAGTGAATTTATATGTCATTGTCAAAAAATGATATTTGTGTTATTTCTCTGTCTTTGTTGACCTAATCTAGACCTAAACCTATGATTGTCTGCATGCTCAAGCGTTTGTACTTTGTACGTACAACATAATATGTTTAGTTTTGGACAGGCGTTCCGCCCAAAAAATCTAAAGGTCAAAAGGATTCCACGGACAAAAAAGTTGGGAAACGCTGGACAAAAAATTCATTTGACACAGATGACTAACTTTGCTTTGCATATGAACTTGTAAGTTTTATCCCAGTATTTGAGCAAATCTGCATCTTCCGTGTCATACACAGGAATGTTCAGGTATTTAAAAGCACCCGGGAAGAAGTTATCGATTTCTCTGGCAACGTTTATGATGTAACCAACACTGTTCAGAAGCACAAAACAGAAAACTCGGCATCAATGAAGCAATGTAAAGTCTGCAACAACAGCCACCTGTAACCTAACAAAATCATAATAAGGGTAGATTAGTTGTCTATAATACTAATAATGCAGCCACAATTACATGAAATCATTACAGCAGCCAGGATTAATTTGTGTATGCATATCTGTATCCCCTCAGTTAAACTAATTCATGGGAATTATGATGAACATATGATTTCAATCAAAAGATTGTTTATCTAAGCAGTGCACAAAATAGAAATACAACTCAAGCAGAGGAATAACTTTAGCCAAGAGACGTAGAGAGGGGGGTGGGTACCAATTTATTCTTCTATTTCCACTTTACATAATAATTAGGCCTACTATTGTTAGATTAATACATGCAATATGAAAATTTCTTTGAAATTGAAATAACACAGTACACTAGCACAAAACAACTGCTGGGCTACAGTTATGCACCTCTGAAAATCACTCCTATGAATTCTACTGAAAGTCACACGGAATATCTGAGCATTCGACAGAACAGTCAGCCATCGATGGCAAAGCAAAGAAAGAAAACTCTGTTGAGACAGGCAGATGAGATATGAGAGATGGATGTATGGAACATCATTCCACAGAATATCAGAGCAATTAATGGCATTAATAAATAAAAAGAATATAAGAATAAATAAAGAATATAGATAAATTAATGTTTTACATTGCTTTATATATACAGCAAGTTCTTTCACAACCATCCATACTGCTGCTCATTTTACCAATGTACGCTAGTGACTGGAACGATCTTGTGGGCCAAGCGTTATCAAACCCCTTCCTTCTGATCTCTGTGAAAGTGTGTTACCTTCAACCATCCCCTACCTTGGAAGATAGTTGTTAAAGAACATACTATACATAAAACAGTTTAAGACATCAGCCCTTTAATGACCAGCCAGATTGATTTCCCATACATCTTAGTATGTACTGGTCGTTAAATTGTCAAAACAAATTAACTATCATTCAAAAAATATTAAACATTCAAAAAAAATATAAACAATATTATTTTTGTAAGGAATTATCAAGTATATAAAAAAAACTAAGAAACAGAGCAGAAACATACCCATTTTCCTTAAGTTCTTCCAGATTTGATGCATTCCATTCTGAGCCAAGATACAAGTAATCAAAGATCTTAGACGGGGCTTCCATCTGACGAAAAATTATCACAATCTCTTCATCAATGAAGTGTCGGAATTCAGCCAGACTCTGATTCAAATCAGCCTCAAGAAGTGTACGCAGCTGAAACAATCAAGCTACAATCAATAAATTTCTCATCCAAAGCTTGAATTATTTAATTGATTAAACCTACAACAACTTTGTTACACCTTCAATCAAGAATTTATTAGTTTATGATTGTCCACTAAACTGATAATTAATAATAACGAGTCCTTTCCAAATGAAATATTTTTCATTTGTTCAAGAAAAGTTTTATATAATCAAAAATCTGTGAAGAATAGGGAAGGGTTTCAAGCAAACATTATACAACCAATCACATTTAACACATTCAAACTTTATTCCCAGGCCGCTTACCAATTGATACATTCATATTATCCTCAGCTGCTCAACAACAGTTGGACATATAACTCACTTCTTTGCTCGTTACTTCCTCAAAGTCCACGGTCATGGCCATCTCCCTCAGCTTCATCCGAATTGTCTTCTCCAGTTCTGTATTTTCCTTTCCACTGAAAATTTGAAAAATGGTTACAAAAGTTCAATTTTATTATTTATTTATTTATTCTGAAATTTTTATATCGCCCTTCTTCCAACAAGTTTTGCTCAGAAGTGCATATGCATTGACAGCGCAATTGCAGTTGTACTGCTGAGCAATTGTGTGCAAAGAACTTGCTCAAAGTCTCTACACAGTGATTCCCTGGATGAGGGTCGAACCTGCTCGCTCAGCGCACAATGAGTGCTATGGGCCGACCGCTCTAACCAATCGGCCACTGTGTATAGTACGGATTTTAACAATCAAATCATCAGCAAGAGGGTTAAACTCGACAAAGTCAGTAGTACAAGGAAAACCCATGCAGAAACAGCTGAAAATATTTGGGACACATGCATAATTTTTATCAAGGATATAACATTCACACCATAACCATGTGACAATATATTATTTTAATTAACACCTTTTATAGCACCAATTTCTGCTGAACAAGGCATAAAACTTATGGTGGACCAAAACTTAAATGTTGTAAGGTCAATATATGGAAATTCAGTCCAATGAAATGGAGAACAGCCGATGGAGGAAAGCTCAAAATTCACCAATAACAACTACCAATGAAATAAGAAATATTAGAATACCTTCAACAAAGAATTACACAGGAACCTTCTTCTCATAACAAATATCATTAAATCCTTATAATAATGCATATATGGTAATGACATAAGAACTCAGTCAACTACACACAACTTCATTAGAATGTGATACTTGATGAGGTTATTGAAAGCAGCATCAAAAGAAGGGGTACCAGCGTACGAATCTAGAAAATACACATGTATATCGACTGTGATACTGACTCAGCAATTAGGTCCTCACGACGTGACTCTATGTTGTCCATAGCATGCCATTCTGCCATATAGCTAAGATCTGAGTTGATCTGACTCTGGTAAAAGCTGATCCATGTATGTGTCAATCCATCTGGCAGGTACCTATGACTCGAAGCCACTTCCTGAACCTTGTTTAGACACTGAAGCGAAGACCTACAATGGATGACATAATACGATTCATCACAAATGTCCATTTATTAAATTCAAGTCACTTGTAAAAGATCAGTTGGAACAAATCCTCATCAGTTGCTTAACACAGAAAATCTTACAGATGGATAATGATCATTGTTCTTGTCATAATAGTTATCCAAAAGCATCAAAATAGTAATCTAGTATTTGGCTTGAGCCATTTATTATGCAAAGCAGAAGCATTGCATATTAAATTTAAAAGTTGCTTTTAAATTAAAAATAGCCTCCATCTAACACTTAAATGACAACCTGAATTGTTCCCCACTTGCTTTTATTATTATTATTTTTTTCCCCAAGGTGCATATGACCCCTCGGGATTCAGAAAATTAGGCAGGGCATTGTTCTGGAATGGCTAGTCTTCGCAGATGGTTTTATTGGTGGAGAAAGTGCTACAAAAGCAACTGCGTTGAAGCGCTGGACATATTATTAATATTATTATTACTACTATTATTATTATTATTATTCAGAGAATTTATGTATAGCGGCTCTTCAAGGTGACTACTCGGCAGCGCTCCCAACCTCAGCGTGGCCAAATAAAGTAGTCTTAAGATGAGAGAGAAATGCCTGAGAAGGGATTCTAGGAAAAGAGTGGAGAGTTAGAGGGAGGCCATTCCAAATCAAAGGGCCCACCACTGAGAAGGCATGGCTCTGCCTGGTGACTGTGCGGACATGTGGATCATAGAAGAGGCTTTGCTCAACCGAGCGGAGGGAGCGCAAGCCTCGAGCACTAATGGTGGGGCTGCAGAGTTCAATCAGGTAGGCAGGAGCGAGGGCTAGGAGGCATCGCCAGACTAAGGCAGCTATTCTATACTCAATTTGCTGCCTGAGAGGAAGCCAGTGGAGGACATCTCGCAATATAGCTGGAGATGTCCTCCAGTACACTTTCATTATTAAAGAGTTACCAATTTACAGTTTAGAAGCAAAAGGTTTCTGTATCTGATCTGTCAAGAACACAGCTGTTATAAATGATCTACTTCTGGTCAAGGACAGACCTTCTTGTGACAGTCGGTGGGGATTGCAAGCACAGTAGATGTATCAATCAATCTAAAATTTTATTGTAGTTGTATCAAGGTATTAATGACAGCCAGTTGAAGGATTGCTGTAGTCCTGTATGTAGCACAAATCAATAAATGATGAGAACACATTTTTAGGATTTCTATATAATTGTTTACCAGCACTCCTTACTTCTTTACAAAATCGTTTATAAAAGTGGCGAAAATGTTAATATCTTGAGTTTTCACTGACCACATTGCTTGCACTGAAACAGGTTTGAAGATGTGCTTCTTCTCGTTCGATTTAACGCTGTATCCACTAAAAGAATTCACGGAAAATGGCATAAAAAAATGACAAAATGTAAAAATTGCTCCTGGCTACATTAGTACATCTGGCTCTGTTCTTTATTTGAATTTGTTGACCTCATGTTGCATAAGAATAAGTCTTATGTACCGTTTGAATGTGTACAATACGTGCAGTGATTCACTAGATTTAGAAAAATTCATATATCACAGACCCCAAATTTTTTCCTATCTGTGTACAAAGAAGGATTGTGATAGTATTAGCATCACAGGAGGCTTAGATACATTCTACCAGCTTCAGCACCACCACCACCATCAGCACTGCTGCCACCAACACTGCAGTCAAAATAAGATGAAAAAGATCAATCACAAGCTAAATTATCATAATGTCATCACAGGATAGCCTCTTCATTCACTGGTTCTTTAATTATTCAGAGGAATGGAATGCTACTACAGTGCACCTTCTGAGGTGTTCCCAGCTCCTAACAATTGAACCATTTTAAAGTGAACACCGATTGAAGCTGAAGGCACCATCCTTGGCCACGACAGTAGATGAAAAGGTAGGCTATTCTAAGTAGGTGACCCAACCACCAAAGAGCATGATATTGAATAGTCTCTAGAGTGGACAGCTTATAGCAAAGCCCAATCCAATTCTAAAGGAGCCTTCTACAAATTCAAACGGAATGGAGAATAACATATGACATTGATTACCCGTCTCCATCAAGGTGGATGCGAAGGTCACTCCAGATGGGGAAAACTAGTCCAATAGTTGCCTTCTTGTCCAAGATGTCGATGCCAAGTATGACGCTCTCTTCGAGGTCCTGAGTGCCAATAGTTGAGACAAGAGCCATGTAGCGGTGATGGTCCGACTGACTGTTGCGACTCTCTAGCTTCACAGCCTAACAACAAAAACAACGAAGGCGAGCACTTTGAACACGCCTTGTAGTCTAATATTAACAACATTATGATGTCATTATTGGATGACAGAAACTATCATCTTCAAAGCAGTATTATACAAATAAATGTCAGGATTAAAACGGTTTTGAAATTGCAAAAATCGATGATTATTTAATATTTATTTTCATATTATCAATAGGGGCTCGTTTATTTTTCCTAGACAAAATGTACAATGTACATGTGTAATCATATAATTTCATCAAATTCTGTTCCCATCAATGACTACTTATATCAATTTATATCAACTACACAGTCCTCATCAAATGAAATCTCATCAGTTACTAGAATGTCCTCAGAATCTTTGCAACATAATTTTTTTTAAACGAAGACCAAATTCTTTCTCTTTTAAACCAAATGGTGACGAACCACTATAATATTTACCATTTGACCACCATCATTACTTCAATTGCTATATGCACCTAACTACCAGCTCTAGCAAGACCGCTGTAATCTTACCACTTTGATTGTATCCTGAGATCTAAGTAGGTAAAACATGGACTGTAGATGACAGTGAATGTCTCCTGTCAGCATAAACAACAGACTGGTCTTGGCCAATGACAAACTCAACAAAGCTAAGTAACTTTCAGATTAGATAGATAGCTCTTTATAATCCAATCTAATTACATCTCAGATGTCAACAACTCTTCTCTATCACAATCAATCACAGACTGGGTTTTGCTCTAGTCACAGTATTCTGTGTAGACAAGACTCAGAGGAGAGATGGATGAAACATGGAAGCTGTTGTGAAAACTAACAAGAAATGGAGATGCAGGGAAGTAGCAATTACTAGTGAAGTAAACAAAACATGAATAAACACTATGATACATCCTATATTAAAAATAAGCTCATTTAGACAACTTTGTGAGATTGTGAAAAGGTGCTAAACATATATTGGATATAACAAACACTAGGAAAGTTAAAAAATTTTCTTAATGTCCTCCATCTCCCCCACTCATCCTCCTCTTCCTCTACCTCCATCTCTTTCACATCCTCCACCTAAATTTTCTCCTCTGCATCTTCCTCCACCACATCCTCCTTACCTCGTCCTCTACCTCATCTGAATTGCTCACCCCTTTTCTACATTGGCCTTCTCCTCCACCACCTCTTCCTTTATGTCAGCCTCCACCTCAAACAACTTATCCTCTGCCTCTTTATCCACATCCTTCTCCTCCACCATCTCTTCCTCTTCTGTGCAGCACCATTGACACAGCAAGAATAGCATTGCATAAGTTACACATTGACAGACAGACTAAACTAAATTTCTCTTCCATCACATAATCAACCCTTCTGAAGAGATCAGAATGCTGGACTCTGAGAAGCCAAGATGAAAGAAGAATTGTTACAACATAAACTATACTACACGATACCTCTTTACATGATACCATTTCTATGTAACAACCAGATAGACAAAAGTTGTGGTCGTAAATTACGCTTCTTATCCTCAGGTAGGATCCTCTTGTAGGATAAATAGTCATATTTATCGATTTTAATCACATAAGTAATATTACCTTAACTTAACACATGTCAATCGAAAGCTAGTCCCGTATACAAGTACGATATGTGATATTCCTAATCCTTAGACTCAACCTTTGCTTAGCTTAAACCTAATGGCCTAATATTTAGACTTATATCATGGCCTAATATTTAGACTTACCCCTTGGTGAGTCATGGGTTACAGTCCTTGTGCATTCTGACTGTGGCAGAATCAGTGCGGCTCCCTTCACAGCCAAATAACTCTCACTGAAGCTGTTACACAAATAAGAAATCACAATTATCGGGTAACCACAATTTGTCCATGTAACAACAGAAAAATACTGTCCAAAACAGGATACCTACCAGGGGTGCAAAAACCAAGATTTTTTTAAAATCAAAATTTGGTTTTTTGTTTTTATTTGGTTTTTAGTTTTCCTTTGAATTTTGTCACAACAGTTTTGTTACAAAAAGCATCAAACACAGCATGAAAAAGAGCTCCAACTTGTTTATATAACTAATTTAGCTTGATTTCGGACTGAATAACACACAATTAGTAATATAATAGTAATATTAGTAAATTGCATAAAAATATTTAAAAAACCCAAACCCAAAAATGCCATTTTTTTGTGTGTGTAAAAAACAAAAAACCAACATGTTTGCAGCCCTGATACCTACTCATAAAAGGAAATAAACACATACATACTTCAAATCAAATCATGATAGACCAATCATGCTAGAGAAGATATTTTGTTACACATAGGAAGAAGCATCTAGAATAAACTTAGAATGTAGAGCAAGGCTCATAATACTTTCACCAAAGCCATTATAGACTTGAAGAAGGGAAAGAGAAGAATCTAAAACAGGTCAACATGCTTACCGTCCTTGTTCACATCTAAGTTAGGGCAGCATCACATAGAACATAATAGCTCTTCTAAAGTAAAGTGCAATGCGAAAGCAGGTGATTGAGTGCATTGGTCCATTCAATATCTGGTTGAACACTGCCTCCTGACTGATAAGCATGCAGTGGTGCACATTCCAATGATTCCATCAATAAAGTACTACCTACGTTTTATTAAAAATCAAGAATAAAGATTCATTAAAAGACATTGGTACAAAGCAACTACAGAGATGCTAACAAAATCATCTTCTGTACAGTCTACAGCCAATTGCTTGAAAACCAGACATAGGCAATTACAACTACTACTACTACTACTACTACTACTAATAATAATAATAATAATAGTAGTAATAATGACAGTTTATATGGCGCCACAGCACTGCCAGACCGCTACAAGGGCAACTCACAAACACATTAACAACTTAGTAACAATTGGTAAGAGTCTCACCAAACAAATAGGATTTGTAATTCATTTTCTATAATTAATTACACAAAGTGACTAATTAAGCTCATGAATGCTTTTATAACATTAAATGTAAGACTGTATAATTAATATGTGCTTTGGACATTTTACCCCTTAAAACATTACACCTCAACAACCACAGAATTTAGTTACAACTGTGAACATGAAACTTGTCTACAAATTAATTTTGAACAAGCATATAAGTAAACACATCTTGTTTTGTTTCCATATAGCAAACAGTTTCTCAAGTGGCACCCATGAACCAGTTTTATTAAACAAGGGAATAAATCCATGTCTTCCTGTGCAATTTCTTTTTGCTCCTTTTGCTGTGAAGTTGAGGAACTATAGTACTAGAAGGTTCATCCCAAATCAAACAGTATTATTTCATTCATCACCCAAGTAACATTTGTCCAAGACCAATAGTTTCCCCAACAGACATTCACTATTAACATCAGCACTAGGATGGTCCACAACTACTTGGCAGAAAATAAAGTTTCAGTTTCCAAATACTGGAAGGTGCCAAATCAGTCCACTATAAAAAAAATAATACAGGTGCAACTGAATTTAAATTTGAGAATATTTAAGGAGTGTCTGAAAGTTATGCGCACTCTGTGTTGTTTTTTATTCAAAGGGCTATCTTGAAAATTTTGTATATCAGGGTACTTTATTCTTCAAGCACGCGTTTGCCTACACTTTATCTGCATAATTAAAGTCGCTTTCTTAGTTTTTTTGTTGACTTTTATCAGACAAGAACGCATCAATGATAGTTAGGGAGATTGACATCTGCCAAGGTAGTGGCTAGGATATGTCGTGTGTATTAACATATTGTAACTAAACTTGTTGTAAACTATTTCACAACAGCTTAAATGATGAAAATGTGAATACATTGTCATGTTTTCACACCGATCCTTGTTTGTTTGTCATCAACACACAGTGGCATATAATTAAAATATTCCTAAGACATTTTCGGTCAACTTGTGCAACCCAAAACAAAGCAGCTCAACTTGGATGAAATTCTCGGTATGTTATACAAACTGCAATGGAGATTTCCACCATTGACCATTGCAGAAAATGTTTTGAACCATGCCAACCAACACGCATGTCATCTAAAGGCACAGGTAGGAAAGGAAGCAACGAGCTTTCAGATCATTACATCAATCAGCTGACTTATGGACATGCAAAGCGTTTGAATGGTCAGTAAATGCATGCAGACATATCCCTTACCCTTCTGTCTTAGTTTGCCAGAAGAATGACTCATAGAAAATGGTGCTGCCACCTAGCAAACAACACAGGGTTCAGCTGTATGCACAAGCAGTATGAGACCCAGCCAGACCATATGATGGAATCCAGCAATAATCAGTCCTCAAATAAGCATTTCTCATGTATGTATTTTTTTGGGCACATTGCCTTGTAAAAGCAGATCATGTCTTATATATGCAAAGAAATTCCTAGAATCTCATCTGACATGCCTCATTCCGCCTTTGTCTCACTTGCAACTGATCTGTTTCTTGCTTGCTGTCCTGATCACTGCAACTCACATCTCATTTGCACAAACTAAATGGTAAAAATTCTCTGGCAAAACAAAAGACATAAGTATCAACACCGTAGACCAATACTGTACTCATTACACTGGCTGCCAATCAAGCAAAGAATTCTGTTTCAAAATGTGTCACAGCATTCATATCAGCCGACGAATCTCTGTTCCTTGCTCACTCCTCTTCCCATAAAATATTGTCGCTGATCAATGAATACCAGGACTCTCGCCTTGTCACTCTACAATGGTGAGCATTTCAGCTTTCTCTGTGGGTGGTTCCGAGTTGTGGATCTCACTGCCAAATATTTTAATTCTGTAAGGTCGATAACATTATTCAAAACAACAAGTGAAAGCTCATCTGTTTTAGTTTGCTCACCCTCAAGTGCTTGGACTCTGGCTTCTCTTACTTGTTGGGCTGTGATCTGACCTCTTTAAGGTGATTACAAATACTTTGACAATGATTTAACTCAAAGTGACCATTGATCGAATTTCATACATTCTGATAATGCAGATAATTTGATTGGGTAAATTAGATTAAATGGCTGCATTCATTAAATAGCAAAACTTTCAATCAACAACATCCACAATTCAAGATGCCAGGTTGGATAGCATTGCAAATCATACTAAATTATAAAACTCATTTATATGATTTGCATCAAACCACATCTTTTACTTAAAACCCTTTAACTACAACTCACATATAACAGATATCCACTTAGACAAAATCATTTTTCAAGTTAGTGTCACAGACGACATGAAATATCTAAAAAAATCATCATATCAAATTTAACAATAGGTCAAACTGCCCAAGAATTGATCCTAGGTATGGCCATTTCAGGAACCACACAGGTTACTACTTATGACTTCAAATCTAAACAGATCTTGTTAAAATAAGCAACTTTGACCCTTAATGACCAGCACATAGTAAAATGTAAGGCATAATCAATAATGCTGGTCGTCAAAAAGGGTTAAAACAATACCGATTCAAAGAACTCTCTGGCATAGCAATAAGATTTCAGTAAAATACAATATGTTAAGGTTTGGAACACTGTTTTGAAACAGATGAGTTTAATGTTAGTTGTTGTTTGTGGTAACAAGAGGCATGCTCCATGCGCTGTAGGAGGAAACTCTTCTCACCGGTGAATGCTTAAAACTACTGCGCCAGGTATAATGGTACGACATACTTCAACAGAAAGCTCACTCCTAAAATTACCAGATGTCATGTGTAAAGTTTTTCCATAAAACTTTTAAAAACTCTCTTTAAATTTAACTTCACTGCATTAAAATAACCAAAATTGCATATGCAAAATTTTCCACATGGCAACATAATATTTCCTGCAAGCACATCACATTGTCTCTGTAATTTTCACTTAAGGACGCAAAAATGATGTCAAAAATGGCACTAATGCCACACAGTATTTCGAGTGTCCATTACACCCAATGACTGGGAGCAGGTTGAATGGCCACTAAATTTATGACAAATATTCTAAAGATACAGTTACAAATGTTGCATATGTTAGACAAAGCATTGCTAATTCATCACTTATACACATAAATGAGAAGCAACACAGCAGACTAATGCTCATTTAACTAGTGCCTAAACATTGATCATATGGATCATCATCATCATCATGGTTTACACATCTATAAATGGAGGGCTCCGGGCAGGCCTGCAAAGGACAGGCATGTTTCTAGTCTCAACAGAGACTGAAACTTCAACCTTGGCTATCAAAGTCTCATTCACTTGATTGTAGTCCTGACATCAATTTGGCTGGCAATAATGTCTGTCGGATTCATACTGCATACAAAATTCCAACAGGCCACAGTCGAGTATCATGCAATGTGCACATAAGTCTGAAAACGGCAACAATAGGAAGTCTGCATTCTTACATGCCCAGCAGTACCAACCAAGACATCCTCAACGATAATAAGTGCAGCAAAGTACACTAATCATCAATCTGCAATCTAGTTGTCCCACTCATCAAACTGAATCCATAGTTGGCACTGAATGCCAGGCTTGAAGTCCCAGACTTGCTGCTGAAGAACTGGAATATCCAGGTTTTAAACATTGCAAAACCCCATTAAATTTCTCAGCCAATGATAAATACTTTAACAATGAGCTGCATAGGTTTTCCTAAACATTATAGTACATACTTCGTCGCTAAAGAAGCATGTATGTATATAGCCACTTATATAGCGCCTTATAAGAGCCTCACAAAGGCAATAGCATGGGTCTCAACATGAATTCATCGACAAGAGAGACACGATCAAATGATTACCAATATGTTTTAATAGTCTGTGGTTAAAACTTAAAACATTCCACATTCAAATAACCAATGCAACTTGAAGGAATTTAAACAGATAGAAAAATGCTTGTTCACTTTCCAGGTTGCAGACATTGCCAATAGTGGATGATGGCCAGTCAGCCATAGTCTATTACTCTAAAAAGTGGAGTAACCACATAAGTAGGCATAATTGACAGGCTAATGCACAGATAAAATACACATCCACAATTATACATGTCAAGTACAGCACTATTCCACATAGTGCTAAATAAGGGCATCCAATTCAGTAACCAATCACGTGATGACCTTGTCCTTTGTGTATCAGCAAATCTGGTTATAACACAGACCACCACTTATGGTAATCATTGTTTACACTTAAGACATACCATATCTGACATATGCAAAATCACCCAGGTTATCAAAGACAATAGCCCCAGCAATTAATTTCATAATAATAGTAAATATAACTATACAGTCTGTATTTGATGTTGACTAGACCGGATGTCATAATAATTTGTTTTTAAATACAGCTGATTGACCAATATATTTTGCAGAAAGTTGACTTAGCTGCATTTACACGTAAACCACAATTACGGCTAGGGATGAAACGAAATTTGGCTCGAGCTTCATACTACTCGGCATAAACTCGAACAAACAAAGGGTCCAAGTTTTTAATCTCATTTTCCGATTTTCTGTTTTGGAAACGAAAATCGGATTTTTTTAATTTACAAAATGACAATCAACTTAACTAAAAACATAAATACTGCTACTACTAGTACTTAGTTACTACTTCCTAGTGCAAAAAAGGCAAAACTAAAAAAATTTTAAACGTTGTGCAAACTACCAAACTAAAAATCAAGAGAACAAGACTTTCTTTAAATATTTGAAACTCGGCTCAGCACTCGTAAAACTAGGTACTAGTCAAGAAATTCAAACTGGGTTCATCCCTATTACGGCTGGAATTTGGCTAACAGCAAAACAAATATCTCTTAAACATAACTGAATGTTCAAAAAACATATTCAGTATAACCACCAACTGACAAATAAATGTAAATTTTTTTTTAAACAATGAGATATATACGTGCACTGTTTTCTCTGAAGGTGTTATATATCTACTTGTTTATAACGGTCATAGGCCTATCTTGTACAACTTTTCTGGACATAAACTTGAACTTTTGCAATCAACAATTAAATCTGACACCCCAAACATTCAACAATAGATTTGCGATTTGACACGGTGCAACAGGCTGCAGACCCCTAAACCATTGATACCACAGAATTAAAAAATGCAGTCAAAACTTCAAACAGTCACCAATATATACTTCGGCTGGGGTCTACAACAAAATGTCAGCCACGTCATACTGAAGAAGGCATCATCGATTGATTTCTAGTTAGCCATGCCAGAGCGCCCTTGTGAGTTACTTAAAGGGTGCCACACAAGTGCTCATATATATATATATATATATATATATATATATGTACATTGTCTCTAATCAATTAGCTATTTGATCAGATCAGTTACCCAACTCTAAATTATATTTTAACAGAATTGTATCATCAATCAACATAGGTTAAATAAAATGCTTCACCATTGCAGGGTCAACTATAACTCTGACTCAAAACAGAGTACGACTCACTAAAGCAAGACTTGCTAAAGACAGCAAAGAAACTAAAATCCAGCAGAACTAAGGCTCTGCTCACTGATGCAGGACTCAAATAATTTAGGATAATGCACTTACCACACTCCAAAATCAGACATTTAGTGGGCCAAAAATAACAGTATAATAGTTGGAAAAAGTAGAGCTGCCTTCGGGAATTGTAATGCTGCCACCCACCCATTTACATAGTTAACGATGTCATGCAACAAAATACAGCAAAGGAAAGAAGATACTCAAGATTTGCACTAAGATGCTCAGCAGAGTCACTTGGAGTAAATCAGACCTATCGCAGCATCCCATGCTTTTGCCTCGCAGCTCATCTTATAATGGCTGCAGTGAAGCCTCATCGAATTTTGTAACTTAAGAATTTATTTAATTACAGCAAAAAGACTAGAAACAAATCCATAGGATATGTAATAAAACAATAAGAAGAAAAAGAATGGCTGCATTTTCACATGATACTCACTGAAACTCGATGTGAAATAACAAAACCTAGAATAGCAAGTGTTCTTCTGTTGCCATTAAGATGCAAGCCACACAGCACATAAAGCGACGATATTTAACTGAAGCTGTGTTACTCAGCTGTTATCAGCCACATGGTGCTGTGGAGGCTGAGGAGGCTGTGGACATCATCTGGGATGAAGCATGTCAAAGCAGTGGTAGCATGCACGATCTGATGCATTAGGCAAAAGCCCAGCTAACAAGTATTTATCTGAACTTCAAAACAACAGGTTCTTGGAAAGAGAACAAAGGTAGAACGAGGCTGTATCCATATCCAGTTACCAGAACCAGTTGCATCAATCCGCTAGTTGCCAGACACACTACCCAATGATTAATGGCATCATGAAACATCTCCCGAGTAAATAGAAAAGATAAAAAGAACAAGACACGTATACACTGTCTGGTGTTAACCAGAAACCATTTCTAAGTTTCCATATCCTAATCTTTTTTATTCACACAAGAGATGAATGCACTGATTAAAGAACAGTGTCACTTGATGGTACTTTGGGTTTTAGTTGCAACATGGCAAAAGTATTTGTCATAGGCAGAGGCTACCTACTAACTTATTTACTTGTAATTAGCTATAGCATGCATACACTATGTAAGATGTACATATGACTATGAGATTTCAATAAGGGCCATTACATAATTAACTTTCTTCCATATTTCCACAATATCAACACTGCCACAAAATATACATCATCATCAACATACAACTATTGTCATCAAGTAACCTGAATACAAAACTCAGTGAATGGCAAAGCAGGAAAACAATAAAATTCCATTTTACCAAAATGTGAACATTCAGTATACCTACACAGTACCATATCACTGTTCAAACCTCCATTGAAAGGTTGCACCAATGAAGCAAATGTGTGATTAATATAAGAGCAGGTTTAAAAAGCTAAGTGTTGGATGACAGCTCCTCATACAGATGTAAGAGCCAAAAACTCCAAAAGTTGTCTGCATGTCAACAAATGCAAATAATTATTTACAGCCACTGCTGTTTAACCAGAACCCCTTCACCTACACCAGTCAGAATAGCACAGCACATGATTATAATGTAATGTGGATCACAATCCCTTTCCATACACTGTACACACACACACATATAATATTATATATATATATATATATATATTATATATATTATATACATATTATATATATATATGACATATGCATGCATACATTGCTTTTAAACTTCCCTCTACAAGTGGGAATGGATAGAAGGATTGGTAGGGGTGTGACTATAGCCATTGGAGAATCCTGAGCTCTTCACTTAATTAATCTGGACCTTTCTCTGTATGTCTGGTTGTTAGCCTGTTTGTCATTGGGTCTGTCTGTCTCTCCAATCACCCTATGTTTGCAAAAGACACAAACTATAGATTGCATTGACTGACAAATCAAAGGCCATATTCTGAGAAGGTATTTGCTCTTTAAGCACCTAAGGACCCTTCTGGCTGAAAACACACAAAATCTCTGACACAACACTTGAAAAATCAAAGTTGAGGTGATTACACACCAGGGCAAGGAATCTGCAACAGGTCTCGGCCTTATTTATACTGAAACTCAAGTCAAAGCCTTTGAATGGGATGGATTTCAAGAGAAACCATCATATTTTTTATTTCTAAGCTCACCCAGAGATTAGACAGAAAGATAAACATTGAATAGCCACCACTGGCCACTGAGCCTCTGAAACCAAGAAAAGACAGCAAGGCAATCATTTGAAAATTACGTACCACACATAGATATTTATCTGCAGATAGATATTTATACTCCACTACACGTCCTTTGACTGCACTTTTAAGCAGTCCAGAGGTAACAAACACACAAGACTGCAGACAATTTCAAATATCTTAAACAGTCAAACTTTAACCAATGGTGCCATGAAACTCAAAGCCAAAAGAAATGTCAGGTCAAGCACCTGTTCTCCAAAACCTTTACTCAAGCTGTAAGTACACTTGTTCAGTTTGTCTAACATTCATCTGAAAGGTAAGGTCACTGAGGTCCAGGCTAACAGCTCTGGCTGTCGTGAGACAATGGCACTATACAAACAACCTGTCTTGCCATTATTGCCCTAAAATTGTGATACATCAATGACCACTCTAGCCTTGAAAAACACTAATTTTGAAGACAAGTAGTGTCTTCTTACACAGACAAAATCATAATCAAACAACAAAAGTACAACAGCTGTATCCTCCATTTCTGTTGGACAGTAACATTATGTCTCTGCAGTTGTTTTTCACAAGCATTCACCTCAACATGGCAAAAGAATAGTCTAATCAGCTGCAGCAAAGGCAATAAAGCAGTTCTAAACAAGATGATATGAGAGATCCAGAGTCAGGTTTATCGGTAATGACAAGGAAAGAAGGACACGTGGTTGTGATGTAGAAATCTTGGTTTGAGCTGCATACTCTAATGATGCTCTAACTCTACAGTGGCAATGACTCAATTTACAAACAGGGACATTCCGGAGTGACATAGAAACATCATATAATTATTACGAGATAATGATGACTCTCTAGGGTGGCAATGACTGAGATAACAGTATAAAATGCAATAGGTTAGAAAACTCTATAAACTAGATTGTGAAAATTCTTAACTTAAAGAAATGTATAGATGAACAGTTTCAAATCAAAAGATTTCAAATTAGCCTTCTTCCCGACATCTTAGCTGATGGAAAATGCAAATTCACACCATGTCATTGAACAGGACAAGAAATACTTCAAGTCCTGACTGTAAGAATACACTGCACAGTACATTTTAAGCATAGAGCTGGATTTTAAATAGATTGCTGACACATAACACTGAATTAGTACAAGAATACCAAGAAAATGCAGAGACAGCGCAGCTTATGGCAAACATGTGACAGCAAATGACAGACCAAGGGGCAGAAAACAACCGCAAAATGTTAATTATGCAGACAGACAGAGCACAAAATGAAGCAAATTCCCATGACATATACATCAACAGACTTATAGAAATGGCACTAATTCTACATAGTCTTGCTCTCTTGCTGTTCTCAGTCGAGATTGAAATGAAGAGCTTTGACAACTAACTAGCTGGTGAGCCAGGTCATTTCCTTCATTAGTTATGAGGAACAGATATGTCCATAATTTTTGCTACAGATTTTCTTTTGAGTCAGATGAATTGTCAGAATTTCCTGACCGTTGGCAAAGTTCTGGGTACGCACTGCACAGCAAGGATTTAGACTTCTGCCTATCCGTTTCATCCCATGTTGCAGGTGATTAACATATGTACACAGTTCACCAGAGGTTGTGGCCAAAGGCTGACCATTGAAAAGGAACCCCTACAGTGGATGGTGGTGGCTTTAGTTTCCTGGATTGAACCTTTAAAAATAGTTGAGGCACCACTAAATACTCGGCTGCAGAGACATTTTAACAATTTTATGAATAAGTTCATAAATTGAAAAATGGAATAGTGTACATTTCCACAAGTATGCTTAATTTTTTTATAGTCATGTGTGCACTCCTAGTGGTGCATCCACAAATGCGTTTTTGTTTCTGCGTGTATCTTTGCAAGTGTTAGGAGTGGTGCATGAAGAAGAGGAGGAGCTGTTGCAAGACCTAAGCAATCTGTCTTCTTTAGACACACATATTATTAATAATAATACATCTTGTACCCAACAGATGACAATGACTACAAATATAACAAAAATGACAGGATAGTCATCTGATTGGAGAACTGTTGCAGAAGAGTCATCCCACAAACAACTAAGATGTCAAGCAGTACATCTTACTAACCCACAACCTAAGCCAACCTCAAATCCTTTGTTAGCCAAGTTTTGGATGGTAGTGTAGTGTACCACGCTTCTACAGTGAGCAAAATGCCACTTTTGCATTTCTACAGTGTCTAGTACCAAGATGCTGTAAACAGGGCTAAAACATTCCTATGTTCAATTCATATTTATCCAGTCAATAATGGATTCTCCAGTCCCTCTACTTCACCAACACATTGTCCTGGGATTGACATTTTATTCCACAGAAGGTTCAAGTTTCCTTAAGGAATTTCTCCAGCTGTTGTCACTAGGCGACTTATTTTTCCTTATTCAAAACTAAGGAAGAATATCACATAACATGGTCAACAGCAGTGACTTAAACAAGTCACACCCAACCTAAAGACAACTGTCAATGTAGAATGTGGAATATTTGCACAACAAGAAAACTAAACTTGGACCCCTAGAAGGCAAAGAAGGAGGGTGGGACAAAGAGGATAGTCACACATATGGAGAGACAGATAAACAAGACTAGAAATGAAAGAGACACAGTGACAGAGAGATGGATCTAAAACCAGGCAAAGTTGGAATACCATAACGCAGAAAGAGACCGCAAAGAAAGAAGAAGACCTCAAAAAGGAAGCAACCGAATGAGACCTAAGAAGAAGGGGATAAACCTCAAATCTACATACAAGAGAAACAGAGATTAATTGAAGGAAAGAAAGAACATGGCTCATAAAAATAGGAGCAAAGCAAGAGCTAAAACAGATGCTGACAGAAGGAACAGGTAAAGAAGGAAGGACATAAGAGAACAATGTATACACAAAAAGATAAAATAAGACGTCAAAAAAAGAATAAGAAGAAGAATAACAGGAACTGAGCAGATCTACACAAGTGTGATTCAAGGCCATAATATTATGTGAAAAACAGATCATATTTTCAATCTAAAATATCATATCGTCAATTGTTAAGAAATAAAAATCCCAGAACCTTCTTACTATTAGTTGTGCTCATGAATAAGCTGGTGCCCCATTCTTAACACCTAGAAACACCTCAGATTTTTTTAGTTTGTGACGATATAATGTAGTAAAGCATTTATATAGCACTGCTCCAATCAGTGGCGCTCTCAATGGGCATTTGTGCTTGGGCCAGGAAACAGAAAAGTCTTAAGGTGTATCTGGAACTGGTATAGTGAGACGGTTAGTAATTCCAGGTGCAAGGATTGTGGAAGACAGTTCCAGGCTGAGGATCCAACATAGGTATAGCTCTTGGACTGGGTCACAGCAGAGTGCATGTGAAGAACTACCAGAAGGCTGCAAGTGGAAGATCGCAAAGAGAACCTTGCAGGTAAGGAGGACATCAGAATGCAGAAAACCTCAGGTAGGTCCCAAAATAGGCAATTGCTCATAAGGGAAGGGGCTATGAACGAACTGAAGCTGGCTTTTGCATTTTTTGTCTGGATGGATACAGACAATAACAATAGAAATATGAACTAAATTTGTCTGATCAAGTTAATACCAAATATGAAATTGAAATAGTAATTCTAACTGAAAAAAGACGGAGGGACTGGTAAATAAAATTCTTAGAAGACATGAGTGCTCCCACCTAGCCCAGGCTGGAAAAAACCGATTGTTAAGCTGCTGTTAAACATGATCCAGTCAAATACAACATATGACATCCAAAAACAGAAACATACAGGTAAGAAACTAAGTACATTTGTGTATATAAATATAGCCAAAAACTACTAATAATGATGCATCTTAAGTTCTCTGAGAATTTACAAAAATGAGATAAACATTTAGGAAGAAGTTGTTGAATATTGCATAAACATAAAGTATGTTTTATTGTTAATGCAAGAATATGCTTGTCTCTTTCTAGAAAGGTATTGCCGTTTCAATAGAAAAACAGAGAGCATCCAGCAGTACTACCTAATCTAGAAGTAAGTCAATGTTATAAAATATATCTCCCGAGACCCTACTTTACAAACATGGTCTACTTGTTACATTGGCTACTACAGAAAGGTATATTGATGACAGTACAAAATTACTTGCTATCCACCATGACAAATGACTGCCTGAACTGGACTGATATTAACATCAATCAAAAGCTGAGAATATTGACTTTGAAGAAGCTATCAATCACATTTTGTCCCAGAACATTTCATCACTTTGAAACAGTTTTATATAGGATATAAGACAATAAGGATCTAGTACACAGATGGCATTGTTCAAAGATGCTCTCATTTAAAGTTAATTACCACCTTACCATACAACATGACACCCCTTAGGAGACCCTTACCCTAAGCAAGCAACCTGGATCATCAAATGACCTTAACCTACTGGGGTAAATAAGATTATCATTATCATATAAACAAAAAAAGACCTTCATTCAATGAGAAACACCGCACTAGATGTAACCAAATGATGCACATTTAAAAAGGTCTAAGAAGTTTATGTGACACAGATGGATTCAAACTAAGGTTGTGTATCAGTATCTCTAAAAGTAATAGAAATATTACTATATTACTATAAATATTATAAGAATAGAAATAGGGATCATAAGAGAAATGTGAAACAGTAAGCAAGGATTGAAGTACTTGTTAAAAAGAATAGATGCCAATAGTCAAGTCAGAAAGACACAGGGGTGGAAATAAGTACAGAGTAAACATCAGTTTACAGCAATAACTCAGATAAAAAGGATTAATCAAGAAATAGAGTTATGCTTCTCACCGAATATGAAGTTTTCCGTTTTGGCTAGACAATCAAACAAATCTTCTATATGCCAAGCTATTACTTCAGTTTTTTCTTGAGTGCCTGCCTAGATGCAGACATTACTAGAGTGGTACTCTTCGGAAAATTGGAAGTGATAATTCATATTTGGCATATAAAAGCATTGGTGCAAATCCAATACAGTAAGAAATGGTGATTTAGCTCCTTACAGACTGGCTCTACCAACAGTAATTCTATTGATTTATAAAATACAAAGACGTTAGTTTCATCAGCAAACAATATTTAGTTAAATATTTTTGAAGTAGCTACCAGATCATTTATATACATACCATAAATAATAATGGATCTAGAATTTAGCCCTGTGATCATTCCTTCAATGCTCAAGAAAGAAATGTGAATCAATCCAAGACTTCAGTTTGATCTTCAGTTGCAATTGTGGTTCTGCATTGATAGTCCGAAGGTTCAATAGTCCGAAGGTTTGATAGTCCAAGAAAAATTTTCATATCCTAGTTTTCTTCGGATTATCGAACCTTCAGACTATCGAACCCTCGGACTATCGAACCTTCGGACTATCGAACCCTAGGCACTCTCGAGCTTACACTAATCTTCAGACTATTGAACCTACGAACTATCGAACCTTCGGATTATCGAGCAGACACTGCAATTGTCAATGCTGCTCGAAAATTATGAGCCAAAGGTAAACACGTGAGCAATGAGTATGTGAGACGATGGAGAGCATGGTTCAATGCCAAAGAATTGTAAAAGGTGCATATGTGTTTCTATTGAAAATTCATGGCTCAGCTAAATGATAACAATAACATAGTTTCACTCACTCAATTCAACTGACAAACTGCAGTATGATTACATAAAATAGTATGAGGAACAGATGGCAACAAGTTTAGCAATTTAGTCGAATTTGACTGTATGGCAGCATGCAAAGCACCAATTTGTTTTAATGCCCATTTACCAATGCAATCTAGCAATCTAGCAAATATAGGAATAAGTCATGCACTCATTCTGTCAAACAGGAAGTTAGAGCACACAACTGAATAAAAACGACATTAATAGCTATAGCCAGTCCAGTAAAATGACATCTCTGTTGTATGATCTTCGTCAAGGTCTGGCGGTGTCAGTTAGGGAGCACCCCAGTTTATTTGTGGGAGCTTTGTTACCCCACCTCAGCTGCCCTTTAAAGATGCAACGCCATTGCTTTTCAGTGGTTGGGCCAACCACATAGAATAACCTTTTTTCCACTCTGCATACTCTTTTAGCTAGAGACTCTGCATATACCTCTCACAAGCATAGATCTGAAAACTGTTCTTTCTTGCCAGAGTTGGACAGGGAGTGCCTCTGAGTAGGTTATCTTCTAAAGGGCACTATAAAAGTCCTCTAAACAAATGAATGAATGAACAAACAAGATCTCCAACAGACAATATAACAATTGATTAAATAGATCAGGAAACTCTGTACGCTAACACTGCAAATTAAGCACAAATGTCATATTGCATATTGATAAATTCCATTCAATTGCATCATTGGGAAAGAGCAATTTCCGCATATGATTTTTGTACTCAAGCGATATACAAAAGATAAATTTTCATGTTATTAACATTTAATTACTAACAAATATTAATTAACAAAAAGGTAATTGGTTACTCTCTGCTGGCATAAACATGATGTGCATCACAAAAATCTTCCATTTGAGACCTTGCTACTGCGAACATTGCTTTACAATGCAACAGAGACCCACAAAATCTTGGCATAAACATAAATTTCTGCAAGCCGAAAATGGTTCTGCAATCAGAGTAGAGTCATGCAAGTTACACTCAATACAATACAATACAACTGTTATTTGATATATCGCCCTTCTTACAGTTAAGTTCAGGAGTGCACACACGCCTCGACGGCACAACTGCAGTTGTAATGCAGAACAACTGTGTGCGAAAGACTTGCTCAAGGTACCTACACAAAGACGTCTCGGACGAGAGTCGAACACGCTCAATAATTCAAACTATCATTTTAAAATTCTAATGGAAAACATTAAAACAGATTGCTCTTTCAACTTTGTAGTGACAAACACACTCCCTGATGCAATCAAGTCAAAAGAACAAGAAAGACCAATATTAAAGAAATCATATATAATTTAACCAGCCCATGTGATGTCATACAATCATTAAATCAGCTTTAATTGTAGTAACTGCTATAATTATATAACAGTAATTAAATGTGAATTACCTTTGGGATCGATGGGGAGACCTGACGCTACTCTCCACATCACAAGCCACATCAACTAAATCCTACAAAATACAACCAAGATCTGTTTTAATCAAAACAATATACACAATAAGTAAACAGAATTTAGTTAACAGTAACAGCCTGTTTCCAGACTAAGCTCAATCCTGGGCAAAAAATCTTTCTCAAGTACATATACAGATTACAGACAACTTAAATAGTTGAATCATTCTGAATATCAATGTTGAAAAATCTAGATATCTTAACTAGTCTATACATATCATGAAATATTTGTCTGTTTGTCCCAACCAAAGCTTGAGAGTAAGAATGTGCATATATCAGAATGTAAAGAAAATTGTGTGCTGAAAAGTCACATTTTCACCTAGAAATTCACATAAGAATGTCTTGCAAAAATATTCATACTGTTCATGAGCCTCTCCTGGGACCAAAAGGAAAATTCTGCTTTATAGCTTTATAGTATAGATGAAATATAAATATATACAAATATATATAACAACACAATTGAAAATGATTGTATATATGAGCAGTTATGACAGCGACTTCACAGACCAGATATGTTGATAACAAGTAATTCCATGTAAAATTTTGAATATTTGTACAATCACTAAATATGAAAGCATCTGGTATTCAAGGTTCAACACATGAAAGGATAATAAGCAATTATCCCCCAGTGACCAGAAGAAGATGAAAATTATCACCCATGCATTTCCTACCTACCTACTGCCCTGCTCATTTCTCATCACACCTCTGGCCGACAAACCAGCTTAGAAACAAACATTTCAGAGGTATCACTGGATTTGTGGAGTATACACAGATGACTAGAATGGACAGTCATATTCTGATACTTATGTTTTTGTTTGCAGGAAACAGAAGTCATTAAAGCACTGATACTCAAACTGTGGTCTGCAACCCAGTGCCAGTCCACGAGTAATTGGTTATTAAGTCATGCAATGATAACTGAAATTTAAATGCTTAAAATTTATTTAAGAGTTGACCAATGAAATATATTATAGCATTTTTTATATTATTTAAAGAGGCTAGTCAAAACTGATTGACATATATGTAGCCCAATAAGTTGTTGCAAGTTCAAATAGCTCATAAGCAGTTCATTTCCGACAACAATCAGTCTTGTCAGGAAATTCTTGAGTGTTCCGGAGACGTTGGTCCAATCAGAGATGCTATTTTCAGCCACTGGACGTTTGAAAAGCGATCAACAAAACCAGCTCCTTCCAGAAACTGCAGAGTCCATAAGTTTATAAAAAATAAGAATAAGGACTTGTTCAACATGTAAGCACATTTGGAATTATTAACTTAAGTCAATTGCCTAACTTACTCATTTTAATCCATGGATTTTTACTCTAAGGAAATTTATTTCATCTATGGAATATTTCTGGCTTAGAGCAAGCATGGTCACAAATCAGCAAATTCCTTTGGATTGGTAAGACTAAAAACCCTGATGATATGATTAATATCATGAAAAATACTGAATAAAAACATTGAATAAAAATAAGTACTTGGTGCTAAAGGTTAACCAATTGACAAAATCATGGATAATAACGGCGGAAATGATGCTGGACAATTCGGTTGCAAACTGGAGTCATTCTTAGAAGCATGAAAAATTCACAAATACTAGGCTACTAAAATTTACATTAGCAACTATCAACTTAAGCCTTGGCCACACCACAGTGGAGAGCTACACAAGTTCTCAGCTTAATTATTGTTAAAATACAAGTCTAATCTATATCTAGAAACAAAGAGAATGACGCTTTCACAAAAATACTATACCAGATAAAATACAAAGCATGAAATCAATTAACCGATTATGCAAAATCTAATACTCAAAAGACAGGAAGTGCTAACATATATTTCACAATTCAATCCCATTCAACATGATGTGATGTTATATCTTCTGGAAGTCAAAAGAAATCCAATCACTTATTAAAGCTAAACACAAGCAGTAACAGCATTCTAAGAGTCAAGACAAAGCAAGTCTTTGTTTCAGAAGAAATTATAGATACAATTTCTGTTTTAAAAAGACAAACAGTAGACAGGTTTTTTTTACAGGTTTAGCTTCAAAGGTCAAGCAAAAGTTCAATTTGTTTTTAGAAGGCAGATATATATATATATATATATATATATATATATATATATATATATATCTACTAAAACAAGTAATTAATATAACATAATACATATATATTTTTACTAATTAAAACCAACAAATATGTAGTAGTAAGATTACATGATACAGTAGTCACAGATGATAACAAGTCTAACAGGAGTCACATTTAACTGTCTGGCAGCTTGCAAAGCATCCATCATTATTCCATCTATTTTAATACTCATTAATCAGTTTCTCCCCAAGTAGTGGAAGGCTAAGTCAACCCTATAAGGGCATCAAACCTGTGTCCTTCTTATATCTATGCCAGCATGTTACCATTCAATCATCTCACCACCTCATAAAAACATGCCATGGTATCCAGTAATAACTGGTTCTTACAAGGCTCCATCCATATAAGGCACATTGAACTGAAGTCAGTTCTCTACAAGTCACAGGAAAGACAATTACAAAGTCAAGTGCAATGAAGTCTGCATTGTGCCACCTATACAGCAGTGAGGTTTGTTTTCCAAAAGTCGGCCAAAGCACCCACCCACGAAATCCAGTGATGAATGAGGCTGAATCATGGCTACACAGGAGACCATTATTACAGCATCTGCAGGGACCGATGGCTCGGTTGAAATCGACCAGCAGTCTGGAGTCTGCCTCCCATCTATTGCTTCGTCTCATCAGAGGCTGACAAATAGCCATGGTTCACTGATGGACCAATCACAAAACTCCCCAGTGTCCCTCACCTCCTTCCCTCGCCAACCCCTTCCCTGACCAACAGATCAGTTATTTTGTTGTCTTTTCATGACTGAGCAGAGAGCACACAGCATTACCTACCCAAACAATGACTCACCAAATCACGTCCTGCTCATCAAATTCCTAGGTATTGGAAGGCTGAGACAACCTTATATTACAAATATACATCTGTATAATATATACATATATATTATATATATATATATATATTATATATACATATATATATTATATATACATATATATATTATATATATATATGCTAATCATGTGTCTTATACACTCTGCATAATAGATATTCTGTTATCTACAAAATAAATAAAGCTTAATGTATTTTTCCAGCTAACTTATAGTCTCACTCATAGTCTCCGTTTAAGTGAATGACTCATAAAAGCTCAACTCTTCAATATAAAAATTGTGTGCACTGTAACTTTGAAAGACCAATGAACGATTGCCTGTTAAGTTACATATCCAATGTTGATAGTTCAGCTGTGAAAATGAGCTTGTTGATGGCTCTGGCTTGCTGAGCACAGATAATTATAACAGCTCACACAACAATCAGGTATACTATCATGCCAGCTCAGTGAAGACCACCGCAAAAAGGACAAAACAAATGTTCGTTTCCTTCTTGTGAGTCACAAGTTAGTCAGTAAGTTCTAAAGTCATGATTCCTACTTCCCAACTTGACAGATGTAATAATAGAAATAATAGATATAATAATAGTTCAATGGATGATGACGCAAAATGATGTCAACAATTTATATGTTCGTTGCTTGTAAATGGAAAACAGCTAACAGTATGAATGCTATAGTCCACTGGTTAGGAAGCTCGACAGTTAATCAAAGGTTGGGAGTTCGTATTCCATGTGCATCCTACAGTCTGCTTGCTTAAACGTATAAACGCATTCCAACACAAATACAGTTGGTAAGTAACTTCCCTGTTGAATTACACCTTAAATGTGTGTGTTGAGATATCTTTCGTGCCTTTGTCCCTAATAGACAAGTCAGGGAATAGACACACCCGTCATATACATTACTATTAATTCTAACATTTAAATAACAAAAGACATTAATTATTAATTGCTAGATTTTATGGGCGCCCATAAAATTATTGCAGAAATTACAACTAAGCCGGACATCGCACTGCACTTTGTTCAACTCTCTTGTATGCTAATAGTAAACCAATTTTGGTGCAAATTCAAGTATTATTAAAATCATATGATCATTAATCAGCAAAACACATAATTTTTATATATTTGTTATGGGAATTTATTCAAATTTCCAAAAACACTATGAAACATGATGTAGCTACCAGCTAGACAGCTTATGCATACAATTTCTTTGGTTAAGCATATGTAGTCGCTGTAGTCTAAACAGCTCAGTTGGACATATTAGTCTGATCATTGGGACTGCCACAGAACTGTCTACTAAGAAGGTTACGGTGAGTGTTCCTTATTGATAGAGCATACATTTCCTATTTCCAGGTTAGCAAACTTAGTCACACTAACCAGTTTCTGCTGTTATCAGACATTACTTTCAAGGACTCCATGATGCCTTTCTCATAATGACTTCCTAACACTTGACCCAATATATTGTTGATATTATTAATTACTGTTGATGTTGCAACAAATTAAATTGATGACTTGTGCTATTTAAAAAAGTTCTGCTGCATCTGATTTAATCAATATTATATCAAGAGCAACGGCCATTAACTCTCAATCTCAGTTAAAATTACATTGATGATTCGTTAATTAGCATATAATCAAGCCTATTAACTGCATATATGATCCAATTTCTTATGAACCAGAAATTTTCAAGGCCAACATCTACTATTGCTACAAAAGCAAAAACACTCAGTATTTCATGAGGCACAGACGTACCTCTTTGTTCTCATAGTTCCTACTAAACAAGCCATCAGCCGAATATATGTAAAACAAAAATTGACGACAAATTTATGAAGACCTAACGCATATGACCCTAGACAAACAACTCCAGCTATTGAAGGACAAGACTGACTGCTCCAAGGTATATGAGGTATGTACATTCGTGCTAATGGAAATCACCTGTGGTAAACTCTAGGTGACATGGCACATAAAGGAAGAACCCAAATCTTGTTAGGTAAAAACCTTTCTCCCACAATTGTCGAACTGACAGTAACCCAAACATATGCAGGCTCCACAGACACTTTGGCTAAATTGTAGAATATTGAGTTAAAGTCCAATAATACAGTAGTTAACATGCTAGACTGTCAACCATGAGGCAGGGAACTAAAATCCTATTACAACAGATACACTTTCAAGATCTCTATTTCACTGAAGTCTCCTAGTAAACTATACTATGTCAAGAACCTTTGAACAATAATAATCATACTACACAGGAACCCATGTCTAAATAAACTGTTGATCAGGCAGCCAATGAAGGACTGTCCAGACACAATGATGTGCCAAGGTAAACAATTCGCTTCTCTGGGTTATAACTTCTCACCCAACATGACCTCCTCTCCAGCAACCTTTCAAGCTAAGTACTGCTAAACAGTAACCAATTTCACCCATGTAAATCAGAATGTTTCCATTTGGCCCTCAGCCATACCGGAAAAGGAGACAAGAGTTTTGAACTTTAGCGAATAATAATAGCCAGTAACGTCTTTAAAAAGGGACCACTCACAATAGAGAGAGAGAAAGAAATTAATAAATTACTAGGCACAATAGGCAAATCCCATAAATATATACTGTGTTTCATTGTGCTCACGAGACTTTATTGATATATATATATATATATATATATATATATATATATATAAACTCTGAAAACTATCCATTAATGCACAATCCATGTATCCAGCAGCATAGTGTAATTCATTTTATACAATATACAGCAATGCATATCATACATGTATATATCTTTATATAAAATCAGTAGTTCAAGAATGTCTGACCCAGATTCGTCAGTACTATACTTATACAACCAGACGGATATCCAGCAGCAATAATTATTGTGTAAAGCATCTTAAGCATCCTTTGGGTTGATATAGGTGAATAAAAAGAATGGAGCAATTTTTAACCATCCTCTGAGTCTAGATGAGATTAAAGGGTAACCATTTGATTGGCAGTCACACTGTTGAAACAGCAGAACAGCATCAGCTTGTATGGAGTAACTGGAATAATTTGATGAGTACAACACACAACGAAAATGATCACTAGTGTAAAAGAACCAAGACGAAGACAAGAAGAAACAATGAGTAAAATGCTGCAGGTGGTGATCAAAGTCAATTCAACACATCATTAACGATTGCAAATAAACACAGCAAAAGGAAGTCAGTAAGACTAGAGTGTGTTCGTGCAGTTAATACACAAGAAAGACCACTTGATGTCAACTAGATTGCAGATAGGGTGTAAAAGTTGTGACAAGTGCAGCCGGGTTATCTAAGTCAAATCTGAACGTCTTAAAATAAATACTTCAATGACAGTTCAGCTGATATATACATACATAACAATAATTAATGTGCAAACTAAATAATTGATGAAAATAAATTATGTTTAGAATTTTCTGAACCTGCTCTGCTTAATGTTAAATTGGAAAGAGTAGACTCTGTTAGCCTTAGGGCTTTTTATTCTACTTTCTCTATAATTCCTTTTCTCCATGTGTTACTCTTTTCTTATGTATGCTTATATTGTATTCAACTGATTGAGGTGATTCATAAAAACATTTGGCTATGATTACATAAAATCAGTAGTTTAAGTAGTTTCAATCATAAAATAGTTACATGTCATCAGACACTGTAAAAACCATAGCCAGTTGGTCACTAGTTGTTCAATACTAAATTCTGCTAATTTACTGCCACACATCTAATAACTAAAACATATATCGTTCAAACAGTTGAAGCTCTCTGAATTTATCTAAATAAACAGTGAAATACACAAAATAACAATAGATTCTAATATACTTTTAAAACTCATTTATTTAACTATAAGACAACGCGAATTGTGGCAACATGTGACTTCTTGTCTAAAATCTGTTTAAATGAAAAGTGCTAATTATTTTACAGTAGAGAATTTAACAGTAGTTCAAGAGTGGTTTGTGAGTTATTATATTCAAAATGGCCTTATTCAAAGTTAATCATCATTGTTTGTACGGAAGGAGCATTAGAAGAGTCATCCACTTATGATGAGTCAGTCACCCAACGACCACATGATGATAACTTTGGGTCAATGAATGCATACACAACCTTTTAATTGTACTGACTCCTAGAACACAAGGAAATTGATTACTCTGCATCATTACTGTTGGGTAACAGTAGACTGAACAACATATCCCCACACCCCATTGAGCAAATTCAGAAGAAATTGGGTAAGTGATTTTTCTTGATTCGGAATCTTAATGATTTTCAATTGGCCAATTTTGAATTAAGCATTTATGGGTTGCAGGACCAACAACACTATAAACGGAGTTCATACCAATGAGTTATACAAAGTTTCATATAACAGTGATTTTGGGCCATACAGCGTCAACAAGACCAGGTTATCGCACCACTTCCAAGAAAGGGAGGACAACATTTTACTAGATGACTAAGTGTGATTTGTCTTACGAAAATAGCAATGGCGAGTAAAGGAAGTAAACCACACAGAGTGCATGTTCAAATGATTCAATCAAACCTACGTCAAGTACTTAATGTCACATTGCAGTTTTCTGTGCTGCATGTTAAAATACAACAGACCCATTAATGGCCTCCGAAAATGTGCTGTCACTTCTAAAGGGGTCCTGAGCAATCGTGGGTAATTCAATGATGCCTAGATGGGTCAACAATGTGGGCCCTTCTACGTGGAACAACCTACCACCAAGGTTCACAGTAAGATTTCAGTTTCCTTTAGGGCCCATCCATGTATTACGTATGCAAAAATCTGATTTTCGGAAGCCCCTCCCCCTGTTGCACAACGTATTTCGTGGACCCCATGCCTACGTACATCTGAGCTCTACCCCCCCCCGAGCTCTACCCCCACCCCCCCATTGCAAAGGACAAATAGGTAAAGACATCTATAAGAGATTGATATTACCACAGGCTATTTATTTTTGTTAAGCATCATTTTTAACATATTTTTAACATATATCATATTTAACAGCTTAAATTTGTTAACTGTTATGAAGAAATAACACGAACAATACTTGCATTTTAAAGTTTTAATTATACATAAAATTGATTAAGCAGGAATAGAGTCTGTGGTTTGGTTTACAGTTCAGATTTCAATATTCTGTATTGTGTACATCATAATTAGACAATAATATTTGCATACTTACATATTTTCGGGACCCCTCCCCACCATACGCATCCGTACGCAATATGTGGACGGACCCTTACTTGAAGACTTTCTTATTTCCTGTCACACTGAGAGTGCTTTCGAAAAGCTAGCACTCTTAAGATTATCAGATACCATACTGTATTTACTTGAAATCACTCAAGTTTAGCCAGGTTGTTACTGAATTACCCAAGTTGCCCACCTTTATCATTTTTAGTTAAAGTTCCAATACTTTATACTTCATCTGATCTCATATTATTAAAATAGTAAATTATGACATGTCATCATATACACAAACCAGTGAATGCATATGATGGAATGCCAATAAACACTACAAAAGAAGAACTAACATTAAAACTAAAACATAATTAAGAAGATGTCTACTTGAATTTAAATAGCAATTCACACTTTCCAAGACTCTATACAGTATATACATTCATCACTCCACGTGTCCCTTTCAAAGTAAAATCTCTCCTTATGCTCAAAGTTGCCAGAGTAACAAGATAAAAAAAAAATTTTAAATTCAACAACCGGTATACATGTAAAGTAGAGTATAAAGAAATGTAAATGGCCAGTAACAATTCTATCTCAAGAGGTGACAAACAAGCAAACAAGCTATAGAAATTGATGTCTGAATCAAATGAATAAAAAATCATCTCCCTAACTTTGTGTGCTCCACAATTTTTGGTATGATGATGGATCTCAAACCAGGCACCTCTGGGCCACATTATGTCATCCAGTAACCACCGCAGTGGCATTGTTACAATTCAATAGAGCAGAAGAAGTCATAAATCCAGGTGATATTATCTTGTTCACATTTGTGCATCACTAACTTAGTGCTTTGAGTGCTAGCTGCTAGAGCATGACAGTTCAAACATCTGAGCCAATTCTTGTTAAACTAAAAAAAATTGGCCATTTTTAACTTTTGTACAGTTTTCTCAGAGATTGTGATACCCGTGGTCATGTGGACTTTGTATTACCCGAAATCATTGACGCTGTCACTCTCGTTGTCAACCCTCAGCTTCTAAATACAATTAACTCTTCCAGTTTCTAAAGCCATCCATGACTAATAGCAAAGCTTTGAGCTAAATACATTCATGTACCTAGCTGTGGTTTGCCAGCCTGTTGTCTAGTATACACAATTGAAAAGTTCTATAAATTCTTAGTATGAACATTACTTACAGCATTATTTGTTCTGCTACCAAAAATGCATAAAATTCTTCAAAATTAACTAAATCAACTTTTATTAACTAAAAAAACACACTAAATTTTTTCTTCATTCACCATCACAGCAATAAAACACAAAATCACCAGATGAAAGAGATGGCTCAGGTCTAATATCTCATCAAGTATTCCATATGAGCCAAACCAACGAAAGTGAAAATTTTTTTGTTCTGACAAAGGTTTAACTGATTGTCCATTTAGGATGAATGTTTCCAAAACTTCAAATGAACTGAGCAAGCACGGGAGCAGGACATTCCCCGGACATCACCCAGGACATCATCCGCTTAGGACATTACCCCCGGACATCACAATATTTACATAGTGCATACATACATACACATATACGTGCATGCATACATATATATATACATACATACCTAAATACCTATATGCATTCCTACATACCTATATGCATACACACACACACATACATACATGCCTGCCTGTATGCATACATAATTATATACATACATACATACATATTTTTATACATATTATTTTAATGAATTTCTGATAAATTCCGATTTATTATTATCATAAAGATTGCACATTTATTATGTAATGGAATGGGGGGAGGTAATGTCCTAAGGGAGTAATGTCTGGGGTGTAATGTCCGGTGGGGGGGGGGGTAATGTCCTAGAGCCGTAAGCACAGCTACATTATTACAAATTTGTGCCTAGGCTCTGAATCAAAACTTTTACAATGTCATAATTTTGAGCCTGTGACACACGAATAGTTATGATTATTAGCAGTTACCTCGATTAGATTTCCATATCTCAACAACAAATCTGATATTAAGTACCGCATATTTCATCACCATACTCAACAGATATCATCACTCAGCCACTATAGCAATACCAGATTAGACATAACATAGCGCTTAAATTGACTAACTCGCATGCAGGGAACAGCAGCAGTTAACTGAACTGAAATTGATCAGTTCTGAGTCATGTTCTATATTTCACCTCATTAACCGTCTGTTGGATTTGAACTCACTGCACAGCAGAGCCAATCAAAGTGATGAACAAATATCTTGACATATTCAACTGTTGGGACTTCTGCTGTTGGATCAAACTGACATCGGACCTAGCAAAACACATCCAGTCAGTCATCGATAGCAGCAGCAGCAACAACAGCCTAGGTGCAGCTTAGGGGCCACACAGGATGCAGCTGTTAATAACCAGGTCGAAGAATATGTCATATGTCGTCATCTCCGTGCCTGACATCAGCCCATATGCTGGCAAGAACAAACTCTGGTAATTTAAAATCCAGGACAAGAGGCCCACAATACAGAGACGGTCCGGTCCGGTCAGGTACACGTCAGGTAAACAGTGATTTGCCTATATGTATGACTCACATAGTTTCATACCCTGGACCAATTACTACTATGCCAACAACCAGGACAAAGAAAAACTGGTAGACTGACATAATCTCACTACGGATAATAGGGCCAGAGTGAAACCATGAAACTACTGTTTCTGTCAAATACATGCTGAGAACATCATAATATCATCATGTGCTTTTATAATAGGCAGAAGGTATCCCATAGATCAACTAACTGGATTAAAAGCCACTGACTTCCTGTGCCTCTGCTTGGCAACAAAGGCTTTGCAAACAAAAGCATATATATGTCAACACCTTTCTCCCACTTTTGCCAAGTTGTTAACAGGGTGATACATGTCAACAGAGCTATTCCAATGAAAACGTCAGGACCTGAACTTTTGGTTGGTGTAACAGCGTTTAGTTTGGTTAACACTGCAAAGGTTATTGTAAAGTTGACTGAAGAACTAACAATCTGACGCAAATTCTCCACACTTCTATCTTGGTAGATCTACAAGTTTACACCTTGCAGACACATGGAATTGTTTATGTGTGGAGATTGAAAGCAAGTTCCATGGAATGTGGAGCTCGCAGTAGCTTTTTATGGTGTCACGTGACCTACCAGAGGTTGGTAACAGAAGCAATATAAAAGGTGATGCCACTTACGCTTTATGGTGTCACGTGACCTACCAGAAGCGATATAAAAGGTGACGATGACAGAAACAATGTCCTGACATTGTAACAGAACATGACAACAACATGGAAGCATCAATCTCCTTGATCAACTCAATTGCAACTACCATCACAAATTAAAAGTTGGTAGCCTCATCTACATTTTACTTGCTTGACTTACATGTTTTCAATTCATACCTACCATACACAGTTATCTTATAAAAGTTACTCGCTCGTGTTGTATCGACTCAATAAAACCAAATACAAATATGAGTCGAGTTCCTTGACAGTGGATAAACCATTCCGCATGTTTGAACACTCCAACAATTACTAATATCATTGATTCAAGGTGGATATAAAGTAGAATTCGTCCAGCTAGCTGTGAAATATGTTCCACTGGACCATACAGGAAACCAGAGAAATGTAACCAGGAGATATATGGTTGTCCAAAGTGCATGAAATGTTTATGTCCAGAGGATTGGAGGATTAAACGTCTACAAGTTTTGTTGTTTTGTCATGCATTCCATGACTGGCAGCACTGCTCAACAAAGGCATATAAGAATTAATTTAATGTCATTTTGTGACATAATGCCAGGAGTAAAAGAAATTAAACACTTGGCTAAATGTCACTAATGGAACTCTAATGGAATCCTGGGCCCTGAAGCCATTTGTTCAAAAATACAAACACTTAGTAATGCTTTCCATAAAATAAATCACAGTTTCCCTGATGCAGTCTGTTTATAATAGACTAATGGGAATGTGTCTCCTAAATTATGTCAAGGCCGTGATCTGCTAAAGTAAATGCTCTAGATCTAAACCAAAGTCCCCTAAATCTTATAATGGGAATCCGATTTCGGTCTAAAGGTAAACATTAAGTACTAAGAAAATAAAAAAAACACAGCCTATAAAATGAAGTTGACATAGATCAGAGGAGTGTACAAACCGGAAGCTAAGAAAACTTGACATACCTGTAAAAATCTAAAAATTAATGCCCTAACCTGCGTCAATCTACAGTTCAGCCACTCCAAGACATGGATCCACAACTGATAAATATTTCAACATTCTATATTCCCAGCAACAGTCATTAAAGTTAAACTTAGCAATTAATAAGGACATCAAATTCAAACTTAATGCATATAAGATAGATACAGATATTCCAGATAGCAAGCAAACACTTCCTTAAGGCAGGGAAAATGTTGTCACTCAACCTGTAGCAACTGTATTGCCACAGGTCTCTAAAAGATGTTGGCTTCAATTCTCCATCAGTAAACTACTCATTTCATATACAAATCAGTCTGAAAATGCTAACAAATCACGACTCTTAAAACACCATAGGTATGGATTAGTTATACAGTAACAGTATGAACTGACAACAGTTGGTAGCCAAGGATACCAACCATCAGCTGTAGCCGTCTTCTACACAGTAGTCCATCATGCTACATTGCAGTCAATGCTGACTCACCATCAGGAGGCATGGAGGACTAAAACCTCTCTGGAATAGGAGGATAGTTGTGTCAAGCATGGGAACCCTAATTTATCTTAGTGATATTAATGAAGGAAGGTCAGATGTCAGCACCATGTCTGACAAGCCTCATTAAAACTTCAACTTACTCCACTATGAAACCACTCCCCCACTAAAATAGTCATTCATTCATGCAAAACATTTACATAGCGCCAGACCTACCAAGACAAATATTCAGAATAACGTGTCACTATCCTGTTAGGGCATGTTCTCGTGTCAGAAAAAGTATCTTAGTTCAGAATGCTTAAAGTTAAAAAAATTATAAAATCTAATTTTTATCTGAAGAGTCTGAACACTTAACAGAAAGCAGACAAACATTATTTCCCACATTTAGACCTCAAAACATCTTTAGGTAAAAACACATCTATAGCTGCTTTCAACTGTAACAAATACTGACAAGCATACAATGTCGATCCCTTCACAACTTAGCTAACTATTTAACACAGAGAAGACAGGTTCTCACACCCTACAGGAACCTGCTGTGGGACAGTCTATATCAGCTGTGCACAGCTGCATCAATATGGTGCAACACTGGCGGTAAGCTCTGCAGAGGGTGTACAGTTCAGAGCTGTTGAACTTAAGTGCACATGTCTCTAACCCCACACCTACTAGCTTATATAAATTACAGTACTTGTACCCTTATCTGGTTAAAGGACTAGTGCCCTCACATCAAACAATGTAAGGTAATGTAATGAAATAACAATCTACTGCTTTGAGTGTCCTAGTAACATTAAGCCATATGTAACTCTTATACCACTGAATTTCAGTATGGTACTCTTAATCGGTGGTCACTTAACACTAAGTCACGGTGGTGGTATTTTAAGCTCCCAAATACCATGTCTAATCAAAAACACGGGATGTGAGAGACAACCATCGGCAGCACATCACATGCAGCAGCAAATTTCTTTGGTGTATAGCCATTCTGCAGTTGAAAGCCTGTTGTTTTAAGGGGTAGTTTTCAGTGTCTCCATATACAACTGTGGTCTGCAAGAGTGGGTCACAGGGTAACCTTAGGCAAGTAACCCATCATTACAGCAACATCCTTCCTTGTATGTATCATAACGCTATGTTGCTGCACTCTACTCTCTAGTATTCTGGTCTGTTTCATTTACAGCATATGTTGTGTGTTTATCATTATGTCCCTAAATTCAGTTGCTGGTCATTCTTGTAAAGTAGTTTAATTTTTCATAAATATCACTAGGTCACAGGGTGTAGTGTAGGTGGCATCCGGAACTGGAACTCTCGTGAAGTGCTACCCTGGAACAAAAGCTTTGAAAACCAGTGGTTTCCAAATTAAAACCAGGTTTGGTCCATCACTACCATCATACAGTCTGATTTAAGCTACGCAAATCTTAACAGCAGTACTTGTGAACATTTATATGCCTACCAGATAGTACAGGGATCATCTAACACAAGGGAATTTGACCTCTGAATAAACAAATATAGGATAATAACAGATGCAATATGATAATTATCAGACATATATATTTGTCACAAGAGACCCAAATATTCATGCCTATTCTGTTCAGTGTTATGAGACCCAAAAATATTGGATGCTAGACTGCTCCTGCACCACCCAAATTCAACCAACCTCAATTAATTTAACCACCATAAATAAACTTAACCCAACTTTAAAGAAATGTGATCAATCATTAAAGTCTCAATCTGCAAACAACAATTATATAAAACAATTAGGGCATAACCAGAAATTTCTGAATCACAGGCGTGCTAACAGTTGTATTTACTAAGTGTGGTAGAGGTTGATAAATCCTTGACCTAATGTTACTGTTCGCTTTAATCGCAGATTACTCAAAATTAGTATTTTAGGGCTTTTGTGTTCACCAATCTCTACAATAACGAGACATGTGATGAATAATACGCAGATTGACTCTTTATTTCACTCAAATTCTGAACATTTTAGAAGTGCCAGTAACTCCATGTCGACAAACTGGTCCCTTTTCACATAAAGGTCCACATATTCTCTTTCTATTACCAGAATTAAGCAATTTAACATGAAACTCTTGACCAGGTTGGGACTTGCTATTCAAGTGAGTAAAGAAAGACAGATCTGTATTGGCTGCAGAAGCAAATATAGAAAATGTTAACCAGTGAAATAATGTCTGCACCATGAGAGGCTTTACATGAACTTTATTTCACACCAGGCAGCACAAAAATAATGAAGCATGCATAGAGAGAAGAAAACAGAAAATTATACACATATGAAGAAAAACTAGACAGCTCAGGTTCTTTATAGTCTACAGTTGAAAATTAACTTCCACAGTATGACAACATTTTTGGGATCTTCCAATTACACCAGAGATTTATTTCTAACTAAGAAGAGCTGTGACAAGAAGGCCAAATGGATTTAAGTACAAATAACTGGATGGAAAATGGCAATGGACACAACTCTACATTCATCTTAATCCATGCCCTTCTAAAATAGCGCCTCTGCCTTTCTGAGAGAAGAGTTTTTATCCATTAATGGTTAGAAAGGAGTCTTGAGATATCCAAATTCAGGGGACATTTCAGAAATTTAAAGAGTTTAAAACAAAGCCTTTACCTCAAATTCCTTATGTTACCTGTGCCATGGTAATCGGTCATCATTTGCATGTCTCTTTGTAAGCTGTTGCTCACGTAAAGGGCATCTATTAAAATGGCAGATCAAGTGCCTCCCATGCAGGACTTCTGTTTAGGACCAATTTCCGCTACAGTTATGGAAGCATGTTGTAAGTCACACAACGGTTTACATCAGCAGCAGTGTGAATAACGAGGCTCATTATTAATATGTCACTGGCCGCTAGTATATGTACTGTCTCAACTTGGGCTCAAACGCAGCCTTACTGGAATAATTGACGGAATCCGCTTTTCTAATTTAAACTGCCAGTGCAAACGTCCGTTTCTGTGGAAACAAGTTTAGCACTCGATTTTGAAGTCACCAGAGCATTTAGAGAAATCCGTGCACAAGTTCCAGTCTCTCGTCAATACTGTTAGCTAAACACCAAATTATTGACTATATAAGTATTCTGAACGTCGTCATACAAAGGAAGACAATCTGCTTCAATTAATAAACACCTCATATTAATATATCTCACCAGACACCTTCAGATAAATTAGCCAATTTCAAAAAATCACAGTGAAAAAGTAATCAACAAATACTTACGCAGCTTAGATTTTCCGCGGTCGTGCAATTACTGGGAGTTGGCGATCTATGAATGGTGACAAGCGCCATTCCAACCTTTACGCCGTTTAGAAGACGAGATTCCTCCTAAATTTCCTAACAGCGGGACAACGAACAGGCTTCCCTCATACCATTAGTCGTCTCAGAGTTCCTGCTCTGTTTGTTTTTAATCTTGTCGCGCACACATACAGTAACCGACTTCCGCCATTGCCAATAATTTGCTTTTTAACCCAGGTCTAATTTGTGAGGTCACCGACAGGTGGCGAGTACAGCATGCGTGAACACATTGACTGGAGTAAGGATTATCAGCTTTATTGTATCTATTATAAATTATTATTGTCATTATTATTATTTGTCATGATTATCACTGTTATTATTAAGGTAGTTAGTATTGAGCTGCTTTTTGAAGGGAGTGATTTTGAGCTAAGAAGAGTTTGAGAGTGGCAACCGACTCCACCCTTTGGAGCAGATCTGCATTCAATGCACGAGAGCTGAAACCTATTCTGTACCGTGACTCAATCACTCAGCTGAAAATTAATATTAGTACTCGCTGAGTCTCTACCTGTCGCAGGCAACGAGGAGGGATGTAAGAAGTTAGCAACTAAATTGGCACCTCAGACATTTTTTTAGGCCTATAGGCTAAAACACAATTATGTACTCTGGGTTGTGAAAGGACATTATAAAATTTAAGATGTACTGTATTGTAGCGCAATATAACCGAATTCGAGTTCAGTCGATGCTCTGGTTGCGGCTGCTTCATCACGAGAAGTTCTTAATAATAATATAAATCGTTACCGCATTGATGTTTTGAGCCTCGAATAACAGCAGAAACCCGGAATATAAAGCGAACTGAATTACGAATAACGTAATATCCGTTACTATGTTCGCGCTAGAGATAATAAAATTTATGTAGCAAAGTGAAATGCTTTGAAGAAAACAGCAGGCCACTGATGACACCCCGACACATTATTGCTATTTGATATTTATCGGTTGCACTGCTTGTGTTCGTAGTTTTTGGCAAAAACATAATCTCTTCAGATTACCTATGGAAGTAGAAATCACGTGTTTGCTACATGCGCATCTGTGACAAATTGAATTGACCTACTATAGGCGACGAGACATTTTTAGTTTTACCTCAAATGTAATGTAATCAAGGATTTATATAGCTCCGTTCGAATCACCGTTCTGAGCACTGGAATAAACTGTAGGATGAACTTTCTGCGACCATAAAGAGTCGGAGAACCTGCTTTGAGAAAAGATGAGAAATAATTGTGTGTCGTCAGCATATAGGTGGTGGTCAACTGAAGATACTATGATGAGTAAGCTGAGTTGAGTAGTGTAGAGGACAAGAGGGACTCAAGAACAGACCTTGCATTGTCAACATTAGCAGTTATTACTTAACCTGCATAACTAATGTTAATTTTGCTGCTGTATTTGGTTTAATCTCTGTAGATGTCTTGGGCAAGTGATCTTCCACAGGAGCTGCTTTGTCGGCCGATGGGTCTTGTGGTCCTGACGGGACTTGATCTCGTGTATAATGCTGTACACAAGACCATCTGGGATTCATTCGCGAACAATCGGAGACCAGACCGAGTGCCATTGCAGTTCCAACCACTTAATGCTGATCATGAATATTCAAAAAGTCGACCAAAAGTAGGGCACTCAAGAAACTGAAACTTTATGCTTTATAGGGAATGTGATTGTTTCTCTTAAGTTTTGATATATTTTATGATGTGCTTTTAAAATATTCTGTACATGGATACACAACGTCTTTGCTACTATAATATTAATGGTAACCAAGTCCATGCTTTCATTTGCTGGTGCATTGATTACTATAATTCATTACTAGCTTGTCTTCTCAAGGCACATCTATTCTCCCTTCAGTTGATTCTGAGTAGTCAGTGCGGTCCGAAATGTCCTGGAAGAAGACATGACAATCTCAAGGTGATTTGTAGAAATTAGTCACCTCCATATCTCCTAGCAGCATAAGGAAATGTTGAATATTGGCTGACTTCTATTTCTCATCCTTACTCACTGACCTGTTTTTTGTATTGAAGCGTACGTCGTATGAATGGTATATTCCAAAAGGGATTCTAAAGACTTCTTGGATGCGTAAGCATCTTGACCAGATACCTGCTGTTGTCGTTGTTTTCTTTGATCTGGACTGGGATGAGTTTATGTGGAAAGAAAGACAGATGGAGTGTTCCACTAGAGTTGAAATTGTGAGGTAAGTTGCCAAAGATCTCAGACTGAATACAGAACTGGTTAAGGCAAGAGCAATTTCCATAAGTCATGTAGACCTAAACGGAAACCATGCTTCCAACATGTATCTAAACTTTACCAAGGAGCATAATGATAACTCTTGGCAAATTGCTGTATTAGTTTTGAGCTCACACCGTAATGATATAAAGTAGGTAAGTAAGTAAGTTTATTCTTTATTTAACCAACTGCATATCTGCACTTTGGTGTACATATTTATTTGCTGAACACCATAATCTGTTGCATAGCAGGTCAAGCTATAGAATGGAAGGTATCCGCTTGAAGTTGGCAGTTGTCAATTAGTGAAGCATATGAAATAGATAAATATGTTCAGTCTTTAGACGATTAATGGAAATTAGTGTGTGGTCATAACTGGTGAGCAACAAGATGTCGTTACCTTATTAAGGTGACAACTTAATTAACTTTGAATTCTGCTTAGGAGCATATAATGATTTTCATATACAGCACATTGTATGATTAAATTTATTATGTAATAACAGAGTGATGGTTATTTGTGTACCCATTCAAAATGAAATCGAGTACCGAGACCTTATATTATCAAACTTTTAGCATCTTTGTCCAGCATGTGAAAAAAATGACCTTAATTCTGTTATTCTGATATGGGGTTTTAACGTTTTTCAATCTTTTCTTACAATAGGAATAGCCTGTCTGGAAGAGGAAGCAAAGTGTGTGTGGTGTTAGTTCAGAAGAATGCTCCTTTGCCACCAGGGGAGGATGTGATGGCTGCTGAGAGAGCAGCATCGCTATGCAGTGCCTGTGAACTGTCGGCAAAGTCACTCTTTGTTCTTCCGATTACTGACCATCTGCTGGGATACACCATCAGGTCAGTGGATTTTACTACAACAATTTCTTAAAATGGTTCCAGGGTGTCAGTGGATGAAACAAAAAGGTACACTCTCTGAGCACTGGCAGGGTTGCCCCTTTCTAACTTCTTTGAACTGTTGAGCCATCTTTATTGATGGCTTACCACAACATAGAGGTTCTATTCTCGTACAAAGTTATGTTGACTATTAGAAAGGGAATTGAAGCCAATTCAGATCTATGTGCCAGGTCTTAGAAGCTTGCAAGATGATGCCTGAATAGTGATGCATACAGATTTATGAATTATGTGTATATTGACCAATTGATTCAGTTCAGGTGGACTCGACTACATAACATATCGTTTTAACTGGGCTTTTTAAGTGATTGTAATTGTAAAGAAACATGTGCAGTAGGTAAGAAAATTAACCCACCATGCAAGGAATTTTGCAGAGCTGGTCTGTGAGGCCAAACAGAAAACTGCTTTTTTATTTATGTGAGCATAACATGTATGATATCTGCTGCAAGATCTAGCATGATGCTCATGTATTTCCATGCTCAAATGAAAATGCATGTAAAAAATTTATGGATAAAGTTTCCATTGAAATCTAAGCATGAATATACAAATCTGCAGTTTATTAATCAGGTCAAATGACAGCACTCCAGTATTTCTATAGACGGATAAATAAGGGCTGAATTTGAAGGGGGAGTGTACAGATGGTGCAAATAGCATGCTTTGTAGAGTTAAAAGTGAAGTTAACATTTAGTGCTTGATGATGAGAGTGTATTAAAAGTGACTGGGAGTTCATTCATTAAAATATTAAATGAGAGTCAGTGCCCAAATTAAAGTGTTATAAATGATATGGGTATGGAAGATAAAGTCAGTCCGTTTGTTAATGTCAGGAGTCCACTGATCAGGCTTCTAGTCATGTGATCCTGCTAAATCATTGCATGTTGTCTCTGAGGATTTTTCAATGTGTTGCTACAGGCTGGAGAATGCGTTTTATGAGATGGCTCAAAGCTACTATCACACAGAGGCACGTCGAGTGAAGACTCACAAGGACTATCTGAATAAAACCACACATCAGGTCGGAATATGTTATCACTGCTCAGTGTTTAACTGCTTGTTGTTAAATATAATTCAACAAGAAAAATGTTACTTTCTTAAGTGAGGAAGTAGCTCTTAACATACCTGGACAATATATTTCTAGCAGACACCATAAATTTACAGAGAACATGTCTGTCTTTGACAATAATATCCAATGACATAAAGTAATGTGGCTGTTTAATGTATATACATCGTAATCTCAAATATGTCATTTGATTTCAATTCAACGTTTTAGGTTAAGTTGTAAATAAAGAACTCAATTATGGAACTACATTAAATTGTCTTTGAGCAGTTTGGACAAGGTACTTGCATAAGAACTGATTAATTAGCTCTTGCTTATTTGATTTAATTGAGTTCAGTGATGCCCATGATTGTTGTAGCTCATGTCTTTCATTTCAGTAAAATTTATAAGTAGAAAATTCATCTGGCAGGCAATGTTTTTACCTCAAACTACTCAAAATAGTTGTGCTGCTAACTTCGACGATATCTTAAAACACCTTACTATTTCTGAATCTGATTTCTTAAGCAATAAAGAAAGTTTTGATTAGTCATAAGAGGGACTTATTAAGTCCAAAGTATCTGTTTCCAGTTTAGTCTGAGAACATTTTGTGTATCATTTGTAGTTGCTGTTTGTGAGACATCAGTTTAAAATTGCTTTCTTCAATGAATTAAAACAAGATACACACACAGCCCTCAAGTAAGTCAAGATTTGTGGATATTTGGGGAGCAGATGGGAGGGGTGTTGAAAGTGGAGTGAAATTGGGAAGGGTAAGAAAGGGGAAAGCAGGGACTGGTAAGGAGGGATGGGAACAGGCAAGATAAAGAGGAGAGGGGAAGAGAACATGATTTGGAAGGAGGGGATGGGAAGGGGAGGAGGATGGGAACTAAACTTTTCTGTCCTAGTATAGATAAATGTTTAGTTATTACAATATTGAAACTGCTTGAAACATAAAGAGACAAACTACTGATTGTTCCTGTGCAGCATATATGCCTCATGACCATTATAAATACAAAGTTAATGGAAAGAATATCTTAATGATGTCACTAAGACCATTTGCCAAACTATACTGCATAAAAATTATGTTGATGAAAGCAGACTACTAAACAGTGAAGGCATGTTTGTGTCGTAGACTAACTAAAACAGGATTAGATGAGATCAGATTAGTTGCAAGCAACCAGATCACAATTACAAATGTTTATTGTTAATATGTTTAAAAGATCATATTTTTATCTGCAACAATGGGAACTAATTTATTGAACTTTAATAGTATTTGTCTGAAATGGAATGCCATTTGTGTTATACAGTGTTGATGCGTTGCTTTGTACTAAGAGTGTGAATGGTCTTTTGTCAACCAGGCATTATAAACAGGCGTATGGCCACATTCTGGAGCTGCGTATGCTTGACACAAACCTGTTAGAAGTGAAGACTGTTTCTGGATTTATCAACTATAAGGTATCTTTTTCACATATAATATGAATTTTAAAGGACTTCATTTTGCATCTAAAATAAGTGTAGCAGGTGGGATTTAGCCTATCTCATGAAATTGGTCTAATTGCATAAACAGAATGCTAATTCTCGCTACTTTATGTGTTATTGAGAGGTTGGCAAGCTTAATCAAAATTTCTATGTTAATTATTTAATGGGTTAATTACTTGTACGACTGTCAGTGGGTATCCAGTGACCCTGGTACCCATCCCAAACTGGTAAATTGATGCTCAAAACCCAGCTGAAGTGGCATAATGCTTTAAATATAATGCCAATGGCATAATTACGGTCTAAAAGATTAATAATAAAGGTCTGGCATTTGCTATCAATTGCTGAGAAGTCCAGACTGAGTGGTTTGGGTCAATGGCAAATCCAAGATTGCTTGCATAGAGGCAATGGTGTTTCTAAACAGACTTTTGGATACCCGTTCAGATTGTGCTCGGGTTGCAGCTTACTAACATGTTTACAGCCCCAATTATCCAATTATTTGTTGATGAAATTATAATGAGTAATTTTTTTAGATCTGCCGCTTATCATTCCAACACAATACGCCACTGGATGCCATTTCGCAATTTCGCAAGCACATTGACTTCTTCAAGGCTCGAGTGGGAATTGTCGATCTGGCCTTTGAACACAGTGCATGGATGGCAAAACAGTAACTATTTATGAATTGCTTACTGTACAATTATGTGAATTACTTTTAAATAATGATCTTAGATTTCGTTGCTGCAGGATCATAGACTGTATGCATTGATTGATCTGTTCTGATTGCTTTCATGATGATTTTTGTGTTGTGTTTCTGAGCATGCTATGAACTGAACAGCCGTAAAATCAATGTTGAACTACATTTATGGGCACAGAATATCTATTGATGAAAGCTGGCTGTAGTATTGATATTCTATGCCGGCAATAAATTTAACTGAAGCATGATCGTCATTGAGTCATTATTCAAGGTTTTGTTAGTGAATTGGTGGTAGAGGCGTTAATTCCCCCCTGATTGATGGGGGCAAATCCTTCAGTTCCAAGTGCAAGAAAGGCAAGATATTCCCCTAAGACACAAAAATGTCCTCCCCCTACCTGAAATTGGAGGCATTTGCCTCCGGACTCCCCCCTATCTGGACACCCCTGATTGGTTGAGATTTCTAAGATCATCCTGTCGTAGTATCTGCTTGCTAATGTCTGATGTGTTTTACTAGGTTCCAAGTGTTTGGAGACCTCTTTGATGAAGCCATTAAACTTGGCCTAACTGCCATTCAGACCCAGCATCCGGGTATTTACTTCCAGCAGGCGGCCTATCAGTCTATCAATCGGAAGCAACTTTGTCAGACACACTGCCTTGTATGTTACATTTTAACATTCAGCTATCTGTTAATTTTATGTCAATTTATAATGTTTATTTAACATATGCTTCTGTCAATCTAATCTGGCTGGTAGCAAGAGTCAGTGACGATATGTACAAGTACACCATGCTTCAAAATTAGAACCATGCTATATCAGCCATAGTTCAAAAGTTAACAACAGTTGAAGCCTTGAATCTCTTGGCAAATCAGACTCCCATATCATCGTCTTTCGGTCATTTGACTCGACACGGCAACAACTGTTTCAGGACCTTTGCGATGAGTAACGTTATGATTTCGAAGTATTTTACTGGTTTTTATCACACCTTTATGCAGATGTGTTTGATTGTTTGAATCTGCACATGTAGCAACTAGGTTAATTGTATGTTAATTAATGGTGAAAAGCATATTATTTATGTTAAACTAACTGTAATTTGGATTTCTGTTGTTTTGTCTGCTCATCTGCAGATCTAAAGATGGGGAAATATCTATCTAGAATGAGTTTAGACTTTTATTGATCTTGTGATAAAGATTGGGGGTGTACTTATGAATTTCTGTTGCTGAAATTGATTTCCTGCAGTTGTTTTCAGACAGTGGCATCAGGTGCAACTGATGCTCTTGACAATCTGAATGGTCTTGACTATTATGGACAGAGACCATGGAGACAAGGACATCAAAGTGAGTTGTGACAAGTGTCTCATAGTGTCGCTTATTATCATATAGGTTGGACGAAACACAGGATATATCCTTATACTATTCCCAGTCCTCTGCAGGATATAGAAATTCTAGATGTATGCCAGGTGTGAATTAAGCTGTCATCTATAGTTTCGCTTAGCCAAAACTATGCAATCATGCTAGTTTTCTCTGAGGCAGTGTTGACCTGTTCACTGATCTTCGATGCTGCCCATGACCTGGTCTGTTCACTCGTGCAATTCATTCACCGGTGTCTTAAATGGCCGTAATTGTGCCTGTCTGCCTTAATAATTGATAATGGAAGCAGTAGAAATGAACTTGATTTATGCTGTTTTGATGTCAAGGTATTGAACCACCCGATCCTGTCAAAGAAAAGGAGGGCATCCAAGCTCTACAATCACTTGAGCTAAAGGTTGATCACTGTGTAAGTCGTCTGGTCTGTTTTCTCCTAAGCATTGCATTTACTGTATCTTTATGGTTCTCTGAATTCCATCACCTTCTTCTCTTCCTTCTGTAACAATTGGTTAAAAAAACTGGTAGTAATAAGTACTACTAATCAATAGTTGTAGCTTAACTGAAAAAATCTAGATGTTTGTTCTATAGTCAATTTCTGGGTAAGCAGCCAGCCATTCTAAACATGCAGTTTTGTAACAATAATCAGTTCAGGTTCAATCGACTGAGGCAGGAATGCTCATGGAGATTTTCAATTTGGCAGTAAAGCACATGAAAGGGAAACAATTAGTTTAGCTTTCATGTCTGTCTATACTTCCTTACCGGTTATCTATAATATCTATTGGTATCACAGACAGGACCTGTCAATGGATCCATTATATTCTTTCTGGTTGTCTGGAACTCTGGATGTATGCACTTGCTGCTTGACTTTCAGATAGTATACCAGTATGTGCTTGGAAAAATCATGGAATATAATTTTGTGTATCGCCTAGAAACATCCATGTATTTTAAGCTGTTGACCTTTCTCTTCTTGGTCGATTTTATTGCAACAGTTGCATTTGTAGCTTTTATAGGAATATTGTCTGTATCACTGATTTAGGTGCCCTGCTGAATCAGTGGATGCCTATTTCGAGTAAAGAAGTTATTTTGAGTTTTTTCACTGTGTTACTTGTAGTGGATCATTATACCATTGCTTGGTAGTGCTGTGACTCAGTTTAAGAAATATCGTTCACCAAGAATGAAGAGATACCTCAGTTAGTGTTGAAACATATATTTTTGTTAATTATTAGATGATATGTGGGTACCATTTTCAATTTACCAATTATTAGGATAAAGCAAAAAGATTCAGTTTATGTTAATATAAAGTTGGTTTTTATTTAAAAAATTTTTTGGTGCAGAACTGAGGAGCGGTTGGTCAGCCACCAGGTGAAGGTTGTATGTGCTGCCATTGCTCTTATGCAGTTGTTAGACATGATTGACCATTGAAGCCTTAAACAAGAAACCTCACACATTTGACAAATGGTGTATTAGAGGATCCTTCAGATTCCATTTTTGGACCATATGACCAATATTGCAATCCGGGTAAGGACAGTGATCGAACCAGTCTCTTGCCATTTTGTAGAAACGTATATCTTGAACTCTGGTTGTGCTATTTGTTTTCACCCGAGATGGGTCTACATATAATCCCTCATGGCTCAAACAATTAGGGATAACTTTTTTCTAGGAGGTATAGTCTTTATTTTTATTTATTCTTATCTCAAATTTCTGTAATGAATTATCAATATTATTATTAAGATTATTATTATTATTGTGACGAATCTTTATAATTCGAGTGTGTTACAGTCCTGTTAAAAATGTTTCTACATGACTGAGCTTGATATATCTTGATATGGTAAAATATGATTTTTTAGTGGTACAGATGGGCGAAGAGTATGACTTTGCAAATGACTTTGGAAAGGCTCTCACGTAAGTTGGATTTATGAATTTCCAAAGGTGAAGTCATTCGTATGTAAATTTCACAGCAGTCTCGCCAAATTTTGGTATTTTATCAATTGATATCTTGGTGTCTGGCACAGGTTGTATGGTGTGTTGTGTTACTTGCTGAGTGTTTGAGTTGGGTTGAAATCGAAATGTTTTATTGGATGACACTTCGATCTTAGTTCAGTTGTCACTGTCATGATACTGATCGATTAGAAAGCATAGAAGCTTTCTTAATTAGCAGGTTATTACTGTGTCTTTATTACAATGGTTTCAGTTTATGGTTTGTTAGGGTTTGAAATATCTGGACTGTAATTTTTTTACATGTCAATGAATATTATTTCCTTCTGTACAGTTATTAGCATTTTTGAATTAAGAATGTCTCGATAAAGAGACACAGCAAGTTTGTATGTTTCAAAATTATTTAAAATTTGGATGTATTACATAGAGAATGATGTGTCAATTGAGGAGAGTTGATTAACGCTGCTATTTGTTAACCATCAGTTTACTGTCCCGAGTGACCTGGGAATATCGTCAGGAACGCTGGTGGAACCTTCTAACCTCCATTCTGAAGACATCATTGAGGTCAGTGGATAAATGCTTGACTTTGTTATTAAAGAAGGAGATTTCAGAATCACATTGTTAGTGCTAAAGAAGAATGACATCCTGAAAATATTACCAAGTTTTTATGGGATTGTCAACATCGTCACAATTATGCTAGCAATAGTATTTAAGACAGAACCAATAAACAATAGAAGCAATGTTATTGTTATTTTTATGATGTCTTGAATGTGTAAATTGATGGCACTCTATATGTGAGCTGTTTAATTTCTAGGTATTTTGACTGAGAATTTAGATTTTAAATTATTAAGATATAATTATTCTACAATTAATGTTATTGAATTGTAGGCATACTTCTGAGCTGATATTTAAAGGATGGTGTATATATTAAATTACTTGTACACCGTTGTAGTGGATATGAAATTGATTGACATCTAGCAACAGTTGGAGTGTATAAATCTGTCATGCTGTTCATTTTGCAGTAGCGAACAATATTTTTCAGCATAATTTTTAAGGTTTAGGTCAAGTAAGTTGTGAACGTCTTTGCTTTATCTTTTTGATGTTGTGTATGGACAGATGTGCTTACCTGACTGGAAATGTTCAAGAGTATGTCACCATTTGTGTTGAACTTATAGGAAGATGTATCCTTTGTGCTTTCAAAACTCATTGATGCTATACATGTACGATATGTAGGGGGACTGAGAAATATTTCTAAACAGAAGAAATTATGAACATTACTTTTTGTCTAATTTTACTAATTCGTACTTACTTCTCCTAAAACAGCACAAAATATCATGAAATAGTTTTATGAGTTTAAATTCAGTTTATTTGTAATTATGTTAACTTAAAAAATATTAGTGGAGATTCTTAACTTGTTAGCCCCACCCAACTCAGCCCAGTGACTTGGTTGTTAATTGCTGATGGTTCAATTAATTAATGTGCGTGCACTGCACATGTTGCATTTTGTGGTAATAAAAATCATAGTTTGTAATCATGATTTGTTATTAATCATAATACTTGGTTCTTCAGCTTTTTAAACTTAATTCTTATCAGATGCTTTGCTATCAGCAGAAGAAAAGATGAGGATCCAGATGAATTTGAATTCTATCTTAGCAGTGAGCATTTTTTCACTGAATTCCCTGTTATGAAGTGTGTACATATGCAGTGGAATGCTGTTCCTGGTGCACCCAATGGATAATGCATGCACTGGTCTGCCTTGGATGTCTCATTTTCATTTCTGTTTATGGATTAACTGATTCTATCTATACTGCAGTTTTGGTTGGAATCGATTGATCACTAGATGAATGAGTAGATAGATGAGTTTATGGATGGGTGCATGGATGAATAGTTTGATAAGGTTGATGGATGAGTTCTTAGATAAGTTGATGATTGGACTGATGGATGATTATGTTTATGGAATTCTGAATTCTGTCACTGTTAAATACATTCTAGAATAAGGAGCCTGAGCCAGAGCCAGGCTGTAAGCAGCAGTACATTGAAGCTGCAGAGGCAGCATGGAAGCAGTTTGTACTTGGAACAGAACCAGTCATTTTCAACATCGAGACATCGATCATAGTTCCATTTGGTGAGGTCACAGTCAGTTTGGTCTTTGTTAATGAACAATTGTTTTTACATTCGCAGTATCTTTGGTGTTCAAGGAAGTTGAAAGTTGCCATCATTATGTTTCTCAAATCCTAAATTTGATGTTTATAATAAATTATAAGTCTAGATGCCTAACTTATGTAAACTGCACTTTTACTAAACAAAAGCTTTGAATTCTGAGCTGGGATTAATTTATTATGTACCAATAATTTATGATGCCCATTATGGACCACTTCAGCTAATTCTGTTTGTTTTATTCTGATCAGTCGAATGCAAAGCAAAGTTTTCTAAAGTGTCATATTCTGCTGACTCACCTGTTGTGATTAAAGTTTACTTTAGGTGAGTATAGAAGTTCTATCTTCATTCCTCTACTTTTGATTATGGTTTGGCAAAGTACCATTTACACAATTCAGACCTTCCTGAAGTCCCGCTGCGAATTCTTTTTGTAGCTTCTAAGTATTTAGATACTTGCAACCAGAACTGTTAATATTGCAATATTAACCAATCACTATTGCTTGGTATTGCTGATACTGTTCTCAGTTTAGCAATGATTATTGCATAGTTTTATTGTGATGGTATACAATTGTAGTAAATTATTCACCAGTTAGTTAGCCAATTGCTGTGATTTTGGTAATTTGTAATGGGAGGACTTAGTTGAGGCTACCTGCTGCCAACGTCTGCATTGATTAAGACTCAGTTCAGGAACTTGTTAGTACTTGCACTGACAACTGACATCATAAAGCATCCTGAAAGTAATTAGCAGTACATTATATATTGACTTCAAAAGAGGTGCTTCATTGGTCAGCTTGAACGTACAGCCGCTTGTATCGTTTGTGATGTTTCTTATTTAATATAACGTGAGACGTCCTCCATTGGCTGCCTGTTGTTCATTACCTTACATTACACTGTTATAGCAGTCTAAACCTGTACTTCTCAAACTTTCTGATGCTGCAGACTGGTTATTATTTTACCAGCCCTAATGTGGATGGTAAAAGTATGGCTGGGAATATGTGCAATACTGAATTGTTGTACATTTTTTGTTTCTTCTTTGCTTAGCTTACAGTTACAGTAGTCAAATTGTTTTGATATAGTTAAGTTATGTGTATTAATTCCTTTCAAGTGTTTAAGTCAACTTACTGACCTTTATACGATTTTATTGAAGGTCATGTGCTCCATTTCCAATGAGGTTTTCAAAACTTTCTGTGTTGCTGACAAACCAGGTATCTGCTGAAGTTCACTGACGTTGCTTATCTGTGTCTAATAAGTAGAAACTGTAGTTTTGTTCACTTAATTGGTTTATTTATTACATTTTTTGCTCCGAAGTGCACACATACATGCAATTGCAGTTGTACTTCAGAGCAATTGTGCGTGAAGGACTTGCTCAAGGTCCCTACACAGTGACTCCCTGGACGAGGATCGAACCCGCTTGCTCAGCGCACACTGAATGTTACGGGCCGACTGCTATAACCGATCGGCCACTAATTAATTAATTCATTCACTGAAACTTGGTCACTCAAGCATCAAGTCTTTGATCAATTGTTGGGATAAAATTTCCATGAAGCAATCTCTTAAGTCTTTATTTATGAGTATAAAGTGTGTATTTACAAAAGCACTTGTATATGAAAAACTTTTATTTTTTCATTACTTTAAAAACTGATCATCCTGAATTGAGATTCCAGCATCTATTCAGTCATGCATAATGATGTCTGTCGTGTAAATTTCATTATTCATTCAGCAGTATAAGGCTACAAACAGACAGTACAGAAACCTTGGATGACATATCATAATCATAGTTTCATTTGTTTATAAAAGAAAATCTTAAGAATTTGTGTACCTTCTTCTGAAGATATAATTAACGCTGGACATGTGCAAACTGATCAATTAAAAATTCTTATATGTTTTCTGCACTTTTACTGTTGCAACTATTCTTATCTGTATTACACTATTTTGCTGGGTTTTTTTATCAGTTAATGTATGTTTTTTTAATTTAGGCTTACCATAAGTACTGCTTTATTGTTGACGATGACGATGGTTCATCAGAAAAGAGTCTGTTTGTGAAACCAGATGAAGTCATTGTGAAGTCATTCACTTTCATGGCACAGTTTGAGGACGTTGGAGGTCTTTTGGAGGTGAAGCTCATGCGTCAGCTTTTATATCTCTAATTCTCTGATAATGAAGAAGTTGGCTGTTGGCTGAGGTGGTTTATTCTTCAGAGGTATGGCAAGGCAATTGCTTGTTTAGGACATCCATTGCACCAGATTGTTGAATCATCTGAAGTGCAAATCTGTCTCATAAATCCAACAATTGGACAACCTTTCCTTATTGGTTACAAAACTCTTCAAAGAGTGCCAGTTTAGGGCACGTGGGAAGTTTTGAACCCTCGATGCACAAGTGAAAGTAAACACTTAAGTAATTTTCCTCTATTGCCAGCCATATTTCCTCTTTGTTGTCATCTAGTGAGATACTAGAAGGTTAAATGTTGAGGAAAGTGGTATAATGTGATATTGATGCAATGGATCTGGGGAGAAAACTGCAAGAGGACAGCCAGATCTAGGTCGATCAATGCAATGACAATTTCTAATTTCTAGGTCCCCATTTAAGACCCCATTGGCGATTTCTGTCATGTATATAAGAAGGAAATAATATTTGCTAGTTTTGTATTGTGTGATGTTATGCTTTCTATCAGTTAGTTATCTCTATCCAGGGCACAAAGCTTATAGTTCTTTTGTCATATGCCATGTTGTATTTCAGATTTGCATCATGACTGATTTCTGGGTTTGTTTGTTCGAAATTATCAGCCAATGTTATCTTGAATGTTCCCATTCTAATATTGAAATCATGGTTATCTCCATTGCTCTCAGTGTTATGTCTGGTGTTGTAAGATATCATCCGTTAGCCTGGAGCTTGGCTGCCCTGCTAGTCGCTGTGCCATGCTACATTGGAATGCTGCTGGAGGTGATGCTGTGGCCCTACCTCCTTCTCAGCAGAGGAATTGCTTCGTCATGCACTTCAGTGAATCACAGGATGAGAACAGTCTGCCTTGGGAACAGATCGAGGCTAATGCCATCGCCAGGTATGGCTGTTAAGTTACTTGATTTAATCTGTCTGCCTTGAAAGCAACATATTATTATTATTACAATAGTTTTATCTAGTGCCCCTTCAAGTTTGCCTACTCAGAAGTGCTCCCAGCTCAACCCCGGCCAAACAGAACAGTATTACTAGTAGTGAGTAACGAGGCTGACTGATTAACAGGGTTTTTGTTGAAGTGTGGTAGGGAGCCCATTTCATATGTGTATAATATATGTGATAGTAATAATCATAATATTTGTTTAATTACATTAAAATTGGCGCAGCTGCTGTACAATTGCATATATGTATGAACGGATGGTCAAAAAATTTTACAATGGTCATATTTAACTGTACGGCAGCCATGCAATACGTCCATCATGCTATGCATATAATTTAACCGATACCACTGCCTAGAAGTTGTGGTAATCGATCTTGCTTCCTACTGCTCTTCAGGCCAGAAGGTTATCAATTACTCTATGCCTGATGTTATCAATGAGTGATCAGTTAGGACAAATATATATTTATCACCACCAGTGCTTTTTAAGCATACTATTTACTGTGCAATCCAGTGGATAAGTTTGTTAATGACACATATTCTCCAACCATTTGTTGGAATATTAGCTCAAAGACTTTGTATGCTAGAGATCTACCAAAGGATAGATGTATAAGGTGAACTTCAGATTAAACTATTGGGTGCTTCTCTTTACTTGAAGTAAAACATCTGGATGAGCCGCATTCAGACTCTATGGCTTAGAAAAGCAGGACATTTTTAAATGTGTTATTTGTGCTGCATGGTTATAAAGATCATTAAGTGAAGTTGACTTGATATTATGAGTAGTTTAACACCTTCAAGTTATGTGTGCTGTGCTCTCTAAGATCATTAAGTGATCTTAATTTTATTTTATTATTAATAAAGTTAATAGCTTCTCTTGATGTTTTAGAGTTCTTCCTCGAGAGGCATATCTAGAAGTTGTCCTGGAGCATGATGCAACTGCGTTATTGAATGAGTTCTTACACTTCCAAGTGAGCCTCACAAACAGGGAAGCAGCTGCAATAGATAATGTTCAGTGAGTTCTGTGTTTCTATCTCCTTTAATCTTTTTACAATGATCATGCACTTAAAGTGACTGGGAAACCAATGAAGCAAGTTGTTAATTGATTTATCCCATGGATATGTGTATAGAAAATGTCACCTAGCAAGTTATTGTGTTTTGTTATTGAATTTTCTTTTCTTTTTGTAGATTGTTTTTTAAAATTTCGAGCAATGATCGAATTCTTATGATTAATTAATTATGCTTGACATTCATATTATGATTTGTTCCTGTTGCACCTTTAGGATTTCGCTTTGCTTTGCCGAGAATCTGGAAACAGAGCTACAAAAATTGAGTATGTATGCTGCTTTGTTATTTGAGTAGCATGGCTTGTGAATATTACGATGTCATTCATATGTCTCATGCTTTGTTGTTTAGTAAAACGGCTTGTAGGCATTTGTATGTCATATTAGGAGCTTAAGTTTTTCAGTTTATGGACGGTGTATAGTTTTTTGTGCCAAAAATGCAGGTATTTTTAGTCTGCATTGAATGTGGTGATGAGTTTGGTAAAGCAATTATTGGGTGATGTTGATAAATAAGGTAGAGGAATGCATTATCAATCTACACGGTGGTTCATTGAAAAGTAAGCCAAACTTTGACTACCGATTTTTAATTTTATAAACAAATATTAAAACTGTAACTATATATTATTAATAATAGATTCAAAAGAAAAATAATCTCATGCTTATTTTTTTATTTTGATGATTTTGGGTTTTTTATTTCCTGCTGAAAAAGGCATTCGATGTTACGATAGAAACCATAAGCAAGTAATTAAATTGTAAATAAAATATGATACTTTGCCAACGAGATTTATATCCAGCTATGAACTGATGCAACACGTCATTAAAGTGTTAAAGAAGTTTTGTTTCTTCATTATTGTTTAGAAAGTTAGTGTTTTTTATGTTTATGTTGTTTTATTATACAGCTGCCTTCTACTTGGATCCAACAGAAAGTTTAGGAAAGAAAAGCTTGAATATGGAACAGTTGGGGCAGATTGAGAAAGAGCAAAAAGTAAGACCTTCTGCACTGCTGACTTTTATCCTTACAACAGATTACATATTATTTATATTCACATGAATGCATTATTTTATTGGATTTAAGTATGTTCCTCGTTTTGCTTAAAGACATGAAAACCTTCGTGCTCATGGATATCTGACAGATACAAACAGAATTTTCATGAGGTGGGTCGTAAAACAGCCATGGTGAGTGTAGACTTGCTAGTGACACCACCAAACTCTCAGGAGGTTACTTTTTTGGATAAATGAAGATTGTTACTCTTTGGTAGTTAATTAATATATGTTTTGGATTTCAGCATGATTGTTGTACATTGTACTGATTTTTAATAATTAACAGCTGCGAAAGAAATTCTACACCAAAGCAGCTACAACTGGGGAACTTGTCTTCAAATTGTCTGTAAGTAGCAATTGATCGTTGATGTGCAACATTTTTGTGTGCACTTACAACTGTGTACATGTAAATGACAACTGGGATCAACACAAATTAAAGCTCTTGGTCCATTCTGATGCTGATACTTTTTAGTATTTAATTATTCCTTTAAGATGAAATATTGGTTTATACACAGCAGCTGCAGATTGTGGAGAGGTTTCATCTTTGCACTTCATATACACCTAAACCAAAGTTTGACATCTTCATTCTTTGATAGAATATCACAACTCCAGTATATAGATAGCATACTTGTTTCTAACTTTAGTATGAAATACTATTTTATGATTCAGTTCTGATATATAAGGTCAGTCTACGGCAAGTTTGTTAAGACCGCAATACAAGTCATGAAAGAAATACTTAAATCAGTGTCTAAATTTGTGCAAAGACTTGATTGATGAGTTTCGGCAGTTGTGTCTTCAAACGATCTTGATTTCCGTTGTTTAGGTCACTTATGACATAAAGGTCGAAGGTTGTGGAGGTGTCAGTGTTCTGTGCAGATGTCAGGAAGAGAAAATCGTTAAAGTGCTGGTTGTTGATCCTCTTGACGTTTCCATCCAACTGGAGTCACTCAAAGTAATGAGTGTCTGATGATATCATAACTTCTATATTGCTGTTGGGGGAGGGGTCTAGGGCATTCCCCGGACATTTCTCCCCCAGACATTTCCCCCCCAGACATTTCCCCCCGTATGACAATTCCCCCCGGAATTTTCCCCACTGTGACCCAGCTAAACTATTTTAATGGTGCAAATAAATTTAGACATCAAAGCGAATGAACATTTATTTTAATTTAAATTATCTTTTTGATTGAAAATGAATCAAACTAACGACCGAAAGATCTTAATTCAATTTCACCTTTGCTTTACATTCACGTAAAGCTGTCTCTGCACCTCTCCAACGTTCGCACTCATAACTTGGCTAATGGCGTAATTTGTTAATTTTTTTGTTTAGCATAAACATAACCGTTTAATGCAACTTTGTTCTTTCCACGTACGCTAGCTACAGTTTCCACCTCCATCTCTTCGTATTTCTCGTCTAATAATTATTTTTCTTACAGAGTAATGACAGATTATATAGCAACAGTCAGGTTAAAATAGAAACTTTGTTAAATATTTACCTAAAGCACCAAAGTGAGACACATTTGATTAAGTAAGGTTGTTGATTGTTCACCAGTTAACTATCAATTAATTAATCAGTACAAGCCTCCATGATCAACTATTCTTCTATTTATTTTTGATTCAACATTTGCCTCAGGTATCAAAGTGAGACATGTTGAATTAAGGTTGCTCGCTGTGTTTTAACATCCTACCTGTTTTTTGATCACAGGGAGGAAAAATCCGGGGGGAATTGTCCTACGGGGGAAATGTCCGGGGGGGGGAGATGTCGGGGGGACGATGTCCGGGGAGAAATGTCCGGGGGGGAGATGTCCGGAACTCGGGGAGGAGAGGTGATTGTATGGTAGCACTCTGGCATGATGATCTGAAGGATGCAGGTTCAATACCTGCTAGCCCTATAAGGGTAGCTCAGCCATCAATTTCCTATGGGGTGATTGTAAATTGAGCAGATGGGGGCCTTGCAGGCTGCCATACAGTTAAATTAGATTCCTGTTGGACTTATTATCATCTGTGGTTTCTGCATGCTTGTCAATTTGAATTAATAAGTGAATATCGTTATAATACTGACATAAGCACTGATAAAAATTAGGAAATATGGTTGCAGCAGGACTAGTATTATCTAGAACTAAAGCAATTTTTTTAAAGTCTGTAAGTTGAATTAATCAAGACTATTGTTTAATGCTTTGTGAAGAGATGGTATTTTTGGCATGGCACCTGTTCAGTAGAAGTATTCTGTAAAAGGAAGTTTAGTTCTAGAGAAGTTTACCTTTTTCATTGTGTTTGTCTTTCTAATGATTTTTGTGAGGTGGGGAGATGGCAATATACTATGGTAATACGCAGGCATATAAGATCTACAGCTTCGATCCAGCTAGCCCCATAACGTTGACTAATCCTTCCATTTTCTAGGTGGCATTGGTAAAACAAGCAGTTGTACAAATGGACACCTTGCAGACTGCCAAACAGTTAAATATGACTCATGTTGAACTTGTTATCATCTGTTACTTTTAACCCTTTAACGACCAGCATGTACTTAAATGTAGGGGAAAACATATGCAGCTGGTCGTTAAAGGGTTAAGTCATGTAATCATATTGCAGCTTGTCAGTTTTAATTTATTAATGTATAATTATATATTATTATGTTTGCTTAGCTTTTTTTTGATCAATTGCTGTGTGTTAATTGTACTTGAAGTTTGAGCATCTGGAATCTGTGTATTCTGATGAACCATTCCTTCTTCTGGCGAGCATCAAGTGTTCGTCTCCATCACCCATTCATATTCAGTCTAGCTGGATAGAACTGGTATGTTCCACTGCTGTCTTTAGTAGTCTATGACACTCTATTCAATTTTTTTATCTACCAGTACACATGCTTTGTCAATTTTTTCTCTAGAGAAATGCCTCAAACTGGCTCGATCATGATTCAGTCTTCTTTTGAAAATGTTTTCTTTTCAATTGCTATTCTACTCATTTTCAAGCACTTCTGTGACCATTTTTAGATATTAAATAGCAAGGATGATAGCAACGTTATTAATTCCTCTGCCTATTCTTCTAGTGTGTGAATTTACTTCTCGCTATCACTGACGGGTGTCCATATAAAAGTTTTTATTACTCATTTCTTACTATTAGTACTGATTACTACTAATAATGATGAGAAGAAGATAATGATGATTTAGATAACACCATAACACAGCAGAGGCCAAAGGAAAGGGTGCAGCACAAGCTCTACAATCAACTATAAAATCTTTACAATGAGCACTTCTGCCTATTATTAGGTTGTGTATGGCAGCTTTATAGTACTTAATCATAGCTGTTTGGATGTGTTTAATAACTCTGTAAAATATTTACCATTCTAAGTTGTAACTGTTGCAGTATGAATTATATCATCTTAGGTTTTGATGTGATAATATTTGACTGATTATTAATGGCTAAGTGCAGCAGACTTCGGCGGACATAACACAAGAGTCATGAGACCCGACGACCGTCAGCTGCCAATCATGATTGCTACACTTCACTTCAACTACACTACACTGCTACTCCATCAACTGCTACACTTCGAACTCGTGTACTAGGACATGTCTTCTCACCCATCATCACTTGGAGTCATGGTCCTTGCCCAAGACCCAATGACTACTGGCTGCCCCCTTGGGACAACAAACTAGATACCAAGGATTCAATATATGACTCTTAAAGACTGTAATAGAAGTCCACGTATTTGATTTTCATTGAAAATTTGCATTTCTACAAAGTGTTGCAGTACATGTCAATTCCTGTGCAATAAATGAATATTTATTAAAAATATTATCTTTGAGTGATGAGTAAATATTTTGACTATTTGAGATTTCTGTGTAATTTGGTTTATTATTCTTTTTTTCAGTCTCCACATGTGAAATTTGTGGACAAAAATATCAAGTCTCAGTTGAGCAGCTGTAGGTTCACACATTCATTCTTTGACAGAATACAATTTAGAAGTCAAAACAAAACAAAATAAAAGTCTGTGAAATTCAATTAATCAGTCAGTTTAGCAATCAATGCATAAGATTTTATATTTTGTTATCTTTCTTTCCTCAAGTTCTCTGCCTCTCAATACTGGACTTTCTTCATTCAGTTTGCTGTATTCATCCACCAGCATCCATCTAGATCCTCCTCTCATTCTCTTTCCATTTGTCTATGTCTAGAATTTCTATGAAATTGAATTTTTCTTTAAAATCAGTCACTAGGGGGTGAATCGATGCATCTAAGCGAGGAATGATACTGTTTTGTAGTAACGATGAATTCTGGTGATCTGGCATCTGAGTGTATCTGTCTGTGTGCACCAACACTAATGGCACAGACGAATGTACCCATTGGAAGTTATTTCATCTCACTGAAAAGGTAATTAATTAAATACTGGGTTCTTCTGATGTAATGAAATGTGACCGAATGTCTCTGGTAAACAACCGTTCAGAGGGGATGCATGATATCACGGGTGATCTTGATAGGTTTGATATCTTCAAAACAGAAATTGGCAAAAACTTCCAAAATTATGTTTCATTTAGAATACGTGGACTATATATAGAAGATCAAACTTGTTCTTGGCTGATATCCTCAACTCTTCTGCTTAAAACATATTTGAACATAGTGTTCCTTAAATGGTCATATGACGCAGTTCAACAGTCGCAGCTCTGCTAGGTGTCTACTATGAACTATGTGGCACAGCTGTTCCATCGGGGAAGGGGTCATCAATGACTTTGAGTATAAATCGATGATGCTGAGCAATCGTGAGTTAAACACTTGCTCATGGCCCATATGCAGTAACCATGTAAGAAGAGAATCAAACCTGTGCTCTCTATATTACAAGCCAAGTGCTCTAACCAATCAGCAAATTTATTCTCTCCCTTTATATATGTTTAGAGCTGATTCTGATCCGGACACGCAACCCATTGTCAAGATGGTGCCTCTTCCATCAGTCAATGTGGAACAGATTCCAGTGTACGTTGATGTGGACATGCCAGCCAATGGCTGTGTCCAGTCTGTCCTCCCCATCACTTACAGCATCCGCAACCGAACACCCTATCTTCAGGAGATGGAGGCTTCAATGGAGTCCAGCAAAGCATTTATGTTTGCTGGGCAGCGACAGGTACACACTCTCCAGCAATCACTGCTGCTTTTGAATCAGATCTGCCCAAAACATGATGCTGAATTATCTACTACTGTTTGTCCTTCTTATTCCTCACGTTCTTGGCTCTTTATAGTTCAGTAATGGCCTTGGTCAACAGGAGCAAGTGGTCCTACATGATTCTTTGACTTCCTCTTGTTTTCTTCCTTTAATGAAGACAGAAAGAGCTAACTTACTCTTAAATACCTAGTATTTGCTTTAAAATTTACCGTCAAGTATAAGTAAGATAATTAGGGAGAATGCATTCTTCATGTGTTGTTGTTTGAATTCGTTTCTATATGTTTTGTATCTGTTGTCTTTAAAATTCTCGTTGTATAACAGCAACAGTTTAACACTTTAGCAACGAGATGTTTTGGTTTCCCATTCGCTTATAGTATGTCGTTGTGAGCACTTCGTCATAACATTCTGCTGTTGTTTAATCCTGACCTCTGTAGCATGTCTTTGCCTTAGGTACATTTTGGCATCTTGCCCAACAGCAGTTACCAGTTGAAGTATAATCTGGTTCCCTTGATTCCTGGGAATGTCACTCTTCCCAAGCTCCAGATTAACATGACAAGATATCCTGATCTCTTGGCTTCCATCGTCCAGAAGATGCTGCCCATGGACATATTTGTTCAGGTTTGCCTTCTCATCGAATCATTATTTTGCTAACATTGCTGCTACTGAGTTTAAAGAAATTTTGAAGGTATATTTAAAAAAAATTAAGTTTGAGATGCAAAATGCCTCATGTTGAACTTACGGCTACAAAACTTATAACTTCATAACTGAGGGTCTTTTGTTATCCTTATACTACAAAACTAATTTTGTAGGTATAGATGTTTTAAATGAGATAATTAAGTGTTAGGTAAGATCTAATTAATGATTTCTCAAAACTTTTGTCTGGAGATACATGTATTAAATGTCTGTAACTTTTTTACTATTTGAGATACCAGCCCATAAGGTTTTCACCTAAAAATTCCGCAACTACAGCTCAGTCCAGGGTATTGCTGTTATTTTCAGATTTTCCCAATTGAGAAAGTGCTTTACGAAAATATTTTCTGTTCTATTTTTGACAGCCTCGAAGTCGTTCTGGTGCCACAAGTTGTACAGGAGCTTGAATTGTACATCGAATTTGTAGCATGGATTCATCCATTGTAAAATGACTCTTTAATGGCTAAAACATTGGCGTTGTTTTAGCATTGTTAAAGACTTTGCCACATGTAAATACTGCAATGTCACCAAGATATGACAATATATGTTGAGTCACATGGCCTATATTTCATTTGAAATTTGTGTAAAGAATTTCTGTCTGAGCCACACTGAACCAAGTGCTAGAGTATATGCTGATTCACTTAGCACCATTGCTTTTTTATTGGATGATTCTGTTATATATGCATAAATATTTTTGAAGAATAAATAACATTGTGCATATGAATGAATTTAGCATTTACTTGTCAAATACTATTTAAATAAGAAATATAACACACATGACGTTTCATCATACTGGTGTTTATGAACTGTTACTGTAGCATACCAAATTACATTAGCTGGCGGTAGATAGTGTTGGCTAGTTACATTTTAAAAGTAATCTGTAACAGTAACTACTTAATGGACTGTAAATATAGTTACTGTAAGTGATTACAGTTACTAACTCAAAGTAACTTAAGTTGCCACAGACCAATAGTAGTTAGTCCACAAATGCATGCAATCATTGTATACAGTGTAATGCAGGCACAATAATGATGGAAATCAGAGAGAAAACAAGCATCCATACTTTGTTCATATGAGCTTGGTACAAGGTTACCATCGTACATAGTCAAACTTTTGGCTACTTCTTGCATCTCCAAAACGTGAATAAGCAGATAATTCGTGATTCTAGGCGACAGACCATAGAAATTGACAATATTTTGGAACTGAGCTGATATAGCTGTAAGAGGTGAGAAACATAGCACTGACAAGTTTAAGTCTGTACTTACGTTATGGAATGGGCCTCAAAGCATAAAAATTGAGCCACAGCAGGGCACAAGTTGAAGGAGGATGACTAGAGCACTTTTTTTATATTGCCCATGCTCATAAACATCTGGCAGCCAAACAGCCAAGAGATAATTACAGAGAATATCTGGAGCTCTCAGTTATCTTTCTTAAAGATGTTCCTGCTTGTGGAATTCAGTTTCAAATGCCTGGCACTATGCAATGGCCACGATGGTTCTAAAGGTTAGCTACAATTCTACACGCTCAAGGTGTGGCAGTTCTTGCCCAGTTCAAGAAGACTGCTGCAGAAAAATGCAGCTTTTGTGATCTTGTCATCTGTTTTGTTGTTGTCTACCACAGAGCCTGGATAACTGCAGCAATTGCTGTGGAGGTTCCTCTGAATGACTTCATATTCTGGTGGGAAAACTTCTTGTATACCCACATATTACAATTTCTATAATTACTATAATTTCTGCTGCCATAAGCAAGAAGCTAGGGCTTCATCTCTGGTATCTGTCTGAAGAGCTTATTGGGCTTGCTCTTTTTAACTCCAGAATATCAAATTACTCCAAGAAACTGATTGATGCCATGAAAGGTGGCCCCAGATCATCTGCTTAAAAGACCAAGTGTGAAGTCAGAGGCATTTCTTGGCACCAGAGAGGTCTTGAACAGTTCTGCATAACTACTCTAAGGAATTATTTCAGCTGCTTGTTGTGCAAGAACTGCCTGAAATTATGCTTTCCACAGATCCTGCATTTTGGGAAGAGGGTGAAGCATGCCGAGATGCACATGCAGGCACTCAAAGGGCTGGCTGTCATCACTGACCAAGCTAAATATGGAGTGGCCCTCATCCAGGAAGGATTTCAATAAAAAATCTAACAAAAGATGAGGATCAACTTCACCTGCAGTTTGTAAGTGAACACTGACAAAGGTTTCCTTACATGTCATTTACATGTAGATAGAGGACAGCAATGGGTTTCTGACATAGAGAACTATCTTACATGTTCTCGTCATGAACTGATAATTTAATACTACCAAAAGTGACCAGTTCAACAGTGAACATGAACACTCCTTTCATTTACACTGTTGTATTACTAGTATATGTCTTTGCTAACTTAGTGAAAGATGAGTGTGCTAAATACAAGTTTTTGAAGTTTGTGATTCAACCAACATTACACAAAAACTTAAGAGCTAGAGGGCCACCAGGAAATGATATCCAATTAAAAAATTCTAATTTTGTTGACATAATTTTATTTCTATAATTGTCATGGACAGACAAAATTTTATTTTTTGTATTTTTAGCTGTATGCTAAGGGCCAGCCTAATAACGTTTTGTAATAATTTTTCATATTGCCTGAATGTTCTATTGGTAAGCCTTTCCAAGGGAGAAATGAATATCCTTCTTTATAGTTAATATTCTTCATTATTACTTAGTGTTACTTTTATGAATATGTTGTGACAGATCAAAGTAAATAATCACTAGTGAAGTATCATTTATTGATAGTTATCATGATGATCTGCAGAAATGATGAACGTGTAAAATTTTAAACAGGTGAACAGCCATATATGCCTGGTAGTAACCAACCTTATAACAATTCATTCACCTGAGTTTTTGCAGATTTAACAGAAGAAAAATCACGAAAAGTATGAAATTTAACAATTAACATGAGACTGCTGTCATATGGTTGTGTTGATGTGTTACAAAACCAAGGTAGACGAATTTTCTTTTATTTTGTAAAGACACATTTTCAAGAATCAACAAATTATAAGTTAGTAACAAACATCGTAAAACTATAATGTATCTTTTAATAATCCTTTGCACACAACTGTTCTGTACGAGATGTCTATTTTCCATACTCTGCTCTCTAAGCATTAGTCGTCCTCTACATACTCAACACTTCCTGATAACAGGTTTTCATTAGATGACATTCCAAATTGGATAACTGTCTGATTAGATAACTAACAACATTTTGTAGGTTCTTGCAGTACCAGGTGTTAGTATATTTATTTTAATCCATGTTTCACAACTTGCCATTAATGATTAGTTGCAATTATTACTTTTTACCAGTTTTAGTACACAGTGAAGACATGGTCTGTCTGATTTTGTTCTTCCTTTAGTCAAGCAATGCAGAAAGGCTCATAGTCAGAAGTAACTATTAAAACAGGCTAAAAAGGCAGTCTCAGTTATACTTTTAAAAGCAACAAGAGTCAGTATAAAATACTGACAACTGAAGCTTTCCGATGCTGCATAGATAATCTTCAACTATTGCTTTGTTTTGCTATGAACAAAGATTTAAAACAAAATTTAAAAAATCACAAATAACTAAATTTCCAGGAGCCAAATTCTCAATGTTTCCAAGTCAAATACACACAAAGGAAGAAGCAAAAGTCTAAAATTTGGAGACTCAAAAATTTGCAAAATTCAAGGACAAATCATGGAAACCTACTAAATGAGCTAAATCATAAAAAATGGAAACTTGTTAAATGAGTTAAAATCATTCGAAACACTTGGAAACCCGAGAATTATGGCCCAAGGCAAATATGCTGACTGACATGCAACAACTTGAAAGAGTCTTCAGTTCCGTACAAGAACAACCGGTCTTTAACAATCTTAAGCAACCAGTAAACTTACAAAGTTTTCAATCAATCCACAACAATGCATCTTAAAACATTCTACAAATCATTAGATTTACAAATCTTTAAGCAGCACTTAGAGATGTCTTAATTACGTAACAAATTTATTGTGAACTCTCCATTACCAATGTTGTACTTTGCAGCAATCAGCAAGAACAATTGGCCATAAAATCTAAAACTTCAAAATATTTCTGTAAAATAGTCAAATGATAATACATATCTTGCAATGATATAAATTACAATAATATTCATAACTTCAACAACTTAAATTCTTACATCTACTGCATGCAGTAGTAACTGGATTTTTTGTTTATTGCCTGAAGCAACAGAAACAGATGTTCACTGGGCATGAAAAGAGGTTATCAAGACTGGGTCTAATCCTTTTGGTGGTGCCACTAAAATAGCGTAGAGTAAATCAATCAACAAAGTCTTAAGCTACTAAATGAAATGCTTCATTGGCAATTGTTTTGATCATATTTTTTGTTCTTTACAGCACAGAATTCAAATTTGCTGAAAGGTAGAAAGTTTTTAACAGTCAAACAATGCTCAAAGAATCGTAAATGCCAGTGAGAAGGAAAGCTACCATTTTACACAGCACAAGGCCGAGCACAGTTTTTATTTGGATGGACAGGACGTTTGTCCAGCTCGGTGTGTGGGAAAGCGTGAAAGAAGAAACGCATAGCTACACACGTACAAACATTTCTACTCAATTAGCTAATCTGCATGCAAAACAAGTCATGTTAATGCTGCGCTTAAACACAAGAACTTCATCAAAATCCTCGACGGCGACAACAAAGAGCCGCAACAAACACCGCAAACAGTCTTTGGTTTCACTTCTCAATTAGTGGCTGCTCCAGTGGTACCGCTAGGGTTGGACTGTGGGGTGGTGGAGAAGAGCCATCTGCGTGATCCATATAGTTGGCCCGGTCTTGTGGGCTGCCCGACATGCCGGTAACCAGGCTGCTTTTGCGTTCCCTCATTGGCTTGTCATAATCTTCCATTGACATCGTACGATTGCGCAACATCTTGTGAACGTTGTGCATTGGAACAGAGGACACTAAGAACAGAAAATTTTGAGACAGTGACATCGATGCACTTCTTAATACTAACACACATTCAGATAGACAACACCACAAGATTATAGAACAGATAAGGGTATTTATAAACATTTTACTGTACTAGAATTGGATTAAAGCGCTCGCTCTGCTTGTTAGATTCACTTCAAAGGGGGTCTAATTGCATTGCCATATGGATTCTATAAAAAAACTTATTACACTAGACAGTCTAATTCAATTCCTGATGGTGGCAATTTTTTTTAGTAGTGGATATGATAAGTTGGAGCTCATAATACACTAGACCTTCACTATAAAACAGGATTTGGGATCCATATCTAACACCATGTGATAGCGAAGGCAGCATCATCCTGAAATGACATATTGAGACCAAAATTTCAGTACATGTGTAGTCGTGTATCTGCAGGTCTTAGTTGGCATAGAAAAGTATCAGAACACAGTGTTTTTGCAAAAACAAGCCTAACAGCCATTTGCCACAAATGTCAATGAACTTTTCAAGATATCCAGAAATTTGCATTAATTCAAAATTATGCATTGAAATAGATGCGACTTCAAAAAATAAATATATCTGATTGTTTAATAAAATTGATTGGATCTTTGGTTTTAGTTTCAGCTTTCAACTGCATGCATGGTATATTAATGTAGCAATTTTAGATCAGAACAGGGCATCATATAACCAGCATCCAACTCAAAGAAACAACGCATAGTGAACATTTCTATTGCTTTATTCGGATGCTACATCAAGCATACAAAACCAATCATCTAGTTTAGGTTTTCTTAAGAGTACATGAGTTGTGTCTGCTTTTAACTACTGTGCTGCTCCCAAAGAGTTCTGTACCAATGAAAGTCTTGTAGAAATATGACGCTGATGCTTAACAACAACTAACTCTGTGAACACTAACTTTCAATCAACAATAGCTTACAGCGCTGGAGAACAGCAAGAAAAAAGAGATCAGTGACTGATCCATCAGGATGGGCCTTAATCTTCTTATGCTACAAGGTGTATTTTCTCCCAAGGATCACACATGCACATGTAAATTTGGGATAAATGTTTGCGACCACGGTATATCAAATCCAAGTTATATCGAGGGGCTGGCATAAATCTTCTAACGGCAAGACACAAGTTTACAGATCAGAACTTAGAATAAACAGCAGAAAATACAAAGTTAACATATTTAAAAAAATGATTGAGATAAATAAGGAAGAAGACAAAACATATTAACAATTTAGCCAGAAGTAAACTTTACTTACCCAGTCCAAGTCCCTGGAGGAAATACTGAAATGACTCAGCAAGTTTGTCGGGCTGGAATGAGAAAACAATCACAGCGGAATTACGACTAAATTCTCAGCTGAAGAAATTAAATAACAGTTGTAATACAACCAGATTACACAGATATGTAAAAGATCTAAACATCATTTCATTAATACTTGACAAAAGATCAGATTTAACAAAAGAGGACAATATCATTCCTTAACAAGTAATGATCCTATAAAATAGCAATATCACGATAACGAAGATCGTCCTACTGCCATCCAGTTTCAATCTAAGAAATTGCATATCAAATTAAAATGTTAAATAAAAATAAATTTCAGTTAATTGTAAGAGAATCACTAATTTAGTAATTTACATGAATCAAACTTCTGATGATGATGGTACTTATTCTGACCTTTTCCTCAAGAACGTTTGCAACATTCACCACTTCAATGAATTCAACTTTAGCTTTGTCATCGCACGACTTTATGATGGCTTGATGGAGACCACGTGTAGTGCCATTGAAAATCGACAGCTGTCCTGTCACCAGGAGCACAGGGCACCTGCAGTTACACGACACCAGACATACGATGCAACACACATCATGTCCATCATGACACCCACTCTTAATACTATTTGCAATTCTAGTGCTAGCCGTTCTTAGGCATTACTTATAAATGTGAAGGGGCAGCACCCTACTACCAGCAGGGCTAAACACACAGCTGCTGTCATCCCTCTCTATCCACAGAGAAGCTGAGCTCAGGCTTGTCAACACTAACTTACCAATGCCTGGCTAGGTTAGTTGCAGCAGGCAGGAAGGCACAATAACCAGGTAGCATGGTTTATCTTAGTGACCCTATTGAATAATCCTAACATCACATCTGGGAGTATTAATGTTGCAGCTATGACAAGTTCACAGCCCTGGAATAGCCAGGTCTCCAATGAATTTACAATAACTACTATCAATTTAATTAGTTATCAAATGCGAGAATTCTTAAATGTGTAGAGAACATTACAAAGCAGGCAGGAAAAGAGCACAAAGCTCCAGTCAGACAAAAAAGATCAAATCAGAAAATCTAGCATCAAGTTAATCATTGAAAATTTATCCGTAGGTAAATCACCAAGGGCATGCATGTCTCTATGACACAAGCATAACTGTGCCACAGATCAGTGGCTGCAATCAGTGCAAAAGGTGCTTGCAACAACTAATTAATAATGCCATCTGAACTAGCTAAACCCACCACACCCTATCATCAAAAGCTACCATCTTGTGCATGAGGAACCACGAATAATTTCCTGCATATCATTTTAGCAAGACAATGAAATATCAATAATTCATCACAACATAACAAAACAAGAAAGTAATAAAATAAATCAATGGCTCTGGGCAGATGAAAGAAGAAATCAGACAGGTACACATTTTACAGAAATTAAGTAAAGACAACAATTTCTGAAGATTGGCTTATCTCTCCACTCTCAATCAAAATCATGAGATATGTGATGCAGAGGCTCAGCCTATAAGAAAGCCACTTTAAATAAGGCATATAATTCAAATAGCTGACTTAGCTACTTTCTACAGGCACATATATGTACATAATAATGCATATACTTATATACATATATAGCTATATTTAACTTTAACCTCACAGTGTATTTGTGAGGCTTAAAAGTGTCATAAAGAAGTCATACACACAAATCAACATTCGATATCTGAACGCCCTAAGAGAAATATATATTTCATAAATGAATTCTCACTTCAGACTCTTAATCGTGTCTGCAATGTTTGATCGTCTGAAAACAAACAAGAAGAGTCTTCATTCGACTGAATCATGAATAAAAAGTCATTTCTTTATGTGCTAAAACACCCCTTGAGAAATAATTATGTCTCTAAGAGCATGTGTCACTAGCAAAAACCTTTCAGCATACGGCATCTCCCATGAAAATATTCTATTAATGTAAATTCAATTACGTTATGCAAATTCCTAAGCTTTTATGCCAGAAGAAGCATAAAATTTCTACAAATAATGGACAATAAAAGCAGCAATTGAACCAACATCAAACTGTTCATAAAAATTCTGATGATAGAACGACTGTTTTGAAATTTCCTTCTCCCAATAGTTTACTAATTAACCTCCAAAACTGTCTTAATCACATTGTAGACCTGAATTACTGCAATAGTTACCAGTGACCTTGATGCTTTAATTGTTTAAATTTATTATTTATTATCAAATACACTAACAGCAAATACTTAGACTTACTTGAGGAATGCATCGACAAAATACTTCAGATTTTTTGAATTGATTCTGTTATGAAGTGCTTCCTGATAACTTTCAACGATTCCCTTCAATTCTTCATTGTCAGTTGCCTTTGAGAACTAAACATTTTGAAAAGACAAGTAACCAATAATTTAAATCAGATCAGAACTCAGAAAAAAGTCAGTTTTATGCAATTAAAAAACTCTAGCATAAACTGAATTCAAATAGGATATCAAGAAATGTTTAGAACTGTTTAACATTAAGACTTCATTTATCATTACTAACAACATTTACAAATAGTAATAGCACTGTCAGTCTTAAGTAAGCTGGCTTAAAGACAGTCCTAAAATGTTTTATTCACTATCGCAGCGGTTCTCAACCTGTGGTCCACGGACCACCTGTGGTCCGCAGCCATCTGCCTGGTGGTCCGCGAGCAGGAGCCTAAAATTGTTGTTTTCCTTAAATTAAAGACATGTGAACAGACAGGTTTTCAATGTTCAATTATAGTTTTATTTCAATCGCTAGTTTCAACAGTGTGTAACTATAGCTTTACTTTAAAGTGTAAACATTTATTAAAATTAAAAGCAAACAAGTAAAATACTCATACTGATTATTATCAAATTTATTATACTAAACTTATAGTTGCACAGCTGCTAAAGTATAGTATAAATTTATTATAAAATCATTATCACAACACAGTTACATTTTATACTATGATAATAGTCATACTGCGCCAGTGGCACAATTTGAATGGTGGTCCGCGAATCAGACACAAAATTTATAAGTGATCCTTGAGACTCCAAAGGTTAAGAACCACTGCACTATCGAATAGAAACTTTTTAACAAATGTTCCAATAACAAATTTCCAATGACTCGGTTTTAAAATAAACTTGTTATCGTCCATTTTTATAAGAAAGCATACCTGAGTCTGAAGGAAGTAACAGGTGACAATGATGAAATAAAAACAAAACAAAATAACCATCAATCAGTTATATAAGCATAAACTCTGAACAAGATACACTGAAAAACAACAGACCAGAGAAAAACAAGATAAACTGATAGGGATCCTACTGTTCAACTGTACAAGATTATCAGTGGTTCAATTATTCTTGGTTTAGATCACTACCAATATCACTGCATGTTTTTGGTGCTTTAATTGCAGTGGAATAGCCTGGGTATTAGAATATTAGTATCCTTAAATAGCCTTAACTTTAGGTAAAATTGTAACTGTGTCTTCATCTAAATCACTGTACTGTGTTCAGTTGCAACATGTAGTGGTAGGCCTACTTATCGAAACTATTGATCGCACGTAAACAATAGAATCAAAGAAACTAGAGTATACTGACACTTCCGAATCTATGAAGGACCAGGTAATTCTCTGCAGAAGTATTCATCCCCATTGTCTCCAACTTCCAACTCATCACCTAAACAACAGTCGAGCAAAGGCATCATAATCATAACATCGAGGATTTTTATACAGCTAATGGTCGCAACTCTTTTGAGGAACAGACACAGATGACCTGGCAAATCCTGATCATTCCTCCAATCAACAGCATAAAAAAGACCGGAAAGATCCGTCATACTTAGCAACACACTTCGCCTTGCAACCCGCCAGAGTGTGATCGCATTCAAAGCAAAGGCTGCACACATCAGTAATTTGTGTTGTTTGAAACAGGTCTGGGTCTGATTATAACAGTTCGATTACAACAGACTACACACAGTTAGGTCTTCTGTGAGTTACTTAAAGGGCGTACATACAATGCATACATCATATATACATATCTCATACATACATATGTCGTACTGTGTGCGAACATCTGTTGCCAGAGCTAGTGCTGGCAACGTAGGTCAACAAATATCTGTCACTTAGTCAGCTTGGCAGTGGCTATGATGGTATGGACAATTTTACAGGAACAAGTGTCGTAAATAGACAAGATCCGGTTCACTTGTTCCTTGTCAAACTAAGACATATTTAAAACAAACACCATCACTGTTTCTTTGTCCCAGTTTCTTTGTACGGTCTTCATTCTTTATCTTATTGACGTCATCTAACTCAACAGACTGACCAGATAACACAACACCCACAATATGTCCGTAGAGACCTAAACGCACACAGGGGCTTTGTCTTCAGTTCAGGAAACAGTGCCAATGATAAGCTGAAATGTTTGTCCATTTAAGGTGTCCATGCTGTACAAGGGTTGGTACAACCAAGAATGACCTTTTGGCACAACCAAGAATTATCTTTTCTATCATGTCAACTTCTAACTAAACCTTTTAACTAGTATAAAGTTCAAAATTCTACATAATTTTCTCTTGCATCTGATATGGCCGATGGATTCATTCAGGCTTCAAATGGCTATTTCATTTTGTAAACCCTTGAACGCACCCACGCTTATCTGCACTAATTTCACAGTTTCAGTGTTACGAAGTTTTCCACATGGCACTGAGGTGTGTTAGGAGGGTCTAACGTTGTACAAGCGATCACTGTCTAAGTTGTCAGAAGGCAAACAGTTGGCATTGTTCTTCCGATGACAATACTCCAGAATCAAGTGAAACTTCTTAAGTCCACTGGAACATTTGATCATTGCTCTCCATGTTCCTCTGTCTTGGCTTAGCTGTAATAAGTTATGTATATCGGTTTCACACCAGTCTTCAATGCCATCTAGCCATTCTCTGCAAAGTCTTCCTCTTCTTCCCATTCCTTCCATAATTCCTGTCATTACACTCTTTATTTTTTCTCTCATTATCCAATCTACAAATGTGTTCAGAATAAATAAATAATTAAAATCACAAATATCTGTCACGATTTGAAATTCATCACATTGATTACATTCCTGTAATAAATAGTGCAACAATAAATCATGTCAGTTACCTTGTCTTTGAGTGATTCAAACAGGCCGGCTGTAGTTCCTGTTGTGTGCAGCAGGCAAACGCCAAGAACCCGCGATATGTGAGCCATCTATCAAATCATTACACGAACAGTCAGAAAGTTTGGCTGGTCAGCAAGCCAGTCAGTCATTCGTACGCATCAGTCAGCACAATGGATTTAATTACACACCTAAAAATCACATCTAATTTGTCCCCGACCTGTAATAAGTAATGCTATGAAATTTATATAAATTAATTTTAAGATATGTAACAACCCAAAGCCAGCAAAAGTAAAGTCATACATTTTGTAACATATCAGTAGGTGAAGCCTGTGTGCTCACCCAATAAGTACACCTCTACGTGTTATTTCAGCTGTATCATTAGAACCATCATTACACTTTGTGCCAGTGATATAGCAGTTGTCATTGCCATTGTTCAATAGATGTTACAGCCCAACTGAGAGCTGTCCACTTTTCTGATATTCTTGTTCAAGCCATGTGAGTCACTTCTGTCTGAATGACGTCAGACCTCACTCACCAATGATGCCATCTGTATGGTGTTGCATTTCTTTTTGATTCCTTAACAGCTTTTTCAGAATCTCCAAGAAAGATGTTGAAAGAAGTTGTTGTCTTCATCTGCTTCTGGCTACGTGATATATCTCCCAAAACTCTCCAACAATTATGACAATGGTTTATTAATGGCTACAACATTATGTTCATTAAAATCTTCTATTCTCTTGTGATGTAAATGCTACTTCACTTGCAGACTGCCTTGGGTCTATTTTCAGCAGAACTGTTTAAATGTTCGTCAGTAATGTTCCCTGCATACTTCTCAATAAATCACAACCATTCCTTTAGTGAAGACTCTGTATTTTCTGTCTGCCTTTTGACCTTGTTACTCAGCCTTCTGTACCCTAAGCCCACTGCTCTATTTTCTGGTTCCGCTTCGCAATCTCTATTGTAAGCTCATTGCTGAGATATCTATACAAAAGAATACAACCATATTTGATATAAATATATTACCCTCCTTCCTAAGTTCAGAAGCAGATGACTATATGACATAACATCGATGCTACAGAGCAATTGCATGTGCAGAATTTGTTCAAAGTCCCTCCTAAACAGTACTTTTCTCGGATTAGACTCAAACTGTACTCCCATGTAAAAAGCCGAGTGCTTTCGCCCCTTCGACTGTCGTGTGCTCTTACTGTGGTTCATCTTCTGTATTCCTGCTCGCTTCAACCAGATTTAAAATCTGCCAACAATGTTATTACATACTGGAGAAAATTGTTTTAGCACACAAGATGACTGAAAACTGACTGTAACCCACGGTGCAATCACAAAGAACTTGGACAACCAGATTTGCAGGAAGAAGATTATTTTGCAAATAATCATAGAAAAGCAATCAAATAACCACTTACTGCAAATCGAGCCAGAATGTTAGCACCAGCCCCTTCTCCAAAACACACCACCTCTTTGATTCTGCAAATAACAATGACAAACACAATCAGACCACCATTGCAGCAGATGAATAAGCACACACAGTCACAAGCAGAGAGGTGGCATATTAGACTAATTGTAAAATAAGACACAACGATATCATTCCAAGCAGGCGAACATATTTCAGAAAGGAAATAGACAGCAGAGTTCATCAAATAAATACAATTTTTCACCATTCCGGCTGAGGTCAACCTAACATAGATTCAGATATCCTTTCAGATATGAAATTTGAGCAAAAACTGTGAAATGCCACTCTCTTTCCTGGGGGTCTCAGACCAGTCATATCCGTCTTTCCAGCTACTGATGGGGCCGTTTATGGGGCCAGATCCACAACTGAGAAACTCACTTCAGCTGATCCAAAACACAGATAAGATCTTCACCAATCATCTGCATGGTCGGAAATTGATAGCTGGAAAACAAACAAACATATGCATTCAGACACTTCAAGCATGAAGGATCTTACAGCTCACAGGATAAATAACATAGACTCAACAGTATTTAACAATTCACATGATATTGCTGTCATTTTTAAGACTTTTGGATGCAATACAGTACTTTGTCAGAATAAAAATGAAGGAACTAAAGAATCATAAAATCCTCTTCTTCTTTTTATGACACAAAACAATCTAATAAATGTCAATAAAAGAGTCATTTCAAATGTTATACAGATATTTCACTACAAGATGATACTAGGCACGAACCCATAAAAATTCAAACTGAATTCAGCATATTTATACTCATCTGCTCTTTGCTCTTCATCTAAAGACACACATAAACGCGCTTCATAGACACTAAGCTGCATGTATCAGTTAGTTACTCTTCGATATGCAAAGTAGTGTCTATTAACAGTGACAAATTAAAATTTGATAAATTAAACTCCTGACAGAAATTTAGAAACTGTGACTTCAATTCAAGACTTCTAGTTCCATCAGCCTCTGTTCTCTGTTGAATAGCTGGCTTAATTTACAAAAAGGCACACAGTGCTCTATTACTGTGGCTTAGCAGCAACAAACTAAAGCCAATACTGAATGAATGCGAATGATACTAACTCTGATTGCAGGTCGGGTGCCTTGTGGCCCTGGCCGGGCACTTCAACATGGACCCAGACTGTGCGGTCTCGGATAGGCACCATTTTCGGGTGATCAACAAACTCCTGATACATATCATCTGGCAAGTGCAAACAAACAGCAGTACTTAGCAAAATCAAGCGTAATGGCATAACCAGCATAATAGCATGTAATGAAAGTAAAAGATAGAAGCACATAGAGACCAACAAACAAAGTAAATGCCAACAAAACAGTGCCTTTCTCTTAGAATAACCTTTCCCCACCTTATGCTCTAAGATTTCAGCTGAGGTCTCTCCTTCATCTGTCCATTGCTTGAAGACCTTCTATTCCCTTGGGCTCAAAGCACCTGTGAATAGCTTATACTGTAAGAGATGTTTTACAAATTTTCAAACACAATACAATACAAAATAGAAAATAATCTGTCACAGAATGGCCATGTATAACACTATATTAGCTGTTGCTTGCATCTATCCCCCTTCTTGACTTTCATCCATTTTCTGCATTCATTACATCTACAAAGATTTTAATCATGTGCCTAGTTGGAGAAATAGTGTCCATGCAATAACACAGCAATTGTTACGTATGTCAAAGTGTATGCTCTGAGTTCTGTTTGACGCCAATTCACATAGAAACAGAAACGGCACATACAGAAAATTGCATTCTCAAAAGTCTTCAATCATGAATCGAATCGTCAGCATGGAAGGCAACATGAACACTAACAGAACAGAGTTCCAGTATGTGTTTCAACAGGACTGCAAAGGGTCTGCCCACTTAGAGTAGCTGGTCAACATTAAACGATGAGTATATACTAAACTGCATATGAGAAAACCTATGCAGCTCATCGTTAAGGGCTTGAAGGCAGAAGCATCAGTGCTCTGGAGTTTATAGGTCATGTGGTTCACCAGACTGATATAGATAGCACTTGACTCTAAAGTGCAAACATCCGCTGTACAAAAGACCCAGCAGGTCCTCTGTAGACAGATGGTAACCATCTATCCGTACTTGGCCTTCCATACCACAGCGATCATGCTTCTGCTGTCCCTACCTGACCTCCTCAGCCAGAGCTGCACCTGGACAGATTGTGACACAAGTCTCAGCTAGTATCTTACGTTGCCTGCAACCATATATCCATTTAAAGGATTAGACTTCATCTGAGACCTTGGCCATTCTGAGATGCATTTCCTCTAACACTGTATTTAGATATATAATACCATAATCTTTGAAAACGCTTTTCTGGATCAGAATCATTTTTCAGAGAAAATGCTAACTTTCCTTCCTGAGGGATCATAATCATCTTCCTTAAACACAAAACCAATATCAAATAAACAATAATAAGGATGACGACATATAGATTATAGATTATGGCATACTTCTGTCTTAGTGGGGCAGTTCGATGCAATATACGAAACAATTGTTCATTAACTGATAGGAACATGACATTTTGTGCATGGCAACAGGATACAATAAGGAAAACGTTTAGCCAAGGAGCTTTACAACCATGGATGTCATTTTGGGAAGGAGTAGATTTCCTCCAGTTGGAAAAACAAACTGCGATAGACTCACTCTTCAACTACGCGTATAGCGCATAGCATCGTACTCCAGGCTAAGCCAATTTTTTCATTATACTACCACATTCAGAGCAGCAGAGCAGACAAAGCAAACGGTCTGATGAGCAAGAAGACAGCAGCAGTGCCATTAATCATGGCATAGCTCTTGCCGAGGAGCTGCTCTCAAAAACCAACTGTCATAGGCTGCATGTTTTTTGTCTGCCCATGATGGCAAAGATTGGATTTCGTTTCTGGTTTCTCTATCAATGCCTGGAACTCTTCGATTAGATCTGGTCCAGATGCCATCTATCACTGCAGGGCTTGCAGGTTCTGTGTGGGCCGTGGGGCCTACAGCACCTCTATCACTCTTATGATGTGCGTTGTTCTCAATCAACGCATGCTTTTAATACATGTTTACTAAGCCTCACTAACTCCAATAAGCGGATAGAGACAGGCTCACTAGAGGGTAGAGAGCAAATGTCCAGGGGACCAGCGATTTCTTATGGGCCCAGGCTTGCACTCAATTTTCTCATAGAGCCTAAAGATGGTTTAGAGGCTATGAACGCCCTGCCTAGGGGCCTGGATTTCTGCCGGTGGACCTGGCTATAGATGCAACTTAAATAACATGGGTCAGGGTTTCTCGGGGCAACGAGAACAGCGTCAACAAGTGTTCTTATAAAGGAGATAGGGTAAAACTATGAGATCCTATTCTGAGGCCATGTCTGTTATTGCGCAGAGGAGGACCAAACTCATGGGCTCATTGGTTGGTCTATGGTGATATTGGAGAAAGCACGCCCGTCTTCTTTAATACCGTGAAGCTGCCATGCAGAAATTCCTGGTACAAAGCAGGATTTTTTTTCTGCCAGAATGATCATGCAACAGAGGTGGATTTGTATCCACCTAGCATAATGTTGCTAGATGGATACAAATTTCATGTAGAAAAGTGTTTGCGATAAGTTCTATTGGAATCATTGCCCATAAATATGCATGTCTAGACACCAATTTCACAATCCTGAGTGAGCTAGAAACTGACAAAGTGAAAAACTTCATTTTGGTAAGCCATTTTGGAAAATCGTTGTCAAAAAGGCCAAAGGCAAAACTGTAATGGCCTTATAGCTAAAATTTTCCCTTAGGACATGTTCATATTATGTACAAAATTTCATGTTTCTATTGGTTAATGAGCATTTGTTCCATTTTTGCATCAGATTGTCCCACTGAAACCGGAATCTTCACCCAAATGACGTCCCTACTCCAAATTTTATGTCAGCCATCTCTATTATGGGTCTGTACCCAGGTCGGCTGAATGCGTACCATGCCACTTGAGGTCCCATGCACAAACCATGAACCCACAAACCCAAGAATGGTCTAAATGAAATAAGCCACCGTCTGTATGTGAACCAGCCGGCATCTTCACGTCCAGACAAACACTCTAACCAATGCTGCCAATTGGGTCAGTATCTGTCATAGCCTGGAAGCACATAAACTCTCCACCGCCAACACCTCCCATTGGTCAACATTGCCACAGCCCCAAGTTAACACCTAGGCTATGCAAGAACTGGGCTACTTCTCCTGCTGCAGTTAGGAACCGACTGCAACATGCCCGCTCTTCCTCCTCCTCCTCCTCCTCCTATAACCCACTCCATCACAGACTGTACTGTGAGCAGAGGGCTCTATTTTTACAGTGTTGGAATGGCCACGTGGTTAGGAGTGTCTAGGCAAGTTGCCGTAAATATGCATTCGGACTTGCACTACCATCAACCTACGGCGGCAGGCAAGGCAGGCTGTAACAGCGACAGATAGATAGCTAGTTAGAAGGAAGTCTGAGAATCCATGCTAGGAGACTAAGGAATTGCGTTGGCAGTCCTGTATGCGGTTGCATTGTGGATGGTATGTAAATGGAGTAGGTGGTAGAGTGGTTCTCTCAGTCAGTCTGCTCATTTAATCATATCCACGACTGACCTAGATTCAAACAACTCTGAATTTCTCAAGGACCAGTGCTACCTTTAGAACTCTTTTAGGATAAACAGAGCAGTAAAGAAGCAAGAAGAAAGGTCCAACTATTCCTCTTTTATGGTCCAGAATGCTGGACAGCAAGAAAGCAACCGGATAAAAACAATTAGAGAACGTTCATCCCTATACAGGGATGAACTCTATATGAAGTCTATATCCTACCGAGTCTGAGTACCAAATTCTAAGAGCTGAATTGTACTGAGTCTGCATCTTGAATATTTGATTTTTAGTTTGGCAATTCACACAATTTTTATGAATATTCATTTAACTGTTAATTTACTCAAAAAAGACTTTGTTATCTTTATTGGCTTTGCATAAGGAAGAGAGTGGCTCAATTAACATACTTACGATTGCAACCCAGGTCATGTACTGTCATGATTACGACCTCATTTGATGTTCCTCGATTGCCCTGCAATCAGAAAACATTAATGTTATAAGAACATAATTAATTATATATATGCATATATAATATATAATATTATTTCCTATTTGACCGGGTCTGGGTTGAAAGCGCTTCTGAATAGTTAGTTATCTTGAAGAGGCACTACATAAATTGCATTGATCAATCGATCGATTGATATACTCCATCAAAACCAGGCACATGTCTTTTTTTCCTGAAAATGAGATTCTTTTAATTTTACAATGTGAAATCATGCTTCTAACAATGCAGAAAATTTTATGATATATTCAGTAGAATCTAAGAAATGCTATTTTTATTAAGTGCTACATCATGAGAATTCAAGAAAGTCAAAATCATTGCATATAAAAAAACGCCTTTGACCACATAATACAATAATAGTAATGAAGTAAGTTTTGTGAAAGGTGATTTTTGAAGAATAAGGTCACAACATAAAATAAAGCTAAAAATAGACATTTAGAGCTTTCTATTCATGTCAAACAAGCTATGTCCACTCACTGTACACAGTATACGGCAATAGCAGAAGGCTATACATTTGCATTAGATATGGTGTCACAGAATCTTCTGCACATAATGTGATTTCATCAGATCAAACAAAATCTTTCATCAAAAGAATGTTATCTGATAAAGTAATAATGTTAAACAAATTAAATTCAAACTTAAAACACAATTTTGATCCTGTAGGTAATTTCTGGCCATTTTATTTTAAATGTATTTTATGATATGCACCTGTTTTTGACAGAGCACATTATTGTAATGTTATTGGATATAGTGCAGCACCATATTAGAAATTCTTTGGAAGTACTGCTGGTTTAAATATTTTATTTATTACTGAAATTTGATATCGCCCTTTTTCCAACATTTTTTGCTCAGAAGTGCACACGCCTCAATGGCGCAACTGCAGTTGTAATTCAGAGCAATTGTGCGCGAAGGACTTGCTCAAGGTCCCTACACAGAGATGCCTTGTACGAGGGTCGAACCCGCACACTCAGCGCACACTGAGCATTACAGGCCGACAGCTCTAACCAATTGGCCACCGTGTCACACAATATATAGCCACCATGAAACATAATGGTTTAGAACCGGCAGATGCAGATGACAAGAAAAGAGTCAGCACCTCATAATCTCAATAGCATTACAATTTCAATGCTCAGCTGTGGCCACCATTTTGGTCTCCATTTCGTGATATCCCTAATGAGCCATTATTCATTCATTCATAATAGCATAAAGAAGAACAAAGAACAGCAATCATTATTTTTATGAAGGAATCACTGCACCATTGAAGTAGATATTGAAAAAGAATCACAAAAGGTCAGGTAGTAGTCAGTCACCTGATCTCTGAAAGGCAATAATGAGTCAAGTGATCATTTGAGATCACCTGTTTCTTCTTTGATGCTGAGAAGCCAAATAAAACGCAACAGTCAACTGAGGATACGTAAGCGTGATCACCAGTTGACTAGCTAGCAGTCCATAAAACCTTTTAATTCTAGTCTCCTTATCAGACAGAATGAACATATTCCAAACAATATTCAATGCTCTGAAAGTTAAGGATAGACCAAGAATTACATGTCAGATCATAGCTGCTAGCACAATTCCTAGAAGCAGCATCTTACTGATAATGCTACTAAGGCAATTGTCATAATTACAACTTTTAGAAAATTGCATCACAGAAACCTAAATTTCAAATGTAACTCACAATAATTATTCTTCTAGGACAGATTTCGTCAGATATAAGGCACTAAATCCACCTCTTCTCTCAACCTCCATCCATCATCTTCATCATTAAGTCTCCCACTCCTTCATTGGAAGCACCAAGAACTAAACACAGCCCCCGGGTGGATTGGCAAAGATATCAAATATTTAAACAACCGACAAGAACACACGATCAGAAATTCTTCCATGGAGAATGAAGGAATACTTTACCCGTAATGACAGCACTGCTTATAGGACATCATCACAGCTTTGAAGAATTAATAAAATTTGGTTATTCAAAATTGGTTAACCAGTTACCTTGCATACTGAAGTCGCTGGATCACAGATGAAATGTCTTATTTGTCTTCTGAACCATTTAAAGCCCATTTTATTTCATATTAGGAGAGAGATTATTGAGGCTGGTTGTCATTTAATATCATAATTTCCGTTAACACTTCATCAATAACCTAATACCTTAACAAAATAATAACCATTTGCCAACTCCATCCTACTCCATCTCCACCATATATACAAATACAAACTCCTTACTGTCAGAAAATACCAGGTGTATGTAAGGTTCAAGACTTCAACACTGAGGACTAAATCTACTGAATAAGAAAGTAAAAACAACTCGAAAGAATACTTCAGACCAAAGATAAGCTATTGCGACATAACTACTTACTTTTTTTAAGACAAAGAAACCTCACAATGCAAACCAAAGAACACTCAAAGCAATTCAAACATTTGACAGGCCATAATGACTGTATTTTGTCAACAAACTGCTGCTTGACACAATTAACATCAAATAATCAGCCCAACTAATGCAGCAATTTAGCCCAAGGTCCAGGTGAATAGGACCTGACTAGCCACTCTCAGTTTAAATCATAAAATCAATATAAAAAAAAATCAATCTGCAAAACAACAAAGTACAAAGTGCTCAAAGTATATGATACAGAAAAATGTGAAATGCTCATAGTAAAGAAATGTGTTCAAAGTTTAACTCTTCTCTTCTGCTCTCCATTAGCACTGAGACAGTGGGTATCAAAGAACAATGAACCATATACCCTGAAAAAGGCATGGCATTGTGAAAACTTGAACTCAAACCTCTTCCTTCATAGCTCAAACTGCCAACCAATAGATTATCAATCAATCGTGCACTAAGTGCTGTGTTTAAACAACATACAGGAATATAGCAACTCAACAAATGGCCAACCATTCCTCACAAATGATATTTAAACTATATGTATACACATACATATATACATACATATACATATATATATATACATATATATATGTATGTATATATATGTATGTATATATATATACATACATATGTATGTATATATATATGTATGTGTATGTATATATATATACATACATACATATATATATATGTATGTATATATATACATACATATATATACATACATATATATATGTATATATATATATGTATATGTATGTGTATACATATAGTATGTGTATACATATATATATATATGTATATATATATGTATACATATAGTATGTGTATACATATATATATATATATATATATATATATATATATATATATATATATATATATATATAGCTCCACGTCTTCTCTCCAACCCTTCATCCATCATCTCCATCATTAGGTCCCCACTCCTCCATATATAAACAATAAGCCCATGATTATCAATCAGAATTTTACAAACAGAGGAAGAGATAACTACATGCAAAGAAAAAACAACATGTAGTAAAGAATTAAAGCACACGAAGAAAGCCACAAATTGGAAAATTTTCTAAATTTGTCAGATCTTTAAAATGCTGAATGACTGGAAGACAAATTTCCAACAAATGACAAATCTGACACAAAGAGAGACAGACACATACTAGAAGCTCAGGTGCTGTGAACAGCCATGGACCTCTGTATAATCGACAAATTACCACAGCACCAGCTGATATCTAAGGGAATCATCGCTCAATTGACAGGAATAGAAATCTAGTGCTACACAACAGTCAAGTTAGCCAACTTTACACAAGAAACCTGGGCTATGCTGTGATTGGTCAAGATGTTTGTACAACATGCAAATTGGGCAGCTTCCTAATTCAACCCGGGGCAGTACAATAGGAAACTCCACTTATACATGGAAGTTAATCACTTGGTGACAGATAAACCAATTCCCCGTAAATTAATGCTAACCAATTGGTCCAGGGAAGAAGCTAAACACATCAAGCAAAGGAAATTATGTACACAAGATAAGCCACAAAAAACAAGCCACATGTATATAACATATTGGACAGCAAAGAAATCTCTACTCAATAGAATCTAATTCCTCGGAGAAAGAGACAAGAAGCACAGAAATTGTTCTGGCAGTACAGTGATTCAGTAAAAGATTAAGGAAAATACTGTTCATTCTCCATGCAATTCTACATGAAAAATCACCAGAATAAACAGAAAAAGACAAGTGCTGACATTGTAGCCTGAGCAGTCTACAGACTGCAGAAGACTAAGAATGAGCTAATTAAAATCTCCACATGTGAATCTACTCACCCACTTCTGATAGCAATGAAAGACATCATCTGTTTAGCCAAAATATGCAAGAAACATGGAAACATTCAAGCATATTTCAACTGCCGTGGCAAACGAAATCCACGCAGCAACCTGCACTTCATCTGTAATAAATAACTTTCGTTGGCAAGTGCTCACACCACCTGCATTTCCATACCTGTACAAATTATAGTTACAATCACTCACCAAGACAATTCTTTGTTCTAATTAAAAAATGTACATCTAACAATCCAAAAGTAGTTCAAAATGCTTCATGCTGCCTGGGTTCAACAATGCAAATCTGACTACTGTAAGGGAGATTATCAAATATCAGTATCATTGTATTCTCCCTATTGTTTTAGTGATAATCTGAAAAAGCACAAGCATATGAGTCCGCTCTCTGGGCACAGATACCTTCTATCATAAATGTGCATCTCTTCCTCACATAGTAGTCCAAGTTAAATTTGAAGTAAAATAAAACAGTCCACGAACAAAACTTTTCAATCTTATCCAATCTCATGCAATATCTCTTAATATGCTCATTGCTTGACTGCCTCAGTTAATTCCATAATCCCATTACCCTTATGTAGTGGTGAAATATGTTCTTTAAATTCGTTTCTATTTGTGCTTTGCTAAAATAGATCGCAATATGCTAATAATTCACCTGATCGTTGTTGTTATTGCTATTATTGTTGTTGTTGTTGCTGCTGTTGTTGCTGCTGTTGCTGTTGTTGCTGCTGCTGCTGCTGTACTTGTTGTTCTGATTGCTGGTGTTGCTGCTGGTGCTGTTGTTGTTTTTATTGTTATTGTTGCACTCACATTAACACTCAACATCTTCAGAACCATCAATTGCACCAGCCGCACTGTCAGCGCATCCCATGACAGCTGATATATTTATAATCCATGTAAAACAAACCTTTGTACAAACATCAATAGATTCAAGACTACACCACAAGACAGAAAAACCATCATTCAATATCACTTGTTTGACAAATTGCCATCAATTCTCTTAACATACTCACTAACACAGATCACCTGGGAACAGCTAAAATTCTGGTGTCTTAACTCACCACACCTGCACAAGAACACACATATGTACAATTGTAAATGCACAGATATGCACATGCACCAATGTACACACCTATGTACATGCACCTATGTTCACATACATGGGCAAATAAGCCTGTACACGCAACAATTCCCTTAGAGAATATGGAAGAAACCAATTAGCTTCTTTACAATGGATTTCACTTCAGCAACACATGAATACGACTTAAAAGAAATAATTTAAAAGTTTAACAGTCAGATAGTAAGGTACAGAGAAATTTATTAAGTACATACATTTTGCATTGCCCAACATTTTGATCTGATGGAAAATAGATTGTACATTTTTCTCATGATTTCTGCTTCTCCATAATGTCTTCATTATTCAAATGCTTGCTATATGCCATCAACAAAGCGTTACAGTGAAATATGGGACATGTCTGTCCTCTGGCGGCAGAACAGGTATCTCACAGCGGCTTCAGCTATACAGGAGTACTAAGCCATACTACAAGAATCTAACTCCCTGGTAGAGATAGGTCAGAACAGTCTGACCCAGTTAGTCCAACTAAGTCAACAAAAGACCTTATCAGTCAGCCATATAGGCTCTGCATTCAGTGTTCCTCTGCCTAGATCTGGATAAGATCCATCCTTGAAAACAATCCACAACTAGGCCTGGATTTAAACTGTCTTGATAAGAAGCCAAGACATTAACAGCTGCAAACACATGAAAACCAGAATTGGTTAACTATCCTAGCATGGTTCTAAGCAGTTCCAAAGACTATTTGACCAGGAAAACAAAGACCATAATGAGCAACTGGAGTAGTTTTCAAACACTTCGACCCACAGCTGAAGCTATCAATACAGAAGCATTGCTCACAAATGTTTTCTCCCTCTATCCACTTTTTCAGCAGTCTTTCAGTCGTGGAGAGAACCCTAATTCTAAGCACTTTTATATCATTTACATGTATATCAAATTATTTGATAATAGAATAGTTCCCACTTGATTGGAAGTAAAATTAGTCTAAAACCCTTTTATGTGTAATTTTATCTATGTTAAAAGGAATCTATAGATTCAAGAACGAACTACAAAATAGAGCATAACCGAGTAGACAATTTCCACCGAGTACCGAATCCGAGTATTTGGATGCACCATTTGCGGGATCCGGGTACAAACCGAATAGTAGCAGCAAATCTGGCCAGCGACTCAGCGAGTACCATCCGTAGTTAACCTGCCACATGCACAACTATGGAGAACCATCTATAGTCAATGCAGAGTCTATAGCAACAAGAGCATCAATCCCCCCCCCTGAGTGATGGACGCAAACCCCCAAGTCGCCAGGGTTAGCAAGGCAAGATATTCTCCGTAAGACTAAAAAACTTATCCCCCCTACCTGAAATAATAAAAATTGGAGGCATTTACCTCCAGACCCCCTCCCCTATGTGGATGCCTGTATAGCAATATCCTTCATATAGCGTATCATCACACTCTAGGCTATAACAATATATTTATTATTTAATTACTTTATTTGTGTAAAAAATGTAAAAGCTTGTCATAAAATTTGAAATATGAAATTATCAACAAAGTCTTTACTCTCTAATGTTAACCGGAAAGTGGATGGAGCCAATCCAAGCGGGAAAATTACTGATTTGGTTGCCATCTGGGGAATGCAACCAAAAGAAATTAAAATATATAAACTAAAATCATTATTTCAAAGAAAATTCAATGTAATGTTAAACTCTTGTTTAATTGACCAATATCTTATAAGTAAGTCCGTTAGTCCTAAATTTATTTGATGAAAAAAATACTATTTCATCCACAAAAAAATACTTTATCATAAAAGTTATTATTAGCTATTTGCGTGTGTAATATTTGCCGAGGTGAATACTTCCGAATAGTCCAACATTTGGCCGAGGCGAATGTCCGAGGCGATCTCCGGTTATGCCCTACTATAAAATTGTAATGAAAAACTACATATGATGCATGATAAGTGTGTCAATAACTAATTCATCTTGGCCAAAACTGACTCTTATACTTCTGTTACACTGTCGATGCCCTTTACTAGTGTTTATATAAAACACTAGTTAGGCTCACATACATCCCAGGGCAACCTCTATAGAAATGAAAACATCTGTTCTATTATTTCACTCTATTCAAATAGGATGCCTATTATGTAAATATCTTATTTACATTACTAAAAGTCTAAAACATCACAATTACGAATAATGCTTTGACATCAGTCATCAAATTCAACTACATATTTATGTAGAGAAGCAGAAACATAGACTATAAATTATTCAAACAAATGGCGAAGTAGGAGGGTCTTCACTGATGAACATAAGCAATAAATCTAATCATAAAACTGATGTATTTTAATGCTGAACTCAATAAACTGATCGATTGATTGATGTAATCAGATGTGCTCCCACAGGCAGCATTACCCCAGTCGGACACATCCAAGGGCAAGGGACAGCCCATGCATATTACAGTGTGGGGCAGTCCGAGTCCCAGGCACTTAGAGGTAATTTTAGCCTGAAAAATAGAGTAGCATAGATTGTTTCTGTAACTAATTCTGAACTGCTTAATTAATTTCACAAAACTCTATTAAAGATTGGTTTCTTGAGGTATGCAATGCCTCCTGACGTCATTTGCATTTCACTTCCCAGACCAGCGAGCAGGATGACTGGACCACGACAAAGACCACATTCCCAAAGCCAGATCTCCAGCGTATCAGATTCCTCCTGGAAGAAGAACTATCTGCCCTATTGATTGAATAATCTCGGAGCAGAAACCACGAGAAAGACCACACTTCAAAAGCCAAAACTTCACAGCATACCAGACACTTGTGCATCTCTGGACCAGTTGTGCAATTCGATCTCGGATTTAATTACCACGCCTTACAAATTTCCACTGGCCAATTATAAATGACCATGAAAGCCTAGAATAAAACAAGCACAGGCCAAGTAAAACGGTCTCACGTTTAGCTAATATTTTGTCCGTTGATTTATAAAATAAATAGGCTGTTCATATAATAACCAGCCTATTGGAGAGGTCTACATTACCTCTATGTAAGTACTTCTAAAATGAAAAGCCTTATTTCAAAATCTACAAGGAAAACCCCTACACTATCTCTTTCTACACTTATGAGAAAGCCTTGCATTGCATTGCTCTTTCTATATCTATATATGAAATGGCTAAATTGCCTTTTCTACACTGTAGCCAAAAGATCTACCAAGTATATTGCCATTTTTTACATTAATAGGAACAGGCTTACTTTGCCTGTGTCTATATTTACAGGGATCCATGTACTACCTCCTGTAAGGAATAATTATCAATCAATTGGTCTCATATATGTCATAGAACTGAGACAGCCTATTTTGTTGAATTAGCAGTCTAGGCAAAATTTTTATTCTATAATGATATACACAACCTTCAGACAATTCTATAAATTCATGCCTGCTTCTATTGACAATTTTATTGACATCACACAACTCACACACACACACATATACGCACACATACATACATACAGGCATGAGAAAGCCCACATATACACACTTACATACTCCAATAATCTTCACTTGACATGGTGCGGTCTAAATTTATAATCAAAACCAACTCTTTGTAAGGTGAAATAGTTGTTGACATAAATTCTTACCAATAATATATACAAACAAAAATCACTTTTGGATCCAAGCAGACACACATTTCAGTGAAAGCCGACATCACTTCAGACAATGGATGAATGTTGTGCGCAAATAAGGCCTGCAATGTGCAAGTCTGCGCAAAGTCAAACACTACAAGAATCAGATAAAGCTGGGATCATGTGGACACAGAGTATGTTAGAAACCTAATTCTACAAACAAAATGCATACAATTAGTAGGCCCTATGTTCCAATATCTCATAGATGATTTTACTAAAGGAAAGAAATCAGGTAATGTCGCCCTAAAACCAAGATTTGTTAGAAATTATAATAATATGATAATAGCAGTGGTTTTCAACCACAAATGGTATGCCTGGAATCACTAAGCAGTAAAAAAAATTTTAAGATTACATTTTTTATGAGTTTATGCCCATATTACTTTGATTAGCTATTTCACATTATATTCATTTAAAAATATTTGTCTACCTACGACTCTAATACCTGCCCCAGACTCCGCAAGAGAACTTTGGATGTTCCCATAATAATAAATTGCATGGAGACTTCATGTTCACATACGGTTTCTATATGACCTTTGCTGACCCAGTGGTACACTGGCATTCGATTTTTTTTACCAGGTGGTACAATAGAAAATAAAGTTGAAAGGAGTTGAACACGCACAAGTCAGACATGTGATCAATCACATTGCTCTTTCATATACCTATACAGGCGATCTTGATCATAGCCTACTTTATTTAGGTAAATGAATGTCTTCTGCACATATTGTATTGTATTGTATATAATAAAGATCCTTTTCATTCGGTGTCTGTCTTGTTCCACAGCTGAACGTAATTGGACATTTATAAACTACCACATCAAAAAGTCAAGCAGAGAATACAATGTCATTTGAGAACGCAAAAGCAAAAAGAAGAATAACAAGAAGAAGAAGAAGAAGAAATAATGAAAGCCTGCTTGTCTCAGCTCACTGTCACTGATTTTCAGGGCACACACTCATATCGACATCACAAGGATAAAGAGATAAAGAAAAGCCAGGACTCATCAGTTGAAACAGTGTCTAATCACTGACACAGAGGAACTGCCTAGCTCTATCTCTCTATTTCTGTCTTTATGTCTGTCTGTCTGTCTGTCTGTCTGTCTGTCTGTCTCTCTCTTTCTCTCTCCATCTATGGCTTCTGCTTGAAAGACAATGGGCCTCAATTTTCAAGAATGAAAATGATGAGCAGACATCTATGGCAAATTCTCCAACTACTCTCAACCACAGACAGTCTGTGGATGGGAAAACTGTTCAATGAAGCAGCAGTTGCCTGACTCTCGGCTAAATGCCAAGCGAAGACTGGGAAGATCATTATGAGGCTAGAGCTAACAATAATAGCTTAGATCATAAAAACATCACAAAAACACATGAAGACAAAACGTCCTAACCACTACAACTCCTGCACCAGAGGACCTTGATCAGTTTTCTTCAGTCTACTCTACTAAAACTTCAGTCTCAACACCCTCTCCTGACAATACATAATGAAAGCTAAGTACAGAAGCTTCCAGTGCTACAGACTATTGTCAAAGTTTGTAAACAGATCAGCACTAAAAAAGTGTGAAAACAATAAATAAATTAACAACAAAAAAGAGACAACAAATTTCAACAAAAGAAGGATTTTTATAGCGGCAACGCCCCAACTGGAAGATCAAAGGGCCAGACACATCAAAGGTCCAAGGTGAACAGGAGAACAGGAGCCTGTAATTTTTCGCTAATATGACCTAACAACATATAAGACAACTTTCTCATCTCTTCTAGCACAGCATAACTCTGAAGAACATTGACAAACATGAATAGCTCTGCTCTCCACAGCAAAACAGATTCTGTCCTCAACTGGTCAAGTCTGTGCATCTTCTACATTCAGTCCCCAAATGGTAAATTGTCCAGGCAGCACGTATATAATGAGAAGGAGTAGGGTTATAATCAAGAGATGTTTGACTGAGACTGGTTTGTTTGGACGGTCAATGTTTGGACTTGTCAAGAGGTGCTCAGCCATCATGCCATCAAAGTCAGTGCAGCCCCTCTTCTAGTTGCCATTCTCCATCTATAGGCTTCTACTGCTGTGGCAGTTTTTGGCACCATCTGTCAACAGTCTGCCAGAATCTTCAGCACAGCAAACCTCATTTGGTAATCTGATTACAAAGGAACTCAACATTCATCTGGACCAATTTTTCTGATATTAAGACGAGCAAGAGACAGAAGCATTCTCAGCAATCGCCACGATCATTTTGGCTCAGACTACGTTCATTGTTTTCCTGCCGAACATTAATGTCTGGTCACTGAAGTTACAACAGGGATATTGTGCAGAATTATACCCAAGGTCCTAACTTTTCAGCCTGACCTGGCTTCTGGACCAGCATCATCTAATCACAAGCAACACTGGAAAAATGTGCTTCATCTGTTCTCTGCATCCTAGGCCAACATCCAATGCCAGCCATCGTATACAGCAAATCTAAATTTCCTTCCGTTCTGCTGCCCTGCCTTAACGATATGCAGTATCAGAAACTAGCATCAGGTGAACATTCCACCAAAAACTAATCACATATGGAATTAAATAAATCATGGCATTAAGTCCTCCACATAGTTCCTGGATAATAATTTGACAGCAAAAGGCAAGTCCTGTAAATTTCCCACAAAACCCCTATTGAAAAATGCCATAATTCGTCCAATCACTGCACAGTGATCTTTCTCACATAAGCATTTACTTAAGCCGTCTTAACTTTCCGACCTTCACAAGCCCAGGCATCCATCTTCTGTTGCTACCTGTAAATCAATAAGGAACTCAGCCCATACACCTCTACGTCTCTCTCCTTTGTCGGGTGATTGAGGAAAAGCCAAGTGGGCAAACACAGGCTGCTTTCTCTCAAGTGACTCCACTTTGCTCACTTTGAAGACTGCACTCCTAAAATAAACATAATTATGTAACTGATAAAAGGTCATATATACATATGTATATAAAATACATATATATATACATGTATACATACATTGTGTATATGTATATATATATCTAGACACAAATACAGATAAACATAATAAAAGTTTTAGGAGAGCAAGTCACACACATAGTTTCACAGACCACATTTATTGCCTGGAAATTAAGAGGAATATAATCGTACAATATATCATATAGTCAGTCAGTCAGTCAGTCAGTCAGTCAGTTAGTAAAGTAAGTGTATAAGTATATAATAAAATTCAGCAGACCCTTAAGTTTACAGTGAGTGTAAGACATCAGCATCCTGGATATAAGCCCCAAAGGAAAAATCCCTCCCAAGACAAAATATACCCTCCTCAACAAAAAAAACTCTTCAATTTTGCATAAGAAAAAAGCCAATCCCCTCCTAGGCAGAAGCTCAATATTTAAAAAGAGCCCTAAAGCAAAATATATCTTTCATCAAACAAACTTAATATTAACATTTTCGTTTAATTTTAAACCAACAAACCGTATCATGATTACAAGTACATTATGAACAGATGATAAGTTATTTATTTAAATTCTATTTAAGCAAAATATATGAGTCGTCAATCCAACTTCTCTATAGGCAAAAATTATTTTTCATCAATTAAACTGTTACTTTTCTTTGAAAAAGAAAATATGAAACTAATAATAAAAATTAATAATGTCATACAGGAGACAAAGCAAAGCAATTATCACTGTGTAATTAAGTTGATTCATTAGTGTCAATTCAATAAAAAAAATCTTACATTCTCTCAAAGGACAAGTTCACTCATGAATTTGCATTATCATCTGGGGCTAAATGAAATCATTAGTGAATCTTTATTAAGAGCTACAGTTTAATTAGTTAATAATTACAGTTGGTTAACTACAGTGTGACATCAATTATCATCATATAAGGTCGTGTTCTTGGGTTCATGGTTTTGTACATGGGTGTTGGGCAAGTTCATGTCCAAACCAGAGGAGCTTTTGTACAGAGGCTGTGTTCAGGCAGAAAGGAGATCATGTCCGAGAGGGGGCATTTGTCTAAGGGGCTTATGTCAGGTCAAATGTCCAATCCCTGCTTACAGTAGAGGTCTAAGATGCCCAGTTCCTAAAAGTTTATTGATCCTGCTTCATTCGGACCTAATCTAAGGCTTAAATGCATGTAACCATTAAGAGTTACAATGTATTGCAAATCACATAGGTGGTAGAATAACGTTCTACCTGATATCTACTCAAGACAGACACACTGCAAAAGGAATCAGTCATGAAGTGAAGAGCACTGGTGCCTTGAAATTAAGAGGAAAGCTACAGCAGGTACTGAAGTCAAAAGTAGAGCAACCCTAAATTAAAGAACTGATCAAAAGTCAGAGGTACGTCAGAGTCATTCTGGTGTTCAGCCCCAATGCACAGGACTCCGTTCAGTTGCACACAAACACACAGCCAACAGAAGTTGGACAAACTACAGAGTCTCTGTGCAACAGGTTTCAGACGAAAGTGTCTTCTGAGAGGGTGTTACATCTGCCGCAAAACTTCTGAGTTGCTGCCTTTGAAAGCAAAGATCGTAAACAGGACAGTGAAAAGCACAGCACTCTGCTCAGATCAGCACCCATCGGTCACCGGTTCGTAGCATCACCAAGTTGCCAGTTCAGTTAGCCCATGTAACTTGCATTCTGTAAAACACATAGTGCATAACAAAACCCAAGAACAGCTTTTTCCCTGCTTGTATGCAATTCCTGAACCTAGTTTTGCCAACAGATGTACTTTCCCCCTTCACTATGACACTTAACATCATTTAGGCTAGCGCAGAGAGCGCTTCCGAGTAGATACATTAAAGGGGCAATACATAAATGCTCGATTACATTACATTGATAGGTAAACTATACGGATTAGATAAAGTGTTTCAAAAGCTCATTTATTCTCACATAATTTTTTAATTTCAGTGCAAATGTACTTATTCACTTCTATCACAGAGCTCTGTGGTTTGTTTGTTGATATTTAACCACATCTTGACAGAAGACATTGATGTGAATGCCAAAAGGTCATCTGGAAGTGTTTATGTGTAGTCCTAGGTCAGTCAAGAGAGATGTTTTCTTTGGTGGTCATTTATAAATAATTTCTAAATGTCAGATGAATCAGGTCAGATTAGACCAGTCCGTTCTGAACGGAGACATCCACATCTTACTTCAAGCACGCCAATTTTATCTGAAGTGCACTGAAATACTAGACGAATAATTAATTTATTAATCTATACTATATCAGCATTTAGCAGTGCTTTAGAATCAAAACAAATCTAAAGAAGGTCCATTTGTAATAGGTAACAGGTCTACTAAATCTTAATAGACTTCACAACAAGATATAAATCTAGGTGACGATTACGTTATCACTGTGACTAGGTGATGACCTCGATATAAGGCTGAATGGTTTGAGGATCATAACATTGCCCAGACAAGTACTAGTATCTTGGTCCATTTTTTACAGTCTCATACAAATAATAAACTGAAGAGAACCCAAACAGCAGGGCAAGGTTAAGGTTGAAAGATAGATAACAAAATAATCACTCAATCAATACATCAATCAATTTGTTTATTTATAGCCACAACAGTTTGCTCAAGTCAAAAATAAAGAACCTGTGGTCCCTTAAATGCATAAACTTTAATACATGCTACAGTCCGGCTCATTGGTCATATACCCAAATTCGACCACCTTTCCAGCTACTTGTGCCACGCTCTCCACTGGCTCCCCTCTGGCAGCGAATCGAGTATTGAATAGCTGCCCTAGTCTGGTGATGCCTGCTAGGCCTCGCTCGCTCAGCTCCGAGTTGCTCCTACTACCTGATCAAACTTTGCAGCCCCACCCTTAGTGTTCGGGTCCGCACTCCCTCCAATCGGTTGAACAGGGTCTCCTTTGTGTTCCTCATGCTCACACCACCACCAGGCTCTGCACCACCACCAGGCAGAGCCGTGCATTCTCAGTGGTAGACCCCTCAATTTGGAATGGACTCCCTTTGATGCTAGAATCTCTTCTCAGGTATTCCTCTCTCTTCTTAAGACTGTATTATTTGGCCGCGCTTGGGTTGGGAGCGCCTCTGAGTAGTTATTATTATTATTATTATATTCGTTTATTGAACAGGTGGGCAAACTGCAGCAAGTTACATACATCAGTAGTCACCTTGAAGAGGCGCTATACACAAATTCTCGTAATGAATGAATGAATGAATTTCACAAGTCACAATGTCAGTGGAGATATTACATAGTGGTGAGTATTGCTGTGCTTTTTCTTATGTATGACATTATTATTAGTTTCACACCGCCAACGTAGCTGTCACTCCACATCCAACAGACAAGCAATGCCCAAGAGAGTGGTTCAATCCACATGCTGTGCCTTGTGTGTCACGTGAGTCAAGTATTTGATTGACAGACAGAAATGCCAAAAGTAAGATTCTGGAAGTTGTTGTAAACCTAACAGTTGTTTGCATCATTCACCTCTGGATCATCTTAGTGGCAAATGTGTCAGGAACATGCATTTCTCTTTGGGCCACAAAATTCTCAAGCAATCTATATTTCTCTCTGTACAACCAGGATGTGTATTACAAAGCCTAAATGTTATGTGGATAGCCTGGTCCTTTGTGGATGAGCTGGTCATTTAATAGGTCAGCTGACAGCTAGACTGGCAAAAGTCGATAAGCTAATGCTAGTACATTGTGGATAATTTGGTGTTAGGTAGATGCCCTGGCATTTTGTTGCTTTGCTAGCCTTTTGTTGGGCCAATCTTTCTTTAGTGGATTTGCTGGTGTTTTGTTCATAAGTTGATCTTTTAACTGAGTCTTCAGGTAACAGTCGCTGAAGCTACATAAGCTGTTCAACTAAATCTTCATACGATTTGACCTTAACATTGTTAGCCCTTCAAGACTGTTTTAAAGTTCATATCATGTTTGTCATCGTTCATTGAAACCTAATCTTCACCACTTTCTCATACAACATGCACTCAATAGGATTCACCTCATGTTATTCTTTAGTACAACTGAATATACACAAATAGCACATATCTTATTGCTAAAGAACTGTCATAGGAAAGCAGTTGCTTAGTAATTCGTACAACTATGCAAAAATGCTTTTCCGTCGTAATGATCAGCATTGAAATGTGACAAAAGATGCAGGACATTAGGCAGTTCAAATCTGATGCACTGTATTATCAGTTGAATGTTTTGAACAATTTTGAAAGTCCAAACTTCGGGGTTGCCTTACTCAAGACACAAGCAGTCACTAAACATCCAACAAAACAGATTTAATCCACAAGCTGAGCATTTGTGTAAGTCCTGTATTTGATTGACAGACAGAAATCCCAAGGTAGCAAAATACTTAGAGACATTACTCTCAACTAGTAGATTTCATGACTGAGTAATCAGGTTCCATCAGGAACCTCAGCTTATACAAAGGCCAAGTATTTGCTATTAAACCAGTTACTCTTGATTTGAAAACAGGATATCTGACAGCTCAAAACAACAACTGGTTATGTTAAACAACAACTCAATGAGTTTCATGCTAACTGGCACAAAAAGTTCAAACAAAGTTCAACATTTTCTAAAAACCTTATTATCACAACTTTACTAACAAACCCAGCCATTATTACTATGGTAACTGCTAGATTTTAATCATTACTTGCATGTAATGTGTAACTTCAGTAGTTTGCTAGTGACAGATTTTTTCAAGAAACAGTTTAATGCCCAACTTAAATAGAAAGATTTTTATGACAAATGATAACTTTTGACCTGCTGACAATATCCCTTCATAGTGTACAAACCTATGATCACGTGCATCCAGTGATGCCTACAAACTATTATAGCCTTGACAGTATTTACATAGAGAAATACAGTCAAACTGTTTGATTGTATGTAACTGTCTTTGTGTAAGCCTAAAGATATTAGAAACTCGAAGAACATGAGCAATAAAGCCAGATTAAATTCATGTCATCAGAGCCACCCACTTAGAAAGCACTCTGTCTGTCTGTCTGACTGTCAGTCTGTATCTCTCTCTTCCTATGGCTGTCTCCCTGGTACAGGTCACCAAGCATGTTGTGACTGGCCTCAAAAGAATCAGATGGCTTCTGGACACTGGTTTCTGAGCTTGTGAATCCTGGAGCCATACAATGGCTGGCCCTCACTTCCAATTGAGAGGGCCAACAGTGCCACATAGAGAACATAAGTAACAGCATCAGAATCCATGGACACAAGAAACCAATGAAGAACATGCTTACATCTCTGGTTTATCTGCCATGAAGCTTCTCTCCTCTGGCAACCTCACTTTAAATAAACATTTTAACATAGTGTCAGTTCCTCATCGTTGTATCACTGACAGTTCTTTTCCCATTGTGGCACTGACATCTTCAAAAACAATTAACTTTTTGTGCAGCAATATGTTCTGTTCAAGCATTCTGTTGTGAAGTTCACTGAATGTTCTCTTGTAGTCTTCCACAATTACCCGTCCGCTCTAACGCTCTACACACGGAATGGACCTCACATGAACTTGGTCTTTTATTTCGAGAAGATCAAGAGAACAGTGCAGCACTTAACAGTGTCAGGTTTTGCTGTTGCCTTGGTGAGTTACAGTATATATATATATGGCTCATAGATAACAACTGCCCAGGTAAAATGATGACCAGACCACTGCACTAATTAAGACAGTCAAGTCCTCTGCAATGACATCAAGCCACACATAGATGCAATCTCATTATCATCATAAAGATGTGCATTATCAAGGAGAGGCACTGAACACTCCACCTGCACAGTAACCCTCTAACGATGATATAATTTATCTAAATCAGTACAACAGTGCTAAATCAATTCGCAATCATTATTACTTTAATTATTATTGTGCATCATTTGGTAGCACCAGGGCAGCACTCACTTCCTCTCCTGGATAAAGGGCAAATAGAACTGCACTTTAATCATCCGCTTACACAAATATCTACTGTCTAATGATGGAGGCAATTATTCAATTCACATCACAGCCACAAACACCAACAACACCAACACTACCAACACTACAACAAACACCCTTACTATTACCAATGTCACCACTACCAATACTTAATATGGTTATTCAGCTCCTTTATTAGCTGAGTGAATAACAGTAATAAATAATAATAATGACAAATAATAAGAATAATAAAAGGAAAAAGAGGAAAAAGAAGAACCTGCCAAAGTCCACTTGTCCAATCAGCAGGATTATTATTAGATCACAGGTCTAGAAAACACAAAGGACCAGACCATCATATGGTAACAAATACCAGCAGACTGTGGGCAACATAGTTTATCATTTACCAGGATATTAATTAGTTGAAATAAATCAGCTGTTTAAATGTCACAAGAAAATGTCCCAGAGCAATGAGACTAAACAGGATATCGTAGAGTTGAATATTTCTTAACAAAGCATATGCCAAGTGCTCATGCCAATCTATCTACTAGAACCATGTTAAGCTCTCTTTGAGTTCAATCAAATTAAAGAAGAAAAAACACACAGAGAAATGGCTGTGGTCTGAGATCTGCAAAGCAAGGAACGCAATTTCTTAAGCTCAAGAATAAACTGGACAGATTTCTCAATTTCTTAAGCTCAAGAATAAACTGGACAGATTTCTAGGAACAAGTACAACTGCTGCCTTTCTGTCACTGTCTATTCTCAATATATATTAACAGCCAATTCATAAAACCTGAGATTAACTTGTAACCACACTGAGGTTTGTCAGTTTGGAATTAAACAAAGATTATTATTATTATTATTATTATTATTGTTATTAAATGAAACTCCAAAAGCCTTTGTAGCCACCTCTTTTGTAATTAGACTGTAATTTTGAGTGGGCATTGCGATCATCACCTACCGTCACCACCCAACCCAGCTAAGAGTCATACACACAATGCTGCAACCAACATCCTTATCAATTCTGTTGCACACTACCACATCCCAAATGACAATAGTCAAACTCAGTTTTGTTATGTGTGGAAGCACATGACTGTAGGCATCATTAGGAGAGTGCTTCCAGCCAAAGGCGACAGTCCCAGAAAACCAATAAACTGAGAAATCACAATAATCCCTCCTCTATTCTTCCCAGGCGCTTTACCTCACAGCCCCATCTATATATATATATATATATATATAGTAGTGATCACAATCTACTAGACACCAGGCACTTACACCAGCTGCAACACTAAGGATCAAGAAGAAGCGATCAGGCAACCATGGTATGAAGTGTCAGTGATTTAATTTTCTTAGCCTTAGCATAGAGGAGCAGGTGACCATTCCCTCCCCTGCTATCTCATCTTACCCCAGAGTGAATGTTCAGTCTATTCATTCTAGTAGGGTTGGCTAGGGGTGCAGATGGAACCAAAATCTTGAACCAAATTTCCGTCCTGAAGTGGATTTGAACCCTCGACCTCTTGATCGACACATCAGCATGCTAATCGCTACAACATCCTGCACCCTATCACTGCAACACACAGTCTCTGTCTAGTCCCATTATTAGTAGTTGGCCATTTTCACAATCAATAATTCCCTTAATATAAAAGATTGTACAGATAATTTTGTAGAAATAAGTATAATCCTGAGACCACGTCATGATGAATAATCAAGTACTGCATCCTTATCATGACATTATTTAGTCATCCCATTAAGTTCTACCTGAATCTGCACTCATTACTCTAATCATGATCACTGAATAGGGATAAAGATTGTGTCAATAGAAAAATCAATAACTGCAACTAGGTCCAGGAAGCTATGGTAATGATAAGCCATGTATGGCATATGCCTTATGGATATTTCATCATTAGTCAGCAAGGTAGATGCCGTCAGCCATCATTTAGGTTATGATCAGTTGCTCTCATCAGCTATAGAATTAAAATTATTCACACAGAGAGCACATGAGAAATGAGTCCAATGCTAGACCAGAACAGTTTTACAAGGAAGCAGGGTAGGTCTCTCTTGTCAGAAAAGAAGATGATCTAAACACATGTAAAACAGTCAAAGGAGGTTAATCAATGAAAAAACTAACAGGGAAATGTCCATTCTGAATAAGTAAGTAAATTACAAAGTATATTTTTCCTTGTATCGGCTGCATTCCGCATTCTGGTGAACATACATCATGCATAAAAACAACTAATGGTCATAAGAATAAAGAATTCTAACTATATTCTTTCATGATATGGTCAACTAACGGTTAAATACGGTCATGTGACTGGAGACTAAGGGAATAGATCAACGGCTTTTTGGGGAGAGAAACCTATGAAGGGCATGGCCTGGATTTCCCTGGACCGCCTAAACAGATGGGTATCGGCCTGGCGGACATGTCTGGATGATTCCAAGGAAAACCAGACAAAGGCAGACCAACCTGGATACATAATATTAATGAGAACATGACTTCACTTGGACTGACATTAAGGGAGCATTGGATTTGACAAAAGGCTCAGTACAATGGAGGTAATTTCTTCGTACCCATCACCGCCAAATGGCTGATGTCAGGAACTGATGATGATGATGATGATGATGTTCACTGGCTGGGCTGTCACTGGGGAGGTATTGCTGATGGATCAGTCTGTTCATTACAGACTTCTTCCTGTCACTGGCAAAGCCCCACTATGTCAGGGCAGAATACAGCAGGTATGTATCCCTTGGATCCTCTATTCGTCTAGCAAGGTATTGCCGTACATGTCCTATGTGTCTTCAATCAATATCTATCATTTGTCATGGCTTTCTTACTAGTACAGAATTGCCGGAAGCACGCAACACATCTATCATCAGCAGCATCTCATCAGCATTATTATTATTATGAATTAAATTGAGCATGGTCACGCCAAAACAAGAATCTGAGGAGCTGATAGTCAGCCACCTGGATGAGATACAGTCATATATATCCAAGTGCATAAAGGCCAAGCAAAATAGTGAGTTCTGAGTAACATATCATCAAAGAATTACCATCATCATCATTATCTTCATCACCATGCCACCATCATCATTACAATTGATATACCTTAAAGAAATGTTTTGTTCACAAAAAGTAAGCCACTGAAACGAACCTGAACATAGACATTGATTGGACCAATTGTTGGGCAGTTGATCTCGTGAGGCTCAAGCTTTGAATGCGGCGGCTCATCTTCGTTCTTCGTATGAAGCTGCAACATTTTATCATCATCATCTTGTGAATCGTGAATCCCATACACCACCAGTGTACGGAAAACATGATAATCATATCCCCATTTCCATCACTACATTCTGCACCACCTCATTCATCACCACACTTAACTTATTAGCAATGATTTTGCAACTTAACAGACACCATAATTTCAAATCCAATTTGGAATAATTTTACAAGCACATGATTTCATCTTCAAAAATATGCTCAAATGTCAAAAGCAATTAAGCAATACACAGAATAATGCATAAAATTTAAAAGTACAGTGTAGACTTATTAACATAAAGTCAAGAGCGATCATGTATATGTCTCATGCTACAGTGCTTATACAATTCAGGTAAAACGCTATAAAAAAAAGGCAATGCTGAAGCAGTCTATGTTGTGTGCTACACCACAATTCTTGCATGTTATCTCAACCAGTATGGCATGTGAAGTAAATAGTTTTGAGGTACTTCACACCACTAGGTGCTAAGTAGAATGGGGAGTAAACCAGAAGCAACCATGCTATAATTACTTCATCAACGGTTGACATGTTCACAGGTGTCTTCCAGTTACTTTCAAGACATCAGCAGAGCAGTGTGCCAGAAAATCAGCCTAAAGCCTCACGCTCCTACTGTGCAAACTCAGAGGTAGATTTCACAAAGAGATGATGTGTAAAAGTCCAGGTTTACTCTAACAAGATGGGCCATTGGGTGACTACAGCAAAAGTCAATTGATGTATATGTATGATGAACATCAAGCTATCAGAACCACACAAAAGTGGACCAGTTACTATCAGCGAGGATGTAAAAGCTTTAATTAGAGCAGCATGTGAAAGTTACATGAATTATTAAATATCCTCTGGTTCAACCCTGCAAAAATCAATGTAACATTACATATCCTTAAGCATCAGGGTAAGAATAAATCTACTGTTTCATTTACAGGTCCTAGCAATATAACGGGTAATTTGGGCTTGAATATCTTTCCTCAAATTACCCTGACATATTTTTCACAGGACATTCAATTTGGCCTTACAAAAAACTCCCTCTTCCGGACAATCATGTATCAGTGTACCTCATTAAATCAAACATTTTACTGAATGATGTACTCGTCATTACATCGTTAGCCAAAATTATGAAGATAACTATTAATCATCATTAAATCATTGTCTACTAAAATGACTGGCTTCAGAAAAGACATATGACATGCTGACCAAGCAAATTATTCTGTGCCAAGTTAAATCTTCCAAATAGATAATTGCTGGCTTCAGATGACTGGCCAGTTTTAACAGCATAATATACAGATAATTAGGCAAGCCTCTTTCATGTTTAACCAGGTGTCTTGACAAACATAAATAACAACCAAACAAAGGGGCATGTAACAGGACAACTCAGAAACATATTGGTCATCACTCAACAGGAAACAGAGAACAACTGATAATTGGAGTAAGAAATGGCAGCAGCAAAAATGTCAAAAAACACAGACTGAAAACTCTCCTCTCTCCCTCATCAGTATCAAAACCAGTTAGCAATAACCCAAAACCCTTTGTAACAGTGGTCACTCCAAAGACAACCTTAGAAAGTGAGTAATGGATATATTTATTAAGTTATTCGTTTCACATTACTCGCTTGCACTGTATAAACATTGAAGCCAATTAACGTCCTAGCTATACATAAGAGGTGTTTATGGGAACTTGAAATGCTTGTACCATATCTACCTGAAAGTTTTAGAAAGTACTCATGCATGACAGCAGTTAATCATAACACTTGCAGCGGCATGGCTAGGATCTTTTATACCCAGGGACAAGGCACTAACCTTCGTTCCTATTTACAAGTCTATGTAACACCCAAATAATCGCCTTAATATGACTTTAACACCACTTGCAACTTATATGGGAAAATTGTAAATAGTCATATCATTCATTAAAACAAGCAGAGCAATTAATGCAAACAAAACCAGATGATCAAACATCAATCTGCTATCTTGTTCTTGAAATGCTATAGGTTTCCCTCACCGATGTGTAAAAAAATTACACATCCCTATCAATGTTTTCAAGACTCAATTTATCATATAATTATTCACTAATTTAGATAAGTTCTTTAATTTTAAATATATTAAAACCATGTACACAATTGCTTAGCTCAGTGTGACTATCGACTAAACTAAAAGCATGCCAAAGATGTAGAAAACTTATTATCGATCTGGCATAAACTCTGCCATTGCCGTATATTTCCATATTTTGGCGATGCCATTCCCCAAGCTAAAAGGTGATTCTAATCACCATTGCTATGATGTCATGTTAATAGAATTATCTGATCTGAATGGTACTTCAATTACATTAGCATTCATATTTTCCCATAAACCAATACATGCACAATTTTTAAAACAATGGCACAATGAAAAGCAAATATGCATGGACATAATGCAGAAACAAGATTTAAAACAGTGCACAAACTGGACCGGAGATGGTCCAATCTATAAGTAATACTTGGTCAAGAAGTTATATGCCTTTGCTTCAAAAGCTGTTCAGGTCTGATCTGATATACATATCGTCGTGATTGGACTGAGATATTAAAATTTTTCAAATGAATGAATCAGTAAATGAATGAATGGGAGAGATACGGGACTAAAGCTGTTGGCAACAATTCGACCCGGATTGCATTCCAGCTTCCAATTAATAATATTCAAACTTTTAACGATTTATTATATTAGTGATAACACGAAGCTGGACGTATTGATGCAAACAGCGCAAACCATGCGCATATAGTAGGCATGTAGAGTTGTAGACGCATTACCATCGTGTTCTTTCACAGAACTGCCGTACACTTAAATAGCCAAAAGGTTTAAAAAAACGCGAACAGGCGCACGGCTCTAATTTGATACTGCGTTTCAATCTTTTACACTTACCGGGATTGTTTCTTCGTCAGTCATTGTTGTAGTTTTTCGTCAACTCTCTGTCAAGGTTCGTCCAAAAATTAATAAAAGATTGAAAAGATACGAGGTAACTAGACGCGCTTGAGCAATTGGTGATAACTGAACAACAACACGGTAGCAGCAGTAGCCTCTTGTTCAAGTAACTGCAAGAGCAGGCGCCGCCGGCCCAAGATGGCGGCTACTTAATCAAAGGCCGCTGGCCGTAGCCTGTGAATCGCTCTCAAGAGCTTCGGTAAACACGTAATAAAAAATATCGTCATCGACGTCGTCATTGTGATCATGAATTCATGATGATGATCATCATCGTCGTTGTCATCTTCATCGGATTCATCATTATCGTCATTATCGTCGTTATCGTCATCGCTGTCATCATCGTCATCGTCATCGTCATCGTCCTCGTCCTCGTCCTCCTCCTCCTCCTCGTCCTCCTCCTCCTCCTCCTCCTCCTCCTCCTCCTCCTCCTCCTCCTCATCATCATCATCATCATCATCATCATCATCATCATCATCATCATCATCATCATCATGGTCTCGTAGTCACCATCATCATCACTGTCGTCGTAGTTGTCATTATCGTCTTCAACATAATCGTCGTAGTTGTCATTATCGTCTTCTACATAATCAGTTCCTGACCCCAGTTTTCACCTGGCCGAGCCTAATAGGCAGCCAGCCGTACAGCTAACATATTATTGTTCTTAATTCTGTTCGGTCGTTAATTCCGTCATGCATTGTCCAAGCAGCGCTCCCAATTATTACTTAGTTATATTATTTACATAATATTTGTTTGAGGCACTATAATAATTAACGCATAAAGAGAGTCATCATATTATTATTTGAATGGAAGGCGCGGTCGTGTGTTGGTCAGATGACCCAAACAAGGCAATGTCGAGGCCAGATAAATATTAATTAGGCTGCTCCTATTCAAACCTATTGGCTACCAATGGCTCGTATTCGCCGTAAGGTCATTGTACTCATCTACCGAATCTCACCCGCGATCCTCTTTTCGCTTAGTGTATTTTGTGATCACTGCAGCATCCGTTTGCCAGGACATCCTTGCTTTCATTGACCCCGCTCTGTAGAATCAACTTCCTCCCATGATTTGCTCTTTGCCTCAAGCAGAGGTAGCAATTAACGTAATTAGTACGGTCCGTTAGAACGGAGAGAAGCCCTTCAACAGGGCCGCACACAGAACAAGTTGAGAGGCTGGCCAAATGAAGGGGCCTCGCAAGACCAAACCCTAAGCCCAGTCTAATTGAAGTAGGACCTCCGACCTTGCTTCAGTTTGACAATTGACACCGGTCAATACAGTGCAGCACAACACCTCCAATCACTTAAGTGCAATAAATTTTCCATTATAATATTGTATCATGTGTCCACCGTCCAAGGCATTTTCGCCCACGCCTCCGTCTTCATCGTAGCATAAAGTCCTGCCTCCTCATCCTCCTCAGCATGATGATGACTTGGTATTCTAGGGACTCGAGTTGTCCTTGTAGAAATAACATGGCGTGATCCTATTTTGTTTCATCCATGCACGGCTGACATTACTATTTGTGTTGCACTCCAATTTATACAACAAGATCATAGTGGTTGAAATGAGCGTGGTAGTAACGCAGGTTATACGTTATGAGAACGTCACAGCGGCGTTGTCTGCATACGAGGCCCCTGTTATTACGAACGGGTCGAGCGTGACGGCGGCGCATTATCGTCATAGCGACAGCGCGATCAGGTCGCAGGGACATCGCCGTGGGCGTGATGTGAGATAAATGACATCGTGCTCAGATCGGGAAGCCAATTTTTACGACCTCCAACACGCTTGCAATACGATCATTAAGTTCTCACTACGCTTGAGTTACGTCGGTACCACGCTCACCACATTTCTAATACGCTCAAATGCGCTCACACTGAGCTTCTTTCCGCCACGCTCGCACCACTTTTTTTAACATGTTCAAAATTTGGCCACGCTCTCCACGCTCATGGTGACAGCGCCACGCTCAATTAGGATTACAATACGCTCACAGAAGATCGAACTGCGGTTCTACTGCGTTCTACACTTTTTCACCACGCTCGGAACGTTCTAAGATCGGGGCCTGGTGTGACGGGTATTATAATAATTAGCTACAATTACAAGCAATTTAGTGGTATCGATAGGTCTATATATAGGCATGCAGGCATGTATGTATGTATGTATGTATGCATGCATGCATGCATGTATGTATGTATGTATGTATGTATGTATACATATGGTCTATATATACGCATATATATATATATATATAGGTCTGCTTATTCTATTTTCTTAGCAACGGTGTGCAGGATAAGTAGTGGTCAGCGTACTTGGCTGTCAGTTGAGTGGCATATAGGGACCAACATTTTGTCCAGGATGTCTACTGTATACCTGTACCATCTAGCCAGTTCAGCTATAATGAGTACAATGACCGTACACTGTTGATTGAAAGAGGAGACGGCGAGGGAGGACTGGCCACTCGCCCTCATACGCTGAGGCTAAGATAATGAAGTCGCTAACACTTCATGTTCATGGTTGCCTCAAGGAATTGTTGTTCTTCTATTTTTTCTGCTTTTTCTTCTTCTTATTCTTCTTGTTCTTCGCCTTCTTCTTCTTCTTCTTATTTCCCCTCCTCCTTCTTTGTCTTCTTCTGCCCGTATCTCCTTCTACTTCTTCGTCAACTTATCCTTCTTCTCATTCTTAGGGAGGCTCGCATTCTTGGGTTGGCATAAGCAGACTATTAGAAAACTAGTTTTCAAAGCACGCATGGGCGAATAATAGCCTAGCAGTAGGATATATGTTTTAATAGTAAGCCGTGGTGTATACAGTTCAACATGCGACCTACATGTACTTATAACATGGCTCAGGTAGCGAATTGTGTTAAGTTTTTTTGAGACTGTGCCTAGTTATAGGCCCACATGTTGACGGTCAAGGCAGTTTTCTTTAGCCGTGTGTGCCAAACGATTGCGCGTGTTGTTTCCCGTCGACTTATCGGTGTACTTTCAACAGGCTGCCATGTCATACTGCGTAGTTGCTGTCTGCCTAATTGTCTGTCTCTTTGCGTCTGTCTGCCGCCTGCAGGTCTCTATCTATATAGTTTATGACGAAGCTAACCATGCTGCAACGGAGCATGGCCTAGAAAGTTCGTGTTGAGAGAACTGTTTATGGTGAGGCCACAAGCCACACCATACTTCTAAAGCGCCACTCGAAGGTTAAGCGCAGGGCACCAGCTTATTCGCAGACGCAGCGTCGAATCAGAAGTAGCTGCCAGAGGGATCCGATTGGTAGAGTAGATGTCATGACGACGCGTGTCGTTTAGAAAAGCGGAGGATTGGATGAGCCAGGATACGAATTCTTAAAGAAATGACATTTTCAGTATAAATGTAAAACCCGTGCGGGTGATAGATGGAGGAGCCTGAGGCAGATAATGGTGAATGATTGGTGACAGGTGGGGTTATGGTGGTGACTGAGGCATGAGGATGATCTGGAAGAATGGGTTGCCTCATGAACGCAGGTGTGCTGCAAATCCCAAAAGCCCCATACCCAAAATTGAACAACCACCATATCTATTAAAAAAATTCTTATAAAAAAGATTATTAGCACAAATCTGACTTTCAAATAATTTTCTGAATATACTATTCAACAGATTAGCCGACTAGTCCATGTTAATTTTTTATTTGATGGAAAAATTATCGGCAATTGGGTCAATTTTCATTAAAATTCAGAGAATTGCTCTTAGATGATTAGGGGAGACCCAATAGGTCTATAGATTGATTACTTCATACGATTTTGCGACAAATCTTATTTATTTATTATTTATTTATTTATCACCGAAATTTGATACCGCCCTTCTTCCAACATCTTTTGATCAGAAGTGCATACACACGCCTCGACGGTGCAATTGCAGTTGTACTGCAGAGCAATGTGCGCGAAGGACTTGCTCAAGGTTCATACACAGTGACTCCCCGGACGAGTGTTGAACCCGCTCGCTGAGCGCACACTGAACATTCGGGCTGACCGCTCTAATCAATCGGCCACTGAATTGACATAGCCCATAGAAACAAAATTAATTTCCCAAAAGCTGTAATTATCCATTCACTCTGTTTATTCACGAACAAGAACACAAACAAGTTGGAAAACTATTAACGAGGTTATAGAAGAACACTTGACATGCATAAGGCCAACTTCTATTATCGCTCGCCATCGCCGAAGCCGCGTTCCAAAACGCGATCGGGATGCGAGTGCCCTGCTTGACGGAACGTCTTTAATAGCCTAATATAATAATATTATTGAGCAATAACTATAGAGAGCAGTATGTTCATGAATAACATTAACATAACATAACATAACAATCGTAATCTTCAAGCTTCTAAATCCGCGCCGTAGTTATAAGCGCATGGCACCAGCTCATTCGTCGAGCGCCGTTGAAAGTGGTTCAGAACAATGTTGGGCACAAGACCAAAAACTCAAGACCAAGGCCTTGAGGTCCAAGACCAAGACCAAGACCAACACGTACCGAGATCGAGTGGTCTGAGAACAAGACCAAGACCCAGACCGATGGTCCGAGACCAGGACCAAGACCGATACTCTTTTTTGTAAACAATTCAATTTGTTAAGGCGCTAAAACGGAATAACACGCTTAAAACATCAATTTTATCGCTGAAGAATATTATCTTAATAATGGTCCAGAAAATAGTTTTACCGGGCAATCTGACTTTTACTTTTGCGGGTTCAGCCCTTATCTTCGGCCTCAGAATAACATTAGCAAGCTATAAATTAGGCCTACTTACAGTATAGGGCCTACGACAGGTATATATACCTGAGCCTATTGGCCTACATACAATAAGACATCTGAGCAAATAGTTCCGTTTGAACGGTGTACCTGTATCACGGACCTCGGAATTGTAGGTTAACTGTGCCTACACGTGGCCGATCACGTAATTACAAGGTTGTTCCAAAACCCTGAAATTTGTGAAAGCCAATTTTGAAATGGCTGCATGGTTCCCTTGCAAATGCATTTTTTTCTGCTCATAGTAGGTTAGCATAGTAGGCTAAGGTGAATCTGCCGTGGTCACGTCAGTCGAGACCGATGGCAGAGAAACTGAACGTTGCAAATTTGGATCTTTAAGGTCTTTTAGAAGATCAACTACCTATACTAAAAAGCATAAAATCAATATGAAACCTGGAGTATTTGCATATCAACTTCTCAAGAACACGTCCATGTAGAAATAAGATAAGAAAAAGAGAGAAAACATGCAGCCAGGAAAACAATAGGCCTACACAACAGAAAAACAGAAGAACTAAGGAGAGAGAGAAATTGGCTAAATTTAATATCATCACGTACACTGGACAGCGTAGGCTTAGTTAACTTATTTAGCAAATTAGGCACTACAAATACGTTCAATTCAATCTTCTCTTGAATTAATGTTCGAACATCTAATTAGGCCTAGGCTACTCGAAAACAAGAGATAATATCATTAATATGTTGATATTCAGCAGGTCAACTTTCATTTTACCTGCATTACTGAAGTTAGGTTAGAAATCCTGACCATTTTTGGGATCCTGGGTCACTGGATCCTTTAGTTTGTATTTGCCTATTTTGTAATCCTCTGTCGCTGGTCACGACTTTTGAAGACGTAGTGCTATAGGAACTTGCAGCATTGGATTCTATGAACCCATGACTGTTCCTCGGAGGTCTTTTTATTCTAGCCATAACCCAAGTATTTTCGTGCAAGCAACGTGGTAGCTCCAAGTTAGCAAAAATAGGTTAATATTCTTTATACATTACATTTTTTACAATGTTTTTTCGACTTAATTAAATTTACTCTATTAAAGCACTGTTTAGATTAATGCAATATCAGCAGGTTTAGAAATTTCACCGGTCAGAGAATTCCGGCTGTTTTGGCATCGCCCATCCTGGCAGTTTCAAGCCAGTGAATTTCGGCAGTTTTGGCACCGTCCATCCTGGCAGTCTAAAGCCAGGAACTCCGGCAGTTTTGGCACTGTCCAACCTGGTTGCTTTAGGCCAGGAACTCCGGCTGTTTTGGCACCGTTAATCCTGGTTTATGCACTGTGGCATCTGCCATGGAGTTTTGATACCTACATCCTGGCAGCCTCAAGCCAGAGAAGTCCTTCCTACCTGATGTCTGCAGGCTGTCTCCGTCTTCAATGTTTTCATCGTGGCTGTACGTGATGCCGTCAACCGCTGATCGTGTGAAGCCCTTTATTCGAAGGATCTCAATTCCAGCCAGGAGCAACTGCAATGATTCGGTTGGTCCTACAAGCAGCTAGGTTAGTTTCGGTTTCTACATGTACTTTCTTTGAAGGTTTGCGACTTATCCGGAGTTGATAGAGATGGGCATGGTCACTTAATTGGCGATGGACAGACTATTGGTTGCTTACAAAATCGTCAGGTCGTTTGGAAGATACTAAGTAGCGGGATGTCAATTAAGATAATGAGACACACAACAATTTCTGTCTTGTCTGCCTGTCTCTTTATTATTTCTCTTCCTCTTGTCTTAAGTTTGCTTATAGCTATAGCTCAATTTTGTCTCCTCTTTGATCTACTGACCCTATTTTCTCTCCTCCTTGTGCCCAAAATTGTGTCTTAGGTCTGGCTGAACAAGATTTTTTTACAAAAGCTTTTGACAACATATCCCTATGCTTTGCCATTAAAAATTTCGTTGGCGTATTGCAGCTCAGTTAAGTAATAAAGTTACTGTTTGCTCTCTTTCAATCTATCTTAGGCTACTCCACGTCTTTCTCTCCCTGTCGTCTAGCTCACTCTCTTTCTTGCCTTGTGACGTTACGCATCACTGTTTTGTCTTTTAGAACTTGCCGGAAACCATCAAAGACGACCTGTCACCTGAGATGTCGTGGAACGAGGCCGAGAAGGAACTGGCAATGGAAAGAGGAGACGAGTGGACAAGGGGATCCGTTGCCCAATATACAGAGGTCTATATTATACTGAGTAAGTTTGAACCTTAAGAGTTTTAACTCTTTCAACTTGATTATCCAGAATTATCCGCGAGGAAGGAAAGCAATGGGAAACCTCATCATCATCATCATCGTCATCGTCATCGTCGTCGTCGTCGTCGTCGTCATCATCATCATCATCAGATTGTTTCGTTACTTTCTATCTTCATTCTCAGTGCATTCTGTGTTTTTCACTTCAGTCCCACTGCCCTACTCTCTAAATCTCCTTTCTAATTTTCTCTTCTGTTTTACTGCTCACTTACTTTAGTCAGATTCGGTATACCTCAGTTTAGGATCCGTGAATCCTGCTTTGGTTAAATTCTGAAAATTAATTCTCTAAACAGGTAAATAATTCAACACGAATAAGTTTCATCTAAATGCACAAACGAAAAGAGAGTAGCTGCAGACCGCATAAAACTCTGCTGTAAACTTTTATCGTAATCGTCAACTTCTCAAAACTTCTGAAGCGCCACTCGAAATCCAAACGCAGGACACCAGATTATCCAAGAACGCTGCATTTTTTTCAGAGGCGTTGAATGAATATGTTGCATTTAGTCTGATATGAGGAGCTTAAGGTGTTTGAAGATAGTTTGGATGTCCACCTCAGACCTGAGGTCCCCACAGAGCTACCCTTCAACAACTTGCTAGAGAGAATGTGATTATCCAAATGCATCCCATTTTCTCTGAAGAGCCCTGGCTTTGAGATAATACTAAGCAGAATACATTTGGGTAGTCCACTCATTACAAATCTCTCAGGCAGTTCATTATTTTTGTTGGATTGTATGGATCCATACTGTCCCTCTGAGGTCTTTTTATTCTAGCCATAATCCAAGCATTTACATGTAAGCAGCCATAGCAAGACAGGCAATTTGAGCTCCAGAATGCCAGACGATTGGTGGCACCAAGTCATCATAAATAAGTCTGCTATTATTGAGCTATACATTACATTCCATACACTGCTTTATCAACGTAATAAAATTTACTTAATTAAGGCACTGTTTAGATTTATACAAAATCATTAGGTTTATAAATTACACAGGTCAGCGAATTCCGGCTGTTTTGGCACCGTCCATCCTGGCAGTTTCAAGCCAGAGAACTCCGGCAGTTTTGGCACCGTCCATCCTGGCAGCCTCAGGCCAGAGAGTTCCGGCAGTTTTGGCACCGTCCATCGGTCCTGGTAGTGAGGCTGTGGCATCGGACATGAAGCGCTACCTGTTGTCTTCAAGCTGTTTTCGAGCTGTCTCCGGCTGCAATATTTCCATCGAGACTTATTCGTGATCCAGTTGACGCATTGTCTTGCAAGCGGCTACAGGTTAGTTTCAGTTTTTATGAAGGTTTGCGATAAATCCCATAGATTGGTTGCTGCTAATAAAATCGTGAGGTAGTTTGGAAGATTCTTATTAAGTAGCAAGATGTCGACCAGGTAATGAAACACGCGTACAGCATTGTCTGTCTTGTCTGCTTGTCTCTTTCCTAAATTTCTCTTCCTCTTGTCTTATGTCTGCCTACAGCTCTATTATGTCCATTTCCATCTTCTTGGGTCTGCTCTGGGGCGTCTATCCCCTCTGAGCGTCGCGATGAAGGCAAACCCCTCTGGTCCCAGTTGTCAGGAAGGCAAGATATTCCTCCCTAAGACTAAAAAAAATTATCCTCCACCTGAAATTGGAGGCATTTGCCTCCGGATCCTCCCCCTATCTGGACGCCCTGGGTTTTCTGAAATGTTGTCTTAGGTGTGGCTCTTTGTCTCTTTCTCCCTGTTATCTAGTTATCTTTATGACATTTTGCATAGTTGTTTTGTCTTTTAGAACTGGATGCAAGCCATCAGAGAGACGACCTGCAGAGATGCCTAGAGAGTGGATATGTCATGGGACGAGACCGAGAAGGACCTGGTGATTGACTGAGGAGACGAGTGGAGGAGGAGAAGATACGTTGCTCGAGAAGAAGGCCTACACGGGAAGGACTATAGTAGTGAGATAAGTTTTAGAATTCTAAGCTATGGACTTAATTGCTTTATACTAGGTTAGATGAATGTCGGACACGATGGTTCTATGCCGTGTTACTGGAAAGTCGCAGGTTCGAATCTACCTCAAGCCACTGCATAGTGACCCTGGTCACTGGACAAGTTGATTGCCCAGAATTGTCTGTGAGGAAAGAAGGCAATGGGAAATCACCTCACCCTTGTAAAACGCGGGTGGCATATAAGCCAATTAATGGACCTGTCTGAGGGCTAAGGACTCATCATCATCATCATCAGACTGTTTCACTACTTTCTATCTCCGTTCTCAGTGCATCCTGTGTTTTTCACTTCAGTTTCACTGTCCTACTCTCAGTTTTTACTCTAGATCTCTTTTTTTCTATCTTACTGTTCACTTACTTTGGTCAGTTTTGGTATACGTCGGTTTAAGTTAAGTTCTGATAATTGTTTGCCTCCACAAGTAAACAATTTAGCATTAATAAGTTTCATCTAAATGCACAGACAAAAAGAGAGTGGGGTACAGTATAAAAATTATGCTGTTACATGTAACTCTAATTGTAATCGTTAACTTCTCAAGACTCTTAAAACGCCACTTGAAAGCCAAATTCAGGACACCAGTTCATTGAAGACGGTTGCTACCTTAGTCTCAATTTATTCCGATCGAGGCACAATGTATATTATGGACGCCTCCCAATCACCCAATTATAATTATCTTGGTAACATACATCTAGATAGCAATAGCAAAATAGAACTATAGGCTAGGCCTATATTGCAGAGTTGTATGGTCTCGAGACAGTGTCTCGGTCTCGAGACGTCTCGAGATAGTTTTTTAGTGTCTCGGTTTCGGAAGCATATTGTCTCGATCTCGCGGTATTGTCTCGAATTTTTTTAAACTGTCTTGAAGTGAAAGTCTTGTTCTGTCTCGAACAAGCGGTCTCGATAAGTTTTGCGTTAACTGAAACCGGGATCTACGAGAAACGGTAATTCTGGTTAACGCGCGAGTCACATGATACTGAAATGAATTCAATTATCTTAGAGTGGACAAATGTCTGAGAGAGAACCTGAAATTGTGAAGTTTGCATTTAGGCTACGCAATTTGAAGTTATTGACAAAACAATAGCTATGGCGTGCCGTTTGTCATTGATGTAAAACCACAAAAACCGAAACGATCGGAACAATTCGAGTTTCTCAGGGTGAGTAAGGATATGCACAAATTTATAAATTTTTTTGGTATTTGGTATCAAATTTGCTTGTTTAAAATCGTCTAGAATATTTCAGACGTGTCTAAAAAGGCTTTCTTTGTATTATTCAGAAGATAGACCGAAGAAGAGATATCGAAAAAGATAAAACGCGGCCTATACATTATAAGTTTCAAATTGAAATTACAAATAAACATTATTCCCGAAAGCTGATACATTAGTGTTTTACGGCCTTTTATATAAGATCACTTGTCTTTTACAGTTTTACTGTCTGGTACTATCTTGAACCTAGTGTCTCGGTCTCGGTCTTGGTACCTCACTGTCTCGATCTCGGTCTCGGCACCTCACTGTCTCGGTCTCGTCTTGGTCTTGAAGTTTCAAGTCTTACATAAAACACTACTATATTGGCAAGATTGCTATTGAGAAATGGTTTTATTCAAGTGAAAAAATGGTCACTCCATAAAGATTAGGAAATATGAAAACTGCGAACACAATTAATTTTTTTTATAAAAAATTGGTCCCTTAAATTGTGGTCATACTCTGCATACTCTTCCATTACTTGAAAACGGTTATGCCCGATGTATAAAGTGACATTGACTTACAAGTTACAATGCAACACAATTTACAATTTATTGTGCGCGTTTTCAAGACAGGTAAGCGCGCTTTATGCTACCTTCTTATCATTAGTATAGGCATACATTGTGAATTGACGAGTTTTTAATTAAGATTTGTACTGAGTAACAGACGTGTATTGGCAAATGAAGTTGGAAGATTGCTCCATTGCAAAGGTCCTGAGACCGATCGAAACGGCACGAATTCTAATCTTCCGGTTTGTGTGATCTCACTTGGCCATTACCAACAAGGGCAACACACAACATGTTTGAATAGCTTCATACATGGATTCGTAGGTTATATATATACATATACATATACATATATATAAGCCTAGATTCTAAGCGCTACATAGGAAAGTAGGCCACTCTCGCTTACTATGTGTTCTGATCTACATTAGAGCAGCGTTACGTTTGAGTAACTGCTTAGTTGCAGTTTAACGACATTGCGTTATAACAAAGACTATTAGCGTCACCCTTCTCCTTTATGCAGGCTTCGGACTGGCACTGCTGGATTGCAAACAGTGGAGGAGTTTTTGAGTAACTGCTAATGCACATGCTTTAATATAGCGACCGACTGATCGAGCTTGACACTTCTCCTTCTGGTTTTCAATTACCTAATTGAGGTGAGTTTCTTAACCACCACTACCCGTTTGAACGGGCGCCCCGCCATTTGAGGTATGGACCATGCTAACCAGAGTTGCCAGCTAAATGCAAGGCATCTGCAGAACAGGCTATTCACTGTCTGTTAGTCCGTAAGAATAACACACATCGCCTATACTGGCGTGATACTGGTGTGACACCACATGCACTGTTTAACTATGGACAAAGACGTTTTGTCATGCCTTTGATATTGAACCACAATGCAATTTTGGGAATCGAATATGATCTCTAGTGGAAATACGAGTGTCCATGTCTAAACACAAAGGTAATAAATATCTCCTAATTTCTATGGTGAAAATTGCACCCAGCTCGAAGCGAACGTCAGTCACCGAGTTAAATTGGACTATATATAGAGTCTTGTGACTCAGTAGTAGCTTCAGTGTAACGACACTGTGTGATACCATAGACCATTAGCGTCGTCCTCCTCCTTTATCCAGGCTTGGGACTGGCACTGTCAGAGTGCAAGCAGTGGTTGTATCTGCTGACTCTATGCGCCTCATTATTGTCACCTATCGAATGCTAAGTGCATGATTTATCTAAGTAAGCCCAGCAGAGGTCCGAGAAGTCCACCCAAGCATCTATGTGTAAACGTATCTGTTTCCCTTCCAACTGCAAACAGACTGATAATAACCATCGTCTCAGGCATTTTTCTACAGGGTCCCGACAATGTGTATAGGTCAGACATCCTTAGACACGATCATTGGACGCATTATATGTTCAGAAGTTTGAAACAGTTGAATATAACTGATAAATTATATAGACTGCTGCATTGTATAGTGGATCGATAAAATCAGTAAACAGATTATCTCTCGCTGGAAGGTGTTGTGGTAAGTTTAACTAAACATTGTTATCTCTTGCTATAAGATGTTGGGGAAAGAATAGCACTAAGCAAAACTAAGCGATCATTAGCAATGGCTCTGAACGTATTGGGATTCGGATTCGTAGTGGCAGAACTAAGGCTGTGGTATCGTCGTGTTTCACGCAAAGAAACGGGTAGTGTGCCAAAAAATGCTTTGGACGCAGTGAATTTGTGTCATTCAACAGTTCATCCAAATATTACAAAGTTGTTGCAAATCTTGGCAACATTACATGGCCTGTTTCCATCTGTACCAGTGAGCGCTCTTTCTCAACACTTCGCCGTCTGAAAACATATCTCAGGAACTCGACAAGCAAAATTAGGCTGAATTTATTAGCTCTTCTACACGTTCACCGTGAAATGACCCCAACAACCGAGGAAATAATCAATGAACTACTAAGGAAGCGAAGATTAGATTTCGTTCTGTGAAGCCAAGCAAGTTAAGACCAATATTCAGTAAAATAATATCGTAATCGTAATCTCAGCATTTCTACAGCGCCCACAAAAGCGAAGTCGCGGGAACCAGCTTATTCACAGGCGCTTAATCAAAACAGAATCGATAGGCAGGGGGTCAAATCCAGAGAGTCAGGCAGGCAGACAGGTAGACGCCTAAGGTGGATGGTGTTTGGAATTGAAACGGCGAGGGAGATAGGAGGAAGAGGAGGAATCAGGATAGGATTTGCGAAAGAGCAATGCTTTGAGTTGTGAGTGAAAAACCTGTGGGGAGATAGCAAGAGGTGAGGTGTTTGTAAATTCGTAGGATGGATCAGATATTTGTCTTAATGCTGGAGGGAGTTTGTTCCAAAGATAGGCCCTAATGACAAGAAAACTGAACTTCTACTGATAATCAGAAGAAGAATATTAGCCTACCAAGATGTTAAGAAAAGAAAATCTGAGACTGATTTGCATAGGCAGGGCTATTTTACAATCATATCAAATTTAAGGCTTAAGTATATGTTTGTAATTTGTTTCCATTGTTATAAAATCACTAGCTATGCGCCTTAGCCGATTTTAATAAAAAGTATTTATATTTTGTAATATCACAAAAAAACTGTTGCAGTGCAAAAAAGACTCAAATTTAAAAAAATCCTGGCTCATTGAGCTCACTAATTTATTGTAGATCTAGTGGGGAAAATGACTATCCCAAAAGTGCCTACACTTACCCCCCCCCTGGGGAAATCCTGCCTACGCCACTGTCCTATAGAGGTCGAAAACCGTTGTCAGAGAGAGGAGGCTGAGCCACAATTTGAAATGTATTAAGAGTAAATGGAAAGATTGCGTTAATTGGTATAGCTATGGGGCGATTAATATGTTCGCTCGGGGTGACCATGGACAGAAGGAGGAAATTGGGAACGCTAAATATGGCCTTGTAAACTTCTAAATAAGTTTCACTTTACAACATTTGGACCCCATTTCAAGGTTGAGGTTCTGGCACATCCTGTGAGAGTTATGGGGTAAATTTGTAGACAGTTGAATCACATAATAGCCACGGTCCAGTGTGTGATTGATACAGTTTATGTCAGAAGTAGACCGTTCTCTTTTCGCTCAAATTAGGATTTATAAAATGTGAAAACCATTGCATCTGTTAGCTTGCGAGTGAGGGCAATCGCAATCTTCAAACTTCTAAATAGCTACTCGAAATCCAACAACAGGGCATCAGCTTATTCACGAGCGCATGTTCACTTTAAGTCTACCGCCAGTAAGCGGTAATTTGAGAAAATATGCATTGCTCTTAAAAATCGAGAATGACCAAGAATTTGCAACACACGCCAAATTTACATTAGATAGGCATATACAGTTATGCACTGTAACACCCTGCCAGGATTTAAATGAGCATTATATATATGGAACCCATTATGACCTCTATGGGTTCGAAATATGGACGCTCTGAAGGTCTGGCCTTTCAGCTTATTGCAATTCTGAATAGGCACACTTGCGCTACTTAAATCGAACCAGTTAGATTCACTTGATTTTCTCAAATTTGCTGCATGTTTTAAATGGCTTCAAAAGGGAAACCAACCGCTATCAAACGCTTCCATGACAACCCTATGCATCACGACTGTATTGCAACCTCTCCTCTTGCCTTTCACGTTAAAGCGAGAAGAAGAATTTTGCTATTAAAAATCCTAATGGGCTATTGTTTTAACCCCATTAATCACACTCATTTATTATTCCTAATAGAAATCTTTGTCTTTATTATACTCACTCTTTTTTTAATCCATTATAATTGCTCTGCTTTAATTATTCCTAATCACTATTTCTTTACTATTCACAACCACTCTTCTATTCAGGTTCTATCCACCATTGCCATCTACAACTGTGTGCGTGGTCTTTTTTGACACAGGACTTAATCGGTCCAAACTACACTGCCTAGGTTTCTTTTTGTTGTGGTCCTCTAAATCTCCCGTTCCATTGACTGGTCGTTTTAAGCGCTGTAGATACAGTTCCCGGTATGATACATGATTATTAGTTTATGCTGAACACAACGACATGCTGCGAAAACATCGTCCATACATCGAGCGAGTATACACTGACATCTGATAGCCTGCATATTCGCCACAGAGACTTTAGTGACACTGAACAAGAAGTAGATGGCGGAAGAAGGACACGAAGCAAACGCAGAGTGACAGCGACAAGGACAGCGGAGCAGCCGAGTCTTCGTCGTAATAGCTATAAACACGAGCGACGCCTCGAACCGATTACGCGTCCTCTGGCGGCGAAATGAGGAAATTTGGACGGCCATTGACGAGTCGTTGAGGAACGGAGCAAGTGACCGTCGACCGATGGCGATGACGACGACGATGCAGAAGACGGTAACAGACAACTTCGTCATTTCACGCGTTCAGCGCCTCCAACGATGAAAGGAGACTAGCAAATTGCGTTTAAGAACTGATTATCTTTCAATATTACGACTCCAAATGCGCTCTCGAAACGCTCCAGTCTACCGTACACGAGTCCGAATAGGACCACATAAACAGGCTTATACACAGGCTTATGCAGGGAGAGAAAGAGAGAGACGTACATACATATAGACAGAATGAGAAGGGGAAGAACATCAGGCAAATAGCATCAGCGCAAATCATATAAACGATTGGGTGGGAGATTCATCCATTCCTTCATGTAAGGGGTATCCGTCGTTAAAAAGAAAAGACTGACATTTGGGGTCAATTGTCTCCTGTACACACATCCGTCTGTGCACGGGGTCTTCGTGACTATAGGAAGAGATTTCGGGCACCATACGAAGACCTCGACCTTCTGTCGGTGAAATTATGTCATTGCCCGGCGCAGTGTAATTTGAAATTTCCTCTTACAAGACATGCATATTTACATCTGGCTATTCGTATGACACATTTTAAGTCCTCATTTAAAGATGATACTACTCGCACTACTACTGCTTATAGAAGTTCAATGGCCTAAAACTCTCCAGGGGAGAAATGGTCAGAACTGTTGTCAGTCAAAGAGTGTTTTCCTGATTTCTGTATATTTTTTAAGAGCCTCAATCTAATAACAACCATCAGCCTAAATCACTGCTAGTTATACGCACAAAGTCCGTCAACTCAGTAAGAGTAAGCTCAATGCTACACTTCGGTCAGTTCCTCTGAGTTCTATGTTCTAACAGTTTCTAAGTGTGTGTATACCCTGCAGTCGATTCCCGGATATGGATAGCCCGGTCTTGATTGCAATTAATTTTAATTTATCGAATACTCCTTTGGTTCGATAGATCATGTTCGCTCTCCAGAAACACCATTGTCTATCTTCCTGCAGCACTTGGTAGAAACTGACAGTATTGACTATGAGACTCACTCACGTAATAAGTTGCGGTATGCTACCTTACCTTATTCCACTAAATGAACTTTATTATATGAATGTCTATTCGTCTGTCTGTCTGCCTTCGTCGTCTTCGTCGCATTTGTATGATTAACCTTTTAACGACCATCGTTGTTGGCTATGCCTTACGTGGGTACCCACGTGCTGGTCGTTAAAGGGTTAAAAGTCGTGGTCTTTCAGCAGGTAATATAACCCATCGGAATCAAAACATGTAGGCCTTCGTGCTGTCTCATCTCTTTCGCCAAACTTCACATAACTTTCTCACTTAACCAATCTCTGTTTCGCGAACTTGCAACAAGTTTCAAACAATACATTGAAAACATAATTAGATACGGTAACAATAGATCGTGTTTTATGTTTTAAATGATAGTACGAAGGAATGAAAGATATTCCAATTAATTTGCGACGCGTTACATAGGCTTATTAAAATGATAATGATATCAAATGTAGTTCGTCAGTTGGTTGCAAACTTTTCCCGCCTTTATAGATATCACGCGTCTCTTATGTAAGATCAGTTCAAATGCCAGCCTCCGTGTGATGCATCTATAAAACCATTTGAGGAACTGAACAAACCAGATACCTTTAATTCATTCGCACTATTATTCATTCTTTCATTTGTTCATTCAAAGACTGCAGATGCCGGTCACCTTGACAGTCGATATTCCCGGAAATTGCACGCTTTTGACGCGTGTAGAAACGTAGGACTTGCCCTCGTCGGTTCGGTGGCTTCGAAGCGCGGCAGCCGGACATTCATCGTTGCCGCGATTTAATCAAAAGCGCGTGTATCGGTCTTAAATCGGCGGACACCAGCGGTCGCCTAATGAGCTCTTTGTCGTCACAATGGTCTCTCCGAATGTCGACGACAGAATATTGTTGATCGCCGACGGCTTGGCCAGACATTAAGTGATTAAATAGTTGGCCATAGACGTCGTCGTCCGTGTCTAACCCATCAGGTCTGCAGCGGTGTCTTTAGTCTAAGAAGACAATCGACGTTAGTCGCGTGCTTCGTCTATAGAGCCGACCCCGTCCTATAGGCAGCAACGCGCGACTCGGCCAACAACGTGCTTCAACGGGTCGCGAATAAGAATGACGCAAAGGTTGATATGTAACAAGTTCATCTCCATTTTGACACCACACAATGAAAGCGAAGACAATCGCTAAACCAAAGAAGCCACCGTCAACGGCACCTTGGATTTTTCTATAGGAAATCGACTACCTGTGTGTCTGTCTGTATGTGTGTGTGTGTGTACGCGCGTGCGCGCCTGTTAGTGCAAGTATATATTTATGAGCCTGTGCAGCTACAGTAGTCTAAAACCCGTCCTTGAACAGTTCGTTTTTGAGAATCACCTGCTGCACTGGGTTTCACAGAACTTGACAATTACTGAATAGAATGATGATGTCAGAAGTAGCTTTTGCGGCGCTATAGTATAATATGTATACGTATTATATGACAACATGCAATCTATGCATTGATATCTATGGGCTGTATAAGTGTGTATATATATATATATATGTATGATACTGCATATGCAGTGTGTATATATGACACGTCGTCACAAATGCCGTGACCCCTCTAATATGACGAAACACCAGTGGGAAGTTGAACGTTTGCGATTGTCGTCTATCAAAGGGTGGCAAAGGAATCAATTTTAGAAATATATATTATGCATATACTGAATACGAAGAAATGAGAATGGTAGCCTTTTATGTTGAAATAGCCTGATGGGTTACAGGAGGCTATAGTTGATTGTCAATAATCGGTATATCCAGTAACAGTCGATGACTGTCACGCAATAGCCACGTGTCTCGTGTCAAGCAGGTCTATAATTTAAACAAGACGTCTCAACCGATTGCTTATTGTCCCGAATGTCCCCTATTCACCCCGACAAGGACAAAAGTTTTGGCAACTAATTTGTGGCTCTGTTCATGCATCATTTCATTTATTTATCATTTAACAATGATAATGAACTGTATTGCCAATAAGTAGTAGATAAAGAGCGGCTGGGCTCCACACGACCCGACCCGATCCGACCTACTCGGAGCCAAATTGTAGGTGTCAGAGGCTGTGGGTGAAGCTTATTTGGTTGAGTCGATGGACTGCTCTGTGTAATTGACAGGCGACTGGTCAACTTGATCGACAGGCAGACACACACATACATACACACATACATACAGTTATATGTGCATGTGGACACACAGACAGACACACATGTAAACATATATACGGGCATCTATTATTCTATCAACTACCACCTTGCTCCTGGGACGTAATATTTTTTCTAATTTATACCTTTTACTGTACGGTAAATTGATTCAATTAATCTAATCTCTCTCTCTGCAGGATTAAGGGTTTATCTTGTAGAATTCGGTCTGAAGCAGACTTTGTGAAATGACAGGTGTAGCTATAGTATACTTAGCCCGAATTTGCACAACATCCAGCCAATCATCGTATTTGAAATGGCAAGTTATGTTCTACCAGAAAGAGCGTTTGTTTATCAAAATCAGACGGACAACTTCAAAGATTGGTTTAGACCAATGATTCCAGCCTTTCAACTTAGGGCCACTTTTACTTAGTCGGAGGACATTGACAGGCCTGAAGGCTAAAAGTAATTATTTTTAATTTTAACAGATTTTTATTTTATAATAGAATCAAATTACATGGATAAACATATTTGATGTTACTTATAAACGTCAACGAAATAATAGAAAATAACTACAATAGAAAATAATTATAATAGAAAATAATTATAATAGAAAATAATTATAATAGAAAATAATTATAATAGAAAATAATTATAATAGAAAATAATTATAATAGAAAATAATTATAATAGAAAATAATTATAATAGAAAATAATTATAATAGAAAATAATTATAATAGAAAATAATTATGCTGTCAAGGGTTCATTTATGCACGTATATACTTTTTTATATATTTGATAGATCGAGGGTCACTTTTAGATGCATGGCGGGCCACTTTGGCCCGTGAACCAAAGGGTGGGTACTAGTAATCTCAAAGATTCACGAGTTGCATGAAAGGTACCGGAGATTAAAGTCTCAATGAAATAGACCAGCAAGGACCTTGCAAATCCGATTGACTATTTCAACTGTTGAAATGTTATCCATTTGGACTGCATCTTATTAACGAGTTTCATGTTTACAATACATGATGTTTCTTATAATTCGAAGAAAACAGCCAGAAAGTGTCTTAATGATGTTTCTTAAACTTGGTAACGTCAGTTTCATGTAGACATTTTACAAAAAGTATGATGAGGCAAGTAAGCATTTAGATCAGTGTCGGATGTTAGAATGTTGCTGATAGCACTATGCACTAGCATTTTTATTTCCAGCTGCATGCAAGCAGTGAAATATGAAATAGTGTGCACAAAATCGTCTGACAGTGCTGTGCAAATGCCTTTTGTTGAAAATGCAACGTGCCCAATGTTGGTTCAAAAATGTTCTTAATTGTTCCGCATATTGGTCTGACATAAGAATCAAAGTATTCGTCGTTGGATGGTCTGCGGCTACACACGTAGACAATATTTTTCGGGAAGTTAACAGTTGATGCTCTTGACTAAAGCCCATCCACATTTGATCGCCATGCAGATTCCGTGCCATGGAATTGATATCTAGTCAACCTAGGCTAAATCAATCGGGCAAGGCAATATCACGATTCAGTATACGAGTGACGTTATGGCTAAAAACCCTTCGTTGGTGTAAAGCTAACCATGCAGATTCTCAATATAAAAATTATGGCAGCGCCAACTAAAGAGCATTTATATATACATCATGGCTACGGTGCTTGCAGAACCTATTTATTAAACCATGGTTAGCATAGCATGGCTACCAGAACCTGTCGTTGAACATGAGTCCATTTCTGAGCATTTCACTGGCGACATAAGAGTCGGACGGGTAATGGGCGCCACTGGGCCCTGCAGGCGCCCTCATCAGTTGGCCGTCCGTATGACCCAAATCCGGGCGCCCATTCATGCTGACGAACCCCGACGAACTGATCGGACTGTCTGACTGCATCGATGAGGGTGATGAACTAGGAGTGCTGCCCCGATCGTCCCTGACCACGACCGGTGATCTCTGCACCGGATAGTTGGTCCTCAGGAATTGGCTTCCATGCGACAAGGCCTGATGCATCCGCCCACCTCCTCCGTGGAGTCCACTTCCGTTTCCGGTCAAGCACTGTGCGCCAACGCAAGGCTTTCCGTCCTTGACAAGCACAGACACGGCAACGCACTTGGGCGACTGCGGCTGCTGCTGCTGCTGCTGGAGTGGTCGACAGTGCATCTTGTCTCTGGACGCCTTCTTCGTCTTGTAGCGATGGTTCTGAAACCAGATCTTGACCTGCGTCGGCGATAGTCCGATGACGTTTGACAGGTGCTCTCTTTCAGGCGCCGACAGATACTTCTGCTGCTTGAAGCGTCTTTCCAGCTCAAAGATCTGCGTCTGAGAGAAGAGGATACGGCGCTTGCGGCGCTGGCTCTGTAGAGAGAACGGAACGCCGCCGTAGCGACACGCTTGGTATGGATCCGCTCCACTGAAGATGCCGAACGTCATGGCTGCGGCGGCTGCTGCAGCCGTTACGTCCATTGGAGCCATGTTTGGACCAAGGCTGTGACCCGTCGCACCAGAGTTCATCAACCTCGTTACTACAAAATTCAAAGTATATCTTATTAAGAATAAAGGAGCACTATACGAAGCACTCTTTATGAAGGAGTGACGCTCAGTAAGTTTCAGAGCCGTAGAGACCTACGTAATACGGTTACGTATGCGTGTATGCGGTCAGGCAATGGACCAATCTGACGACTATATATAAGAGCACAGGTTGGCAATTCCTTTCAACACATATCATCGTTGTTATGGATGTGTCGTTAAATAAACTTATATCAATCAAAGCAATTTCTTTCAAGACGAAAGAGAGAGAGAGGGAGAGAGGGAGGTACAAGAAAAGAACAAGGGCTGGTGGGTAGACTCGGTAGAGAGGTTACCCGGGAATGGGGAGAAGATAAGGGAGTACTACTCGGGAATGAGGAAAAGATAATGGAGTACTACTCGGGAATGAGGAGAAGATAATGGAGTACTACCCGGAAATGAGGAGAAGATAATGGAGATTTCCATGCTGATGCATGGAAATCTCCATGCATCAGCTGAGACACGTGACTCGTTTCAACGGTAAGCATCCATATAGAAGCTATCTCAAATTTGTTTGGCAACAGCGTTGGCGTAGATCAACGTTTCCAAACTGTGTTCCGCGGAACCATAGGGGCTCTCCTAGACGAAGGCAAGGGTTCCGCGAAAAATTTTCATAATGAACAATAATTAGTCTAAGACAATTCAAAATAAATTGTACGAATTATTCATGGGAGGCCTTTTGCTTGACATATGTGTATAACTTTATATGAAAGAAAATTCATTTGTCATTGTCATCGATATCTGTGTTGTCATTGCTCTAATCAAAGCCTAGACCTTTAAGTGACTGCATTCTCAAGCGTTTGTGCCTACAAGAGAATATTTTTAGTCTTGGACGAAGATGCCGCCACATAAATTTAAGATCAAAACGTTCCACGGCCAAAAAAGATCGGAAAACGCATTCTTAGATCATGTTTCTAAAGGAATCCGTTGCAACAGATTCTTCACTGAAAAATGCGGAATTTGCTTTGCCGCTTCGAGTGGTGTCACACACACACACAATAATAATAATAGTTATAATCGTAGTTTAATTTCAAACTGACAGAATGATTACAATCACAGTATTCACGAATGAATAATGACAGGAACTGCATGTCTCTCCATTACATCTCATTTTTAGCAAACACCGCCTCCTAGCGAAATAAGGAAAGAAATCAAACCGTAGGCGGGGTACGGGTCTCGAACTCGGTTGCTCAGCGTTGCTTCCCAGGGTATTCACCACTACTCTAGGGCCCCCAACTAAATACGACGATTGCTTAACACCGTTTTTTAAACAAATATCATCTAGGCAATAATCCTGATCGAAAAGCTATTTGAAAAGTTCGATTCCGGGTCCTAGTAGCCTAATATAGACTGTCGCTGTAAACGGTGTGCAAACGGCCTACAGAAATATTTAGACAGATTACACTTGCAATTCAAGGTCATGGGCAATCGCGCCGCGGTCGAGGCGTGTGCACTTCTGAGCAAAAGATGTTGGAAGAATAAAGGGCGATATCAAGTGTTTGTTTAGTGCTTTATCCTTTAGTTTACACTTGTCCAAATCTATTGCGGCATGACGACCTCTACCAATATACACCACTGGACATAAGGTAATCGATTCCACGAACTTACTAGTATATAACTTATGATAAGAAGGTTTCTAATATCTATCCAGGCCTATTGCCCGTTTAAATAGGCCTAAGTGCTGCGTCTGATCTCGTTCACTCCAAGAAACTTAATCCTACCTCACCTATATAAGTCTCTATTTTCTCTGGGCTTTATTTTTGTAACCAGATTTATCGGCACTTGCTAACTTTGGACAAAGCCGAACGTCGTGAATAAACTGGCATAGACCTACTATCGGCTTACTTGTAAAATTCTCTACCGGTATTTAACAATTGCGAATAGGGACAATGTTGGCCTAGAGTTTATAGGCCTATTGTTTAAATATTGAGTATAATAGACTACTGTAGGGCCTACTCAATTCTTATAGGCAATAGGCCTATGCCAATATAATCTTCAGCGTATATAGTGTCCTGTTGTACAATGAATCTTGCATTTAATGACAAACGCGAAGAGAAGCCAATCAACGAAATAGTTTCCCGTTGGTTAGAACGAACAGCCTCAACAGTAATTACAATAATTATTTAGTCGCTCTCATTATTTTCCTTTGACATGATATTCCGCTATTCGAATTCCTAGTTCTATTTAGGTCTATCTATGGTAACTCTTCAGCGATCGCTACGCCTTTAGCTATACCAGCTAGCAAATAAGAATAGTCATCTTCATCAATAATCACCAACATCGTCATCATCACTTCATCATCGTCGCTATCATCACTATCATCGTCATCATCATCACTTTATCATCGTCACCGTCATCAGCAGCGCCACAATATATGAAGCGCGTCTGGACTATGCTGCAGTTCAATCAATCAATACAATCAATGAATCAATTTACGTTTATTCGGCAATCAAAGAACAATTTACACGATAACTTTCTAACAAAGATAATTTACAATTGCACCTTGCAGATTTGAGAAAATTTCAATACCGTCAACTGCAGTGCACTGTGCTCTCGTCTACTGTGACCAATAAACTCAAAACCACTGTTCTCACTACCACGTCTTGCCATGACCTGCAGTGTCACCATCAACATCATAATGTGTTAATATCATCTGCACGCACAGTTCCTTTATCTGTGAGCTGCAAAAGTCTGGACACGTCCACCTCTTGGCAATTTACGCATTGAGAAGGACCAATCGAAGTACCGAAAATTCATACTTGTGACATAATTAATTTAGTATTTGCAAATTCGTGTAAAAGATGGTCTGTGTGGTTATTAATATGAACACAAAGAACGTAATAAAAAAATAGGAACTGGTCATAAATTTATTTAACGTTAACAGCTTATTATACAGTTTATGCTATGTAGTGATAGTATTATTCCAAATGTACGTCAGTTTATTAAGTCTAAGTGGAGGATGGCTATACTGGATGAACAGTGATGAGAGATTAAGAGTCTTAAGTTAGTTACTCTACTCTCTAGACGTGTGGTTGGCGTAATTGCAACTTGCTACTATCATGTTATGAATTAATAGCTGTGATTATGATAGCTATGTCATTAATCAAGTTTAGTTAAGTTTTCAGTTGATATTGTGCACAGAATTATTATTTTGTATAAACTTATAATAGTTTGAAAACGTTCTTTGTGCTATTGTTCATTGTCATCTTGAACATCCCCAGGTGACCCCAACCAGCAGGATCGAAAAAATTGAATCTCCTGGGCGATCCAATAGCAATAGTTGCAAGATTTGTATAATTTTCATTCTTGTTCTATAATTGGATCGCCAAATAAACTTTGATTGATTGATTTGATTATTATATTGTGAATTGCTGTGAGGTAGTGATGAATGCCTCACAGCGCTACATCTATAACGTCACAGGTCATTTCAGGTAATTTCTCACATTGCATCTGCTAACCTTTAACATAATTCTGGACGTTCTGAATACACATGAACAGAAACGATAATTTCTTGCATGCAGACAGGTTTTTGAGTTCGGTCTTTGATTACAATGGAACTCACTTGCCAGTCGTTGATCTGCGGCCTCCGACGAATACCAGTTGGATCCATTCGCTCGCAGTCCCTGCAGACACGCATCACCACCGCCGTATTGACCCATGTCGTACGATGTAGGCGACAGGTACGAGTGATATGGGTTTGGCACCAGGGTGGGGTTTCCATGTCCAGATGGGTCGTGCATGCTCGGTCCTGCTGCGGGGTGGTGCAGGTTGGTCCTGGTTGCGACCGATGATGGGTCGTAGAGACCGGAAACAGAGCCTAGGAGAGTCTGCCGGAAGCCACATTCGTCCGCTGGACTTAAGATGTCGCTGACTGAGAAGGATGTCGGCTGTTTGTACGCCATGTAAGACATTGCGCACAGTGGATTAAAGCGCTCGAATGGGTTGTCAGATTCTACAGTTGTACGTCGTCATTCGGTTGCATACTTCATTTGCTGCATCTTCTGCGAAGTCTCGTGTTTGTTCTAAAAGCGCTAGCTTCATCTATGGTGCATTTTTTTACATTGCAGCAGAGACGACATAACTGTTTATTTGTCTTTGTAAAACTTGATACTCCACGCATTTAGACTTTCAGTTTATTTAGTCTTAATTCGAAGTCTAACGCAGAAGTTCTAAGTCGCTTATTTTATTAAGGACGATTTTATTTTTTACTTCTTTGTTTCAGAGTAGGCCTAAACCGATTTCTTCTTATAAAAAAAGCACCGACCGCATTTCAGTTAAAATCGTTTGGAATTTCTTGTCAACCGGTCGTATCTTAGGAAACTAGATATTTACTTGATGACTTCCACAAATCTTTGTCATTGGTCCTTTGCTTGAATCCGTTTATAAAGTGGTTGCTGCTGATGCTGGTGCGTTTTCCTCGATCACAAGCGCCCTCTAGTGCTGATACGGAGGAGGAGGAGGCATTCAATGGGAGGTGTTTCTGTTGACGGGGTGGGAGGAGGCACACTGGGCTGGCTGGTCCTTGGTCAGATCGCGTTGAGTGGCTAGCGCTGGATACAGCGACTGAGTGCTTTGCCTAACATCCACTCGAGCGCCTGAGATGTCGATGGGACTCGTCAGGAGGAAGAAGAGGCGGAAGATGCCATTAGAAATCTCCCTCCACTGCTCCTCCTTCCCTCCTCAGCCCCTCCCTTCCCTCTGCCGCCGCAACCATTCGCTGTCCAAGAACTCACCGACGATCAATAGAAAGAGACGAACAATGTGCGGGAGGAGGCAGCACAGACAGAGGCAAGAAGACGAACACTGGTTGTCTCCATCTTTGCTTGAAGGATGGATGTATGGGCGGAGTCAATGACTTCATCCAGTAAGTACCGAACCACTGGCATATAGCTAACAGCTCGTCTTTGAAAGGCACCAAAAAAGGCGCCATATAAATGTCTACAGTTCGAACACATGATTTTATACACAATATTTCTGAAATCGCTTCTGTGCTTATTTTTATACTTATGATCGATCGATTGTCAGAGTATATAATGAGCCCAAGCGTAACGTCATGTAATTCAACACTACAGTTATATAGCATCTGTCACTGTCAAACAACTTCATTAAATGCTGCCTAAGCGTGTTACCAACGCGACAGTAAAAGTAGAGAAATATCTATCATAATGGACGTCGACCTAACGGTCCTCATCTTTGATAAGCAATAAACGATTCCGCATCAATTTGATTCTCTGGCGCCTACAACAGTAGGGCCTATGCGTGTCTACAGCATCATCATTTTACAGTAAATTTGACTCATGGATGTTGCATTGCATGTAGGGAATTTCTAGTAATACTTGGACGAGGCTAATTTTAGGAAGACTATATGGCATAGAAAGTCGTCGAGCAGATGGAATTATCGCCCCACATTTACATGACGCTGTAGGCTATGCCTTTACAAGTTCTTTCTGATTGTGTCCATGATATTCTCATCAGCAATCACCTAAGTAACCAATTAAAGAAGTCTAACGATATACATGGACGCGGCGACTTAGCCTTGTTGAACTTCCTGCAAGCACCAAGCCATTCAAGGCATCATGCATATCATACATATATGACGTGATGTTTTGGTCCTTTAAGTTAAAAGAACGACACGTGGATGAATTCGTTTGTTCTAATATAGTTATTCGAGTTGACAAATCCAGACAGGGTGAAGGTTATCTCATTCGACGTGCACAACCCATTCGGCAAGAAGAAGAAGAGAGAGAGACACACACAGACAGAGACACAGACAAATAGACATTATGAACGGAGACAGATAGACAGACGCACGCACACTGAAAATGCAGAGAGAATGGACTGCATAGGATGCTGCTGATCAAAAGTTGAACAATTTTGACGCTGTCGCCCTTTGCGACCCCCTGTAGGCCTACAAGTCCTCGGGTGCTGCCGACCTACTCCCCACTGCTTCTCCTTATAGTAGTACTAGTTCTGTACAAGTATGCATACACAAGGAAGTATTGATACGGTAGTATGGCATTAATTATCGTTATCGTTATCTGCATTTTCATTATGTCATCATATGTATATGTAATTGTATATGTGTATATAAGTGTATGTATAATATATATATATATATATATATAAACCTCTCCTGTGTTATGTACATTAAGTGCATCCGAATTCTCTCTTTCTACGTTTCGCTCACTTCCAACAGTTTTTAAAAACTTTTACCAGAGACATAATATTATAAAGAAACGTCGTCGTCTTCTCGCCACAGGTTCTTCTCGCTCCCTATCGAAATAGCTGTCTAATTGTGTTGGGATACTTGTGCTACATAAATGGTCGTCTGCATTGGATTACTCGTCCGAATGGAGTCGCCCTCTCCTTCGTCTCCCTTTCAGCTCAACGACGTCACCCGACTTCACTGCATGCAGCGAGAATATAACACGCTCAACACATAATACTGTGTTATATACATATTATAAATATATATATATATACATGTATACACGTCGAGTGTCTGCAGCGGTTTATATATGTGTATGTATATTATATATATATTATGTATATAATATATATATATACATATATAAACCGTTACAAGCACTTGACGCTGAAGTCGACTTTGAAAAGAAGGCCTTGTGGAGCCGATGAAATGGGAAAAGCGACCATTGAAAGAGTGAATGAGACAACAGAGGGACAGAGACGGAGATAGAGGCGTAGACACAGAGAGAGATAGAAGCGAATCAACTGGTTATTAGTCGAATTGACTGGACGCGCTAATGGACGGCCGCCCCTCCATTCATCCACTCGGGGCATTAGCACCGATCATTAGACCATTAATATCCGCTTCGTCGTCATCGTCGTCTTTCGTCATGCTTCGGTGAACAGAGCGCCTTGGAACCGTCTCGCGACAATCAAAAACAACGGAATACAAAAACTACGCCGTATCCGGGTTAGTCGCAGACCAGATTCCAGAGTACTATATACAATTCTCAAGCAATCTTATGCGTAACCCTAATGCGAAACCTAAACCGTACTCTGGTCGGTGCGATTGGTCAATTCCGTCATCAAGAGGTATACAGAGTTTGGAACGCGCTGCGGGTAATGGTAGCAACGACAAGTTGGAGGCATTATGGTTTGGGAAGTGAGAGGCAACCATTGTCTGCGGGAGGACGGTGCAGCAGAGACGACGACGTCTGCTGGGGTTAAACCGAAATCCATTTAATTGCTGCTGCGGCAGAGGCGGCGGAGGGCGCGTCTTTGTGACACGGACGAACTGATACAGGTGAAGTGAAGGCTTTGTGCCATTGGGACGTGGAACCGGGAAATTTCCAGTCTATGTGGATGGAGTAACCGGTGGAATTGTTATCGGCCTAATCGACTGCTCTTGGCGTCAATCAGCTCTCGTCCATGGAGCAGGCACAAGCCCCGTCAAACAACAATAGACAAGAAGTCACTCGAATTAAGACTCGATGCACGACCCAACCCCGTCCTCTCCTCTCCTCCTCCTACTCTCTTCTTCCTCTTAGAATCACCTTATATATGCAGGGTGGGCCAAAAAATAAACCCTACTGTAATTTGCTAATATTTCGGCCAAAAGTAGGGAAAATTAAATTTGTTTTTACGAGCTCAAAACCAATTCGTATTACCATATAACAGGCAAAATTGACTAAAATATTTCAGACAGAACAAGAGTTATATCATTTTTGATGAGTGCAGCCACCGATTATTGATGGTAAAAAGACATAAATTTTATAAAATGCAAATTATGAGGTCACGTTTCAAGTAGTTGTAATAAAACACACTTCATAATTATTATTACTGAGAAAAAAAACTGGAAAATATTGCAAATGGAAGTCACTTTGACGTCATCTAGCAAGCTGTCAATTAAATTGGTGAATCAAAATGTGCGATTAATCATTTTATGATAGTATTGCAACAAAATAAACATGGGCAAGGTGTCCATGACAGATAAAATGCGTATACAGACACTTCATTAACCAGGAGCATTGAGCACTGATAAAAAATATGCGGATGCGTTGATGATAGGGGGTGGGCTATGCAACGTCGTAAGGGTAGACATCTATCCGTACCCGAACAAATATCGAGCATGTTGACGAACTTATCTGCTCACAGAATAGCAACATCAGAAACCATCTCAGTGCTCGGCGAATTTCTCCAGAGTTGAACAGCAGCCGGGCGTCTGTTAGAATAATTGCCAAAGAAGATCTGAACCTCATGGCTTTTCGTCGTGTCCCTGGGCAAATTATCACCGATGCAATGGCCTCAACCAGGCCATCAAAACTTACCAAATAGACTCAGAATATGTGTGGCCACTGGTGGTAGGCACATTGCACACATCATGTAAAACAATATGATGTTTGTTTTATAACAATTGCTTGAGATGTGACCTCATAACATCGTTTTTGTAACTTTTGCTGTGTTGAATGGTTTTTGACCATCAAAAAAACCATGACTGCACTCATTAAAAGTGACATAACTTTTGTTCCGTTTGAAATATTTCAGTACATTTTGGCAGTTATATGTAAATATGAATCAGCTTTGTGCCTGTAAAATTTCATTATTAATTCCTACCATTGGCTGAAATATTGGCAAAATGACTGAGGGGTTAACTTTTTAATGGCCCACTCTGTATATACATTTCATACAGATACATACAGATACATGTATATTATATAGCTAGCTATAATGTATATTATCAGGTCGTGCGGTATATGAAGTGCTTATGCACCCAATTAGAATGTGGTGTTTGATTCCATCGCTTCCTGAAGAATCATTTCCATCATTTTCTGAAAATAGTATTAAAAGAAAGAATCTAGGCCTATAAGCGTTATAAAATATTATATGTAAGGAACAGCTGTGCTGATGATTCACATTTTATTGGCCCTATCAGCTATTCACCAATCCACAAAAGTCTCGTCAAGTACTTAGGTTAGGTCTACCAGCAAATTCTATGCCTGCGTATGGTTCATGTTAGGTATGTCGGACTTGTATTATGTATTACCATAATAGTCATAGCCCACTTGTCCCGATATTCCTAAACCAGATGTGGGCAACCTTTTCTGTGCAGAGGGCCTCATCAGATTTGTTCCGGAGAGCCGCATGATAATGTTGTAGGAATCTAGACTCTGGACTCCATAGAGTGACTTTAAATTTAAAACATTCTTAACAAATTCAAATTCAAAATAATTATAATGACATAATGACCATAGTCATAGTAAAAGTTAGTGACTAAAACTATAGAATGTTAGTTTGTGTGTCTGTGTGTGGTTGTTGGTCTACTCAGTCACGGATAGTCAGGCCGTATACATTTACAAAAGGCTTACATATTTAAAAATTATTATTACCGTCGTGTGTATCATTGTTTGTGTCATACTGTAATGTTTCACTTATTCACCGGGCGTTTGTGCAAATCTGACTGCATCCGGTGCTGTTGCGTTCGTCGTTTGTACATAACATTCACCGGGCGTTAATAATATCTTACTGCATCAGGTGGTATGTAAATAAGGGTAAATGTGCGACGGGCGTTAATAATACGTTTAAAAAGTGTTATTAGCGTGTTTCAGTTATATATCATGTAATGAAAACATATTTGCAGTAATTAAAATTAAATGGAAACTTAATGGATAGACCTCAAGAAGAGCGCCAGTTGCGGTTGAACCGTGAGCGTATGCAAAGATGGACTGCTCGGTAAAGTCTACAAACTCTTCAGCGACCTGTCACTTTTCACGGTTTAAGTACGACATGTGATCTATCACAGGTAAACAGCTAGTTTAAAAAATGGTTAATGAGATTTCTGAAACTGCAAACAGTTTTAGCCGTTATTTGGTTTCTCTTAAGTCCATTCCAATATTCCATGCTTCGTCTGAAAATGTCGCATGAGATTGTAGGCCTACTCTTTGAAAATGTCTCCCGACATACATGTATTAAACACACAGCATTAGTTTTAATATCAATAAAAAAAATACTTCATTGTCCAGACGTTGTCGATTGACCTAGACTCGTCATTATTTTTTCTTTCTTAAGTTTGGCGCAATCATTTCTCTTTTCAAAATATTAATCTTAATATTTAAAATTGAATATTAATTAATTTGAAATAGTTTAAAAACAAGCTATCAAAACTTAAAAAATTGTGCATCAGATGCAACACTAATCTTTGTCGTTATGCTAAATTAGCAGGAAATTGATTAGAAAACTGATTAGAAAATTGATTATATGGGATGGGTGTGTTAGAAATCGAAATTCACTCCAAGTTTTAAAATTTAGAGTGTAATCATTTTTAAATTTGATGTGATACCATTAATATGCTGCGATACTATTAATATGCTGTTGTTGTCATTGGCGTTGCTGTTGTTATTGCAGCTGTTGTCATGACTTAGGCTGTCAACGGATACCCGGGTACCCGCCCAAAGCTGACTATGAAATCGGTTTTCGGGAACCCGAAATTCCGTAAAAATGCGCGATTTTACCTGAACATATGCCAGAAATGTTCCGTTGGTCATATTGGCTGACTACCCGGGCATTGAAATTCCGCGGTCGTATTACAATGTTTACATGCTTAAATTATTGTTTCCAGACTTCCGGTACATGTTAGTGATGTGTTGAAAAATCAAAACGATTAATCGTTAAACAAAAATTTCATCGTTAAAATAAATTAACGATTAATCGATTAATTAATCATTAATTTCCGCAGCTCTACAGAATATCAATGATAGATGGCACTCTATAATTGTAGGTCTACTCTACATGTATGCAAGATCAACGCTGTTAGGAAGCAATTCGAAGTGATGTCAGTCAATGTTCACTCCAATTTTTGAGACAGTGTGCGCAAGGAATTTCATGTGTAGGATACAACCTATTTTAAATGGTTCATACTTTGTGTGCAGGAACGAGTTGAATACGATGATAGTTGAACCAAGACCATGTCTAAGTGTCTACGGTGATAAATTCTGATAGCATAAGAAAAGTTCATAGGGGAACATTGATGAACTGTTATATAATCATACTTCTCTCTGAACTGAAAGCCAATAGCGCAATATAGATGACATAAAGTGAAATATAATTTTCACAAAGAAGCAGCGATTAGGAAAGCGCAAACATATTAGGTAGGCTCTCAAGGACTTTATCCGATGCTTAGGCCTATCATACTGAAGAAAAATACGCTGTTAGGTTGGTCTTGTAATTAGACACAAAAAGTTAGAAAGATAGAGCGGCCTAATTGCAAGCCCTATGCCGTCGCGATAAAAGTTCTATTCAGTGGAATTGTTATTTCCCGTCAAAACAATTTGAATCAAACAAGGCACGAGCAAAAATGGAAGGCGTATAAAACGTTCTTACCACAACAAGTCGGTCTCGAATCGCTCATAGATTTCTATCACTTTTGTCTTCAAACGAATATACTATTCGTAATTTTAAGCTTCAAGTGTTACATGGCTCTGCCTCGTTTTGCGCAGATCACAGGCAGCGTAATTAGGTTTAACCTATAGGCTACTCTTGATTTAGGCCTCTAAGTTTATGTGCAGAAATGTACGAGAAGACAATATCGGCGTTTTTTGCTATTGTCAACCATGAATGTTGTGGCAAAGTTGTATCGTTACTCTACAAGCACGCATCATCCGTTAATGAATGCGCCACCGTCGACGAAATTCGAATGCCCTTTCGAAATATAAATTGTGTCTTTATTGTCAGCTTCAACAATGAGTCTTATATTGTGGTGTATTTGAGAGACAGACAATCAAAGAAGCAAAGAGACAGAGAGAGGGACGCAACGAAGCAGAAGATCTCGATCCACAGAGACTTGCACAGAGCCAGAGTTTTGCTGGTCCTGAGACTGAAGAACTCTTGAGCCAGACGGACCCATCTGCCGAGGCGAGTGCATACGCCTCACGACACCAGAAAAAGGACAAGTGGATGAGTGAGACATCTGAGGAGGAGGAGGAGGGAGAGAATGGTAAGGGTAGGAGGAGGAAGAGGAGGCTGTGGTAATGGCAGAGAAGGCAGAGGGCGTCTTTCGATCATCGCCACGCTCATTATCATCTTCAAGATCGGTTGAATACTTCTGAATGGCTGCAGCGGGCGATGCAACTGAGACGTGGACTGTTGCTGTTGGTGACGACGTTGCTTAGGCTGCGGGCGTATTCGGAGCACTTTGAGATGCCTTAAAATTCAATCAGCTTTGAATTGGTTGAGGGAGGAGGAGGAGGAGATGAAGAAGAAGGAGGAAGAGGACGAGAAGGAAAAGAAAACGGAGGAGGAGGAGGAGAAGGAGAACGAGCAGGAGGAGGAGGAGGAGAAGGTGCCAAGTGCTCATACTCTCAACGAACGGCAGCCGTGGACTGCACACTCGATGAGTTGGTTGATCGAAAGAAAAATCCTCTTGTAAAGACGACCGTTTCAACCGACATGGCTGAGACGCCTCCAGGGAGAAGCACCCGGTCGAGCACCGAGGAAGCGGTGGAGGGCCCGACCACTTTTCTACTGAACTGCACAATAATATCAGAGGTGATGTCATCGCCGATGATAATGATGTCGAGTTGTCGCTGCTGATGACGACGTTACAGCCAAAATTTGACTCGCTACTTGGGCCGCCAAGTAGATAGGGACCGTCGGACGTCATTTGGGACAGAGAAAATCCCCCAATTTGATGTCTCTGATAGTTTTACCACAATTATTTATAGCATTGAAAACACTCGACCTTGTCGAGACTTTTAGATTTTTCACATTTCTTGCGAGTATCAATAGGTCCATCAAAACCTAATTTAAATTAAGTGACAATATACACACGTTTTGGCTTGCAATTTTGGACGTGCAAACTAAATGCAAGAGTCGATCCCCGGGAATTTTTTGACTCCCTGAAAAACTAAAATGGCGTCAAAAAGGTTAACCGAAGGACAATGGCCATCATGTTCAATCTCATTGACATTCATTGATTCATTTCAGAAATTTGATACCGCCCTTCTTCCAACATCTTTTTGCTCATTAGTGCATACACACGCCTCGACGGCGCAATTGTAGTTGTACTGCAGAGCAATTGTGCGCGAAGGACTTGCTCAAGGTCCCTACACAGTGACGAGGCTCGAACCTGGGCACTCAGCGCACACTGAACGTTACGGGCTGACCTCTCTATCCAATTGGCCACTGTGCCACACCGAGTCAAAACAACAAAGCGTGTAGATGCGTTGCATCTAACGACCATTTTGGATGTGCCCTTAAGAGGGATCCAAACAGATTTCATACAAAGATGCCTGTTCACTGATGCTCAGTGCTTATATAAGCCCATATGCCGACATACATACACATACGTGCATATATATGCATGCATATATACACTATGCATACATGTGTGAATACATGATACGTGCACGCACGCATAGCTATAGCAAGATGGCCGATGCTCATTTTCATGCAGAATTTTCTACATCTGGGGAAATGTTATCTGGACTGAATCCCAGAATAACTCATTTAAGACAATCTTGACGTGTATCTATAATCTAGGTGTGCATTTGCTTCGATTGTCTAAACCTGGATCGGCATCACAAAAAGACATAAACGGGCCTGCATGTAGGCCTATAGTTTTATACAATATAAAATCAAACCCTACGAAGTACCTTCGGCGCTATAATCTCTCATTCTTTAGGGCCCGCAGCGCATACAATCTTCGGGGTCTACGAATCTTTGGGCAGCTAATAACTAATAACTAGTTATTATAATAATTAATAATTAGTGTTGTTAAATTCCATTCTATTTTATTGTGGTAACAACTACTGCTAAATAAACGGAAGTTGTTTGATTGAGTGAAAGTTTTTAATGAAATTACACATTTTGATGCTTGATGTCATAATGTGACGTCACGTTTCGTCGACCCCTCGTTACACATCGTCACAAATGGGTGACCCCTCCCACCTAGGCGCGTGACATCATTTTTTTTAGACGGCCTCTCAGAAACGATGACATGTGAGCGACAGCGTACGAGATGTGCCTTGTGTTTGATCTTAGTAGTTCACCAGGTGGCAGTGTTGTACGGATGTCATCGCAAAACTTGAGGATCTTAAACAAACCTTGGTGCATAATGATCACTTATCGCGCAGCGAAAACAGCTCAGGGCCTAAGGGTAAACCCAGATTTGACTGCTACGAGTTTGACTGTCTCCATACACCATTGCTGCCGCCATCCTACAAAGCCCGATTATTGCAATGTTCTCTTTTCCAGCCTCGAATCCATCCAACTAAAGCGTCTGCAGCTTATCCTAAACTCATCCGCCCGATTGCTCCTTCTTCTTCTCAGTAGGCCATTGCCTTCTACATACTGACAATGAGTAGGTTCAACGGTCTAAGCGAGCACGCTTACATTCATACTAAGGCGACAATAACGAACATTTGGCATGGCTGTCGAGCGGCTCGAGTTAAATTTTCGTCTGAGATTCGTGTGAAATTGACTGTGCGTTTTGTCGAACCACGCACTCACACATGACTTAAGTCATGTGTGAGTGTTACGCCAGGTTATGTGTTTGCTGTGTCAACATTCTTTGTATAGAAAAGTCAGGAAATCGATCACAAATGCCACAGCCCTGCTGCCATTTTGGTCACTAAGTCACGCACGTATACACGCGCACACCCAGTAAGATTAGAATGTTTACGGGAGGCTAACGTTTGGTATTTAAATTGTTGAACTACGATCAAATAAACATACCATGATCAAGACTCATGATCTCGATACAGCTTGCGTCTTCAAGACTGCGGACTCGTGCAATCGCACGGCATGTACAGACTACGTTTAACAGACACTCTTAACAGTTAACACATTGTTAAAGCTTAAAAGTAGAAAAGCGAAGTTATTGCCAAAAGAAAAGTCTAATGAGCGAGTCAAGCCTTCATAAAACATTCTGATAAGTCCGAAACGGGCATAATCCTCCTCCTGGAGATCTACTCTATCATGATCACGTTGCCACAGCTTGTAAGAAGAGGCATTAATAAACGTAACCTACACCAAATCTTATCTCAGAAATGCTCCGAGTCATAGATGTAATAATGTTTTCTCGCACGGTCTTGTGCAGGTATGAACTTCAGATTAAGGGTCATCCATCATATACAGTTTTGATGTAGCGTCCGTCTCGTGCATGATGCATCTGTGCCTAATGATGGGGAGATACTCCGTCCAGCTAATCCAAGACAAAATTTGAACCTCGCTGCAGGGTTATCTGAAGCGGTGTCTATGACTAGCAAAAAACTGATCCCAAAAGACCTTTTCGCGGTCTTTTTGCAAGCAAGTTTCTGGCTTTAGAGTTCAAATTTTCAGCGGAAGATGCTTTATAGCAATTGGCAAAGATAGAACAGAGTCATGCAGTAATTCTTTGTGAACATTTTAATCTGATATAGGAAAAAGCTCAAAACTAGAAAACTACATTCGTAGATTGCGCAATCATGTTATACTGAATCATCAATTAATGTGACGAATTCAATCAAACACTAAATTTATTGATCGCATCAAATGATGGACCATAGAATCCGCACCACTGCCATGCATACTGACTTTAACTCAGAATGGGACAATTCTCAATGAAAACTGTTATACATCGCTTAAGCTCCTCCACCTCATTACTGTTCTCCGAAGGTTTAATCTGAACAGCCAGTGTTCACGCATTCAAGGTCATTGGTTATTGAATAACCCGCACAATGTGTTTATTTAACGTCATCAACATATCAACCACACCCACAATATCTATTGTTACTTAATAAAGAATTTACAATCATAGGTTGCTAAGATGCGTCTGATTTCCGAACATCAAGCTGCTGCCTTCCAAACATTTCATCCACAGTATTTTATCACAATAAACCAGTGTTGTATGCAAGACCTTAAACTTCAAGACCAAGACAAGACCGATACAGTGATACGTCATCAACATATCAACCACACCCACAATATCTATTGTTACTTAATAAAGAATTTACAATCATAGGTTGCTAAGATGCGTCTGATTTCCGAACATCAAGCTGCTGCCTTCCAAACATTTCATCCACAGTATTTTATCACAATAAACCAGTGTTGTATGCAAGACCTTAAACTTCAAGACCAAGACAAGACCGATACAGTGAGGTACCGAGTCCGAGACCGAGACACTAGGTTCAAGACAGTTCGAGACAGTGAAAGAAAAGTTATCCTATATAAAAGGTTGTCAAATACTAATGTATCAGTTTTCGGGAATAAGGTTCACTAGTAATTTCAATATGGAACTTAATTATAACATATAATATATCAATTCCCAAGAACAGTTTTTACATCGTCCAGTTTTATCTTTTTCGATATTTCTTCTTTGGCCTATCTTCTGAATAGTAAAGAAAGCACGTCTGAAACCTTCTAGACGATTTTGAACAAGCAAATTCGATACCAAATACCAAACGAAATTATAAATTTGCGCATATCCTTATTCACCCTGAGAAACTCGAAGTTGTTCCGATCGTTTCGGTTATGGTGGTTTTATATCAATGACAAACTAATAGCCAATAGCTATTGTTTGTAAATAGGCCTAACTTCAAATTGCGTAAACGCAAACTTCACAATTTCAGGTTCCCTCTCAGACATTTTTCCACTTTGAGACAATTGAATTGATTTCAGTATCATGTGACTCGCGCGTTAACCAGAATTACCGTTTATCGTAAATTCCGGTTTCAGTTTCTAGCGCAACATTTTAAGACAGTTAACGCGAATCTTATCGAGACCGCTTGTTCGAGACAGAACAAGACTTTCACTTCAAGACAATTTCTAAAAATTCGAGACACTACCTCGAGACCGAGACAGCAGGCTTCCGAGACCAAGACTGCGACACTAAAAAACTGTCTCGAGACAGAGACACTGTCTCGAGACCATACAGCTCTGCAATAAACAAACTAATATTCTAGGTGCTATTAAATTAAGTTTGCTAATACTAATCAGGCAATGTGACGGTGCATTAGTAGTATAAAGACTTGTTAGATACGTAGGTTACAATCAGAGTTAACAGCGATCGCAGATAGAAACGATTATATACTAGGTTAATCAAGCAACACTACCTTTTTTTATGGACCGATTCACAGGATGCGTCTAATTAAACTCGCACCCACCACACGCCCTCCGGCAATCACAAGTAGTTTTTCTAACGTAATTTGCTTTAACAACCCATTTCTGATTAAATCATCAAGATGCGAAGTCTCGCCATAAACGTCGTCTATTAAGATTGGCTGCTGTGCTGTGATTACATTATGTGCGCTGTGACGACATTGTCGCTATCTAAATTTCTTTACCATACCAGGTTCCAACGCTAATGTCATCGCATGATCGCAGACAAAGCAACTTGCTTTCTCGCTAAGATTTTAAAATTTCGCTGTGCTAGGATCGAGTCCTCGTGACGTATTGCGACGTCATCGCAGTGACGTAATCACGCGGTGGCATTCGCTCGCTCGCTGGGTCTTAGTACTGAACCCGGTCAGCAGCGGTGGATGATGGGGGTAGGTCGCCGGAAGACCTGGAGAAGAACGGTCCATCGTTGCTATGACGCCAGTCCATGAATCGAAAGTAGATGTCGATACCGAACACTACCATCGAAGCAAAGGTAAAGAACTGGAAAATTAAACACGACATCGAATTAAATCCACAGGAATTCGCAGAATCGATCCTTCACTGGTCATAATCATTATGCATGCACATTGCTACGGAATCGGAAAACGAGTTTAAGTCTCAATACTGCGGGTCAGGAGTTCAGCGCTCATTTGTCGCTACTTTTTTGTTGCCCCTTTTAAAATACTTATAGACTAAATCGGGAGACGATACGAAGAATTGCTCGGTGATTTTGATGTCAGTCGAAATGAATAGTCTTTATAGCGTCCCCGCAGCCGTGTTGCTATGGCAACGCGACCCCAGTAGGCTGCGCTGACGAGAAGATGGATGCCTCGTTACTATAGCGCCATGCCCTGTACCGGAAGTAGATATCGATGCCGAACGTCAACATGCACGCAAAGGAAAAGAACTAGAACAGAAAACACGGGAGTCAGTTCAGCACATCTAAAAAGGAATCGGCCGAGAAAATACAGAGAGAGAGAGGAATACAGGAAGAGAATTTACAGGAAGAGAGGGAGAGAGACAGAGAGAGAAAGAAAGAGAGCGGTGCATTTGATAAGAAAAGCTACGGAGACTAAGGAGAGGAGGATATATAAAGACGCACTTGTTAAGCACAGACGAGCTGGAGTGGGAGCGAGAGTAATTCAACTTGGACCAATGCGATCAAGACTCAACAACATCATAGACCAGGACATAAGAAGGCAAACGGAGCACACGTTATACAAAAAGGATCTTTGCTCTTCTGTGCTTTATTGTACAAACACACACGCACCTATATTAGTGCTTTATTGAGTGGGTATACACTTGACAAGAGTCAAGTGTAATATCTGCACTGAAATGAGTTGGTTGCGTACAAAGATATAGAGAGCAGGCTACAGAAGTGAAGTCAAATCCTTCACGTAAATGACCGAGCGACTATATGAGATAGAGGCCAAGAATGGGAACAAAAGAAATACATAAATGAATTGAAAAAAAGAAAAAGCTATTGAAGTAGCTAAATAAATTACTTAGAGCACGCAGGTGTCAAAATTGCTGGTTATACCACAATCAAACAAGTGGACATGTGGCACAATTATTGGACTCTAGTCTAGGGTTGCCAACCGTCCCGGAATGGCCGGGACAGTCCCGGAATCGACCCAAGTCGTCCCGTGTCCTGGGCAATGCTTATTTTGTCCCGGAATTCAGGAGCAGGCTAAGTAATTGTATACAAAAGATTATGCGATTATTCAAATTGAAGTAATATTAGCAATACTGTAATTCAACATCTTAATTCTCAATGTTCATGATCGTCGCAGAGAAGACAAGGAGCGTACTTATTAGAAGGCGAAGGTCGTCGTTAGCGTGAAGGGCCACAGCGTTTACGGGCCATATTTGACGCCTTTCTTGGCCGGCGTCGGGCTCACAGACAGACTGATGCTTCATCTTTCACAGCTGATGACCTGTTTAGCCTGTTTAGCCTCTTTCGCCGCTAAGATCGCCGGCATTCGACAGGACACCGATATCTCTACTCTGCCGGTTTTCCAACCTACTGGTTGCAGACTGTCTTCCATTGTTCCCATTACCAGTGCTGAGCTACCTCTCCACCAAAATTCTGTTAACCTGATGCTCTCCCGACGTTTCTGCTCCAGGAGTTTGTCGACATTCTAGGTCTACTTCCACTTCTCACCCTTCTCTGCAACCGATCTATCCAGGACGGAGTTCTACAGCTATCGCAGAAACGATCAATTCTGTTTCTTATCCTCGAGCCTATAGTGGACTTGATTCATCTGATCCCGTCAATTTCGACAGATTGCAAATGTTAAATGTATCTTGAGAATCATTGAAACAATTATTGCCTACAAACTCACTCTTTTTTAGAGCTTAAAAAGACGCTTCCGGAATGCCAATTTGGCTTTTGGAAAGGTCACTCCACTAAGACACTGTTACTCCGTCTCCTTTCCAACAGTTTTGGGGCTATAGATAATTCACAGCTCACTCTACTGGCCCTATTTGACGTCGGTGCCTCTTTTGATACATGTAAATCATGAGGTTTTGCTCAAACGGGAAATATTTCATTTGGCCTGGATGGTAACTTTCTCAGCTGGTTGACATAATTTGTTAAGGAGCTCTTCATTTGGGTGGTTCATTGGTCCTCAAGGTCGACGTGGGTTCCTGCCCCTTACGCTCCTCAGGGCTAGGTGCTGTGTCCATTTATGCAAGTCATCCACTTTTTAAATCTTGGTTCTGTCCTTAAAATGCCATTGCTATAAGCCTACTGGGTCGCCTTGACGCTAATGACGTTCAAGCCTACTTACACTGCACGACTTCTAATGCCCCTGCTGCTGTTCGGACAATGAGTCATACTCTGGCTGCCCTCGAGGTTTGGATGTCGACAAACCGCTTGCGAGTCAACCCGTCAAACTTTCATTTCATAAGTCTAGCGGTTTGTTTATATTTGATGCCATTACCTTTAGTTTTTTAATGGATGTGAACAATGGACTGCATAAATCGTTCATCATAGTGGGAACTGGGAAATGTCCCGGACTAGATTTTGTCAGAGTTGGAAATCTGAGCGATTTGTCATTTATCACAGGGAAAACTGAGAAATGTCTCGGAATGGGCTTCTTCAAAGTTGGCAGCCCTACTCTAGTCACTCTACCCTACATGTATAACTGTAGGCCTATATGCAGGAGTGTGCGGGCGCCTGTAGGCTTATCATATGTATCAACTGTAGCCGGCGCAAGTAGAAATTCGGTCGTAAAAACATCAAAGAATGCGACGTTTTCTGGCTGAACTTCAAAACGTAGCCTACTAAAGCTGTTCAATATCTTGGGCCGCATTGTGTAGGATTTGTGTAAGATTACGCTCACAGTGCCATGCAGGCAGCAGTTGATGAAATAGTTTATGGATTGGCCTATACTAAAACATATGCTGTTTAACAATGATTTACGGCTAACCAAATGAAACGAAATCCAAGAAGTTTGATACAACTGAGAGTTTAGATCATCAATTCATCGTCGTCATCATCACCGGTATGATCATTGTCGCATTTTTTGACAATCAGACACTGACCGAAACGTGAAGACCTTTATTCTTCAGTTGTCAAATTCAGTGCTATTCAAGTCTTTGCCATTTTATCGAATATTCAGCACGGTCGTCGCAGCCGTGGTTTATTCTGTTCTATCGTTTCGCATCGTGTACATGTGGGATTCGTTCAATTATGACCAAACCATGGGAGTTTATTATCTAACAGAGTAATCTTTATATCTAACCAGGGTCACACATAATCAGTTTGTGTGATCTTGAGATTCTGTTAACTTCCATGGCCAGCTCTCTCTGGTTTTGTGAGAATTCGTTTTTACATTACTTTCTCATTGATCAACATTTTGATCCCCAGCGAAAATCTATTGCATCATCACCATCCCAAATATTAATGTCCTTGTTTACTTTGTTATTTCTCTCCCTCGCCGTCTTCATATCTTCACCACATTTTGAAACGTTGGCAAGATGCGTACCATTCCTCTTTACATGTATAATTATCGCTATTGCTATCAATTATATCCATCGGTGGCTACGAGACCTTTTGAATATGAATTACTGAAGTCTGTTCAATATGCTGTTATTGGATTGGACGTCAAGATTTATAGATATCTCTTTGGCGTTTTTACAACCATTTTTTGATATAGTTTTATTTTCACTATTACTGTTATTGCTGTCTGATCGTCTTCGTCATAAATTGTAGTTGAACGTTGAGTATTCTGATGCGCATTCTAGGCAAACGACCCATTTCATTAGCAGATCGAAGTCTAGGACCTTGAGTGTCTTGATAACCTTTTGTGCTGGTTTCAAGTGGTGTCTCGACGTACGTCTTTGATACAACGCTGAGTTCGAATTGCCCTATGCATCTTATTATAGACTTGCTGCTTTCTTTTTATCATGGAAATTATCTTCGATATCACGTTAATACAGTTCCGCACAATTGTTTCTTGTCTATCCCTAATTTTTTTGGGCTTCATGGTTGATCCAGATGAAACCTGTTTCCTTTTCTTCACGAGTTCTTGCACTTCGTCTGATATTCACAGGTCTTGCCTATTTGCAAGCTCTCTAATTACAACATTGGCCGTTACAGTAATCCAACACCACGTTACATCTGCAGAAGCCTGGTATGCTGTTCGAAACAGGACCAGTTATTGTAAGAAGCAGCTTCGACACATAAATAATTGCGAATCACCAAGTCAATGTCGTGTAGATAGACCGATCCATACAACGAGACAGGCCAATGAGGCCAATCAATAAAAAGAATGAATTAATTAATTTTGGTCAGCGTCACACAATTTCTTTCAGAGGCATAGTTGCACAGACCTAAGTAAGGCATAGACTACATTCAGGCAAATACTACAATTCAGTTAGAAGATATGCTATACTTACGGCTGCGGCGCTAAGAGCAGCATTTCCGGGCGCGAAGACGGCGGCCACTATTCCACTAATGAAGTAGAAAACTGTGAAGACTACGTAGTAACACAATTCCTAGAATAAAACAATGCAAAACTTCACATGCAACCTTTGTTAAGTAACTACTCCTGTACAATAATTACCGATAGCGGTTATAAATGTCAAGAAAAGCAGTGACCGGCAGCACTTGGTAATAAACTGTTGCTCTGTTGAATATGGCTTTTTATTGATAACAAACAAGCAGTCAGTCTTATGAAGAACTTATTTGTTGCATTTACTTCACTATCTACATATGATTCATAGGTAGACAACGATTAGCATGTAGGTCTATATATAAAGAATCAGTAGTTTGGGCTTTGGAAGTACACGTCCAGCGTCCCAAATCATCTGAAAGCACACACAGTCACACACACACACACACACACACAAGCACACACACAGCCAAACCGTAACGATGTAACGCAGTTAGCAACATGTAGCCTACGTGTAACTAACGATTTGTATCTGAAACCCAAGAAATACACGAAACTTTTAACTGCAGACCACAGCGATGAAACCTATCACCATACACCATATACACTCGTGGGCTTTCAAACGTTTAAGCAATGCGTTCTATGTCATGGAACCCTCCTTGTACAGTTATCTGTTCAAAAGGTATACATGTACTGCATGGGAATAACTTATACATTAGCCTAGGTGCAGAGATGGATTCACTGCTGGTGGGCTGTATTGCTCTGATGACCCATCAGTGCCTTCATGTCCTATCAAAAACTTACGCTGAATTTGAACGGGAAGGACTTGGCGAGTTTTGGCGGAAGTTTAAAAACGTGGAAGATGTATAGCATGGAGGTAAGCACAAAGGCTGTCATCGACACGAACTGGATCCAACCAGCCGCGTCTTTGTGATCGGAAGTGCACGAAGCACAGATGAACGTCACCAAACTAAAGATCTGAAATGGACAAACGCATTAACACAGTTAAACTAACACAGACACAGTGACATACCGTTACATAAACACAAGCACATCGTATCAACTGCTCAAGCTCCTCTTCTTCAACAGTGGCTGGGAGCGCTTCTGAGCAGGCTCCCTGAAGAGGCGCTAAATACATTTTTGGAATGATTGCATCTTTACACAAACACACGGTTAGCAGAAGAGAGCATTATAATCATCATCGTTGTTATCATCATAATTTTTGACACAAAGAGCACAGAAACATCAAACAAGTTTAATATTCACTGAAAATTTATCATGTGCATCCATTACTCGTTAGTTCCTGCAACGTATCGATGAACATACATGCATGCTTATTCTATAGAACGTTCTGCAGTGGATGCTTATACAAGAACTGATGATAGTGCAATCGATACTCCTTGAATTAAAATGCACACGATTAAACTAAGATTTTAATTATCATCCTTGTGACCTTAATTAGTACATGATCCGGTGCTTAATTACCATTTCTACGATCTTCAGAACGCCTGAGATACTACGTAAAAAGTCCCGATCAACCGTGTCCTCTGTGGGAGCGTGAGCTGGTTCCGTGTATACGGTTGGTAGCGTATCAATGGGAGCCGTCGGAGCACCTGGACTCGGACCGTAAGACGCCATCATCAACTTCTGCTGTTGTATCCTCCGCTTGGCTCCCTCTTCTTTTCTATCGGATTCGACTCCTTAGACCTACGAATGTCATCATCGTCATTTAATAATCACAACATATAAGTGCAAATCACATCATCATCGTCCTCATCGCAACCTAACATCGTAATTACAATCAACCTTTGCTCCTTCATTTTCATCTTCTTCATCATCATCGAACAGCAATTCATGAACAGGTAAATATCAATGAATCATCACCATCCGATTCTCTTCCCTCCCACATGTTTTGTGAGGATCTACGTTTACAGGTGAGAGAAGTGTTGGAACTGACTGGAACGCGAATATAGGGTGGCGGTAGCGACGACGACAACAATAACAGTTTATTCAGTTCAGATGGACAATCCAATTACATGAAATTGAAGGACATTTGATAGCCAGTTAAACAATTTTATTATTGACGTCGTAAAATTAAAGCCACAAAAGAACCGTGAGATGAAACATGTCAGAAAAATTTCTGTGATTGACAAACACGATGACACAAGCAAATAGAACAAAAGACAACCATTTAGGCCATGTAGGCCTACACGAGTCGTTTTTAAGTATTGAGTCCTAATCGACTTCGTACCTCAGCATCAGGTTAGATAACGTAGGAGTGGCGAGTATTCGTACACGTGATGGTGTACACGCGTAATTCAGGCTGCAAATGATTCGATTCTGGGTTGGTTTACAGTTAAACTTGGCTATACACACTAAATTATTACCGGCTGCGCATGTAGCCGCTACCGTTACCCGTAACAGTTACCACTACCTCAGTTACCACCGTTACCATAGTTACTGTTGCTATTATTAATAACATTTAGACTTTTACAGAATGCGGTACATAATTATATTGGCAATAGGGCGTGCTCCAGGTACCCAAACGTCCTAGCGCCAAAGCGGCATCACCCAAAAGACGGTTCCCCTTAAAGTCATACTTCTGAAATACACGTCAAGATTATTCGCGCACATGTTGGACTCTGCCTCTAGCCTATTGACCGCTTCTCTTTCGATAGACTAGAAGTGCTCAGTGCTCATAATATTTAGCGAAGCTTAAATGTGACCTAAAACAAAATTAATGTCTCAGCTAAAAGTATGCATAACTTGACCTACCTCAGTCTATATTTCATTTTGCATCCATTGCACATCATAGAACCTCCATTTTCTTATTAAATTCTGTCGATGCATTGACCATAGGCCCCACGAGGGACGTGAATAAAGTGGATATTAAGCTAGCTCTATCTTGTTTCTTAACCCCCGCAGAGTCACTTCAAACTCTTAAACCGACCTTCGATCAGACCTCGGAATGTGGCCCTTACTCGCAATGGGGCGTATTACGTAGGCTAACCCAACACCTATTGCATGTATATTATAGCCTAACATTCAGGTTTGGTGCAAAATCAGTTCAGGAGAATATGGCTCCGACTCGCCCTACTTTTGCACGACATAATAATACAGGGCCAGCCTTATCCTCATTGGCGCACTCTGGCGAAGTTTTTCAGGCCGCACCTTTAAAAATGAGAATATATCTAAAAGTGTCAATTCGACTTAATTATTACCAATTCGCTAGGTGCTCGACCTCGCTACCCCCAAAGGTCGGCACCGATCATATGAAGGCGACTGTTTTAAATACCCTGTTGCTTTGATGCCAATAATTAATAAGCTTATTTGAGAAACAAATATTTAACTTAGTCGAAAGTAAGCGCCCAGAAAGTAGTCTACAGCAGTTTGCACTCACGTGGTCGATGTTGTTTTCGATAGACGAAATGCAAAAAAATGTATCGTTAGAATAATTCCCTCTTCTGGTCACGTGAACCAGACACATCTTTCGGGACCGTTTATGTCTATACCTAATTTGGGATCACACCGACCCATTCAGAACGCAAGCGCGTCGCTCAAGACCACGTATTCTGCCAAGGGGCGGATTAAATAGGTTCAAACTGCAGCCGACATCATAAACTCAAATGCACTTAGCTCACTTAATGATATATCTATTCTACTGTAATCAAACTTTGACCAAACGATACATATATATTCTGTGCACAGTGAATCTGCAGGACATTGTTATGATTATTAAAATCGATAAAACCAGTAACAACTTCAAATAAGTGAATCTGGAAAGCTTAAAGACTGTAGCAATTAAATAGTACAGCACCACCAGGCTGCAACCGCTACGGTAGCCCATATGTTCTAATCTAGTATACATGCCACGACTTCTCTAGCGCTACTAACATAGATGAACATGGATTCAATCGATGGCGCCTCAACACCCATTCGCAGCTACACAGAGTTCGAGTCAATAACTTAGTAGGAGACAGGGCTCTCTCTCTCTCTCTCTCTCTCTCTCTCGGACCATAATACCAGCAGCACATACTGCGAGACAGAAGGAGGAGACACTTCAGTGTACACAGGGCATATACGATTAGCCCATACAATAATATATATATATATATATATATATATATATGATTCCTTTTATCAATAGAATCCAGTTTGAAGCAGTCGCGCTGACGTCTGACACGCGTCCAGTCAGTCTCAGTCATTTCAGAGGAACATTACTCGACCAAAGCCCGATTTAGGTTTTAAATGATGACGAACTGCACACATACCAACCAACTCTCGCATACAAACACAGACAAGTTGAAGCAAGTAATAGAGCTCACAAAATGTTTATAGCAGACGTCGTAAAATAGACAGACCAAACTCTCCAAGCCTATTGACACTAGACAACACTTGTTTTGGTTGATCGTTTTACACCCCTTCACAACGCGCCAATGCTCTCTCTCTCTCTCTATTCAATCGTTCCGCTTTGCTGACTTTCTTGAGAAGCATTGATGTCATTTTTATGCTATATTTGTTCTTCGTTGATTCGAATCTTCTGATATTATCTGTGGTTCAAAATGACGACCACGACTGTGATTTGTAAATATAATTTTTAGAAATGATTTCTGTCATTTCTTCAATATGACATCATCATCATCATGAGGTGAGCAGCAAAGCATCGAGTAAGAAGCAGGTTCTATACTCGCTACCACGCAATGTTGACTCAGCCTTTCACTCCCTAATGGCGACGGCAAATGAGAACGCTATAGAACAGCGGTTCCCAACCTTTTTCTTTCTTGTACCCTCAAACTAAAAACTATTGGTGTGCGTACCTCCAGCAAAAAACTTGTCAGAAACGCTCTTTGGTAATTTATTTAATTAAAATAGACAATAGATTATTAGAATTAGGATATTGGTTATAATATTATTAATGAATTTTGCTAAATTTATTGTGCTAAAATAATTATTGTTGTACAATGTACACGATAAAAGTTATTTAATTGAAAATTCTCTTATTTTATTTCCAATCTTTTCGACTAACATGAAGATAGGCTAATAGCAGGGCTTGAAGTGGGGGAAAAGATGTGCCGGTATAGTTTCAAGAACCATTCCTCTCTCCTACCATGTATGGCGTTTTGGTCAGGAGAAGTACCGGTATGATTGCAGTCGGCCAGGATAGGTGCCGGTATGGCATGCCGTTTCATACCATTTCCAACTTCAAGTACTGGCTAATTAATCAAGTCAACATGAAAATTTAACAATTTTAATGCGAGCACGGGCTTCTTTAGATTTGCACAATTCTGCAATATTATATTAGGCTTTGTTAATATCAATATTATTTTAAACGTAAGTCTGGCTCAAGTTCAAGTTTCGATCTGTATTTGTTATTTATTGCAAGCATCGCAGAGAATCCAGTTTCACAGAGATAAGAAGGGAATCAAAAACTTCACAGCTCTGTCAGAAATTAATCCATATTCTGCTCTTCTTTTAAGTCAAAAGTCACACTCAGCAAGTCATTGTTGAATTCACTCCTCAATCGACCATCATAAAGTATCAATTTTACGAAAGCTCAATGAATTGAATTGATCTCATTTCTCGGCAGAAAGTTCAGCTGGCAATGCAACCTCGGACAATCTTTTCTTGCGTACCCCTTGGCAATAGCTAGCGTACCCCTAGGGGTACGCTTATCACCGGTTGGGAACTGCTGCTATACGATATGAATTCGATTCTTGTTTAACTTGTGAAATTAAAATTGTTGAAATTTGATATCGCCCTTCTTCCAACATCTTTTGCTCAGAAGTACACACGCCTCGACGGCGCAATTGCAGTTGTACTGCAAAGCAATTGTGCGCGAAGGACTTGCTCAAGGTCCCTATACAGTGACTCCCAGGACACTGAGTGTTACGGGCCGACCGCTCTAACCGATCAGCCACCGTGCCACACAATAATCATATGTACCTACGATTTCATGTTATAATTGATATAATTGATGTTAAAATCATGGTATAATTGATATGTTGACATAATTTATGTTAATCGATTATCTTCATCAGGTGTTCACTCTCTGCGAATTGGTGAAATGAACCACCTGTAAAAAACGGGCCCAGAGATCGGAGGAGATAATTAAAAAGCAGTTGTTAATAACTAAACGTTGATCGATACATTAGAACAGACATTGAGATCCTATGGTGAGCTCATCAAACGTCAGGCCATCTCAACCAGCATGCTCTCATCAATTAAATCATTGCGAAGGTGTTTCCCAGCGTCTTCATATTTAGATGCATACACGTGTGTGTATGTGGATACATGTCTGTTATTAGCAAGGGCTGTAAGCGCGTACGGCAGACTCAGCGGCATAGATGCGCGATGGTGGATGCAACATACGTTGAATGAACAGCACGAGAGAGAGAGACAGACAGACAGACAGAGACAGACAGACAGACAGAGGGTCGTAAATTATAATTACGAAATCAACGCAGTGGGGCATCAATGCAGATGCGAGTAATTTATACAGCGTCAAATGACTCAAATCCATTAGAACGCGGCCTATATAAACTGACTGAATGCAGGTCGAATGAACAACTCCCCCACTGTTTGGACTTTGACAGTGCCAGTCCCAAGTCTGGAGAAATGAGGTGGGTTACACAAAATCACCTTCGATATGGAACGGTATAGTTAAAAAAATCAACACACATAGATCGAACGAACGACGCACAGTGTACCATACGCTACTATGCGCTGAGTCTATACTTTAATGCCTTACCAGAAGGAGGAGGAGGAGAAGGAGGAGGACGAGGACGAGGAAGAGGAGTGGAAGGAGAGGATCGCCTACAGGTCTAAAAGAAAGGATAGTTCCAGGCAGCGGTTGCATAACCTTTGTATTCATCGACATCGAGAGAGAAGTAAAACAGAATTCCTCAAAAACCCTGAGCATAAGAACCAAACTCGTCTTCTTTTCATGTTCGTTGTCGGTGTCATTGTAACTGTAATTTGGAACTGCAATTGTAATCTGATATTTGTAGAATCACCATTGTCGCTCCTGACCCGAACCGAACCAGTGAAATTACTGTCGATTAAAACCGACTTCAGGAACTGGAAGAGAACGTGAGAAGGACGAGCTGCAGCTCTTGAGCTCTTGAGAAAGGCGATTTCACCTGATGGGCAAACATAGGCAAAGCTTCTAGAATGAGCGGTAGAAGTAGGCATATGAGCGACAGTCAGAGCCATGAACAGAAGTCAATGAGAAGAAGTATCGAAGGAGGCCACGACCCGGATGTTTCGAAACTGATGAGATCGAAATGCAAAAGTTCATAAGATATGATGGAGCAGAGTTTGTCTCAAGTGGAATTTCATAAGATACGTTGGAGTAGGCTATAGAGGTGCATCTGCTGATGATGTTGTTGAAACCGATGCAACTAATAAGTCAACCGATTCAATTTAGGCCCAAGAACATAAACGTTGATTCGATGAAGAGAATTTAGATCATTTGCCGCCTCTATATGACCTATACGGGTTCATTGAGGCCAATGTGGACTGCCAAGTGTCGCCTTCATGCAGAATGCACACGGCCAACTAGCTCAGCGAAAGAAATCGACAGAGGTGCCCTATTTTCATCGGCCAATTATATAATTGGTAAATGACTCGATTGATTTATGGTCCCACTCCTCCGTTGTTCCTAAATCACTCAGTGAACAGGTCTACGTGAGAATCGCGCAAGAATTTCGACATGGCAATGGAGAACTAGTATTATGTGAACAGCCAGTGAGCTTTGACCATTTAAAACCCAAACTAGATAAAGTTCTCTTCTGTCCAGCCATCAGTGCGTCTTGTACAGTCTAAATTGTAATTATGGGTATAATTAATTTAAATCATGCACCACGCTGACACTGTATTATCAACGCGACAAGAGGAACCTTGACGGCGTAGATGGGTTCACGCAACAGTTTCATTATATCAAAATTCATGGTTTGTAATCTGATATTGCATAGAATCGCGTCGATTGTGAGCAGTTTCCTAGTGATGCCTCTGCATTGAATACACGAGTCTTAAACAAGAGACGAACAGTTATATACTGACCTCAGTGTTTCCAGACGTTCTTGGAATGCGTCGACTAGGTAGAGCAGCAATCAAACGAGCGACTTATATTCTAGTCCGCTGGAACCTAAGACGATGACGACGACGATGACGAAGAAACGACAGAAACGAACGACGACGATTGAATAAAGTGCACGTCGATCTTACTCATCGAAACCAGTTCAGCACAATCGCCTCCGCTTTGGCCAATGCAGACGACGACCACCGCTGCACGGCCTCAGCCAACAACGACGACGACGACTGCGGAGTACACACGCGCAGCGTAGTAAAGGTCGATTGGATACGCCTTGCCTATCAACGATTGCTCCCATCAAGATCTCTCTCTCTCTCTCTCTCTCTCTCTCTCTCTCTCTCTCTCTCTCTCTCTCTCTCTCTCTCTCTCTCTCTCTCTCTCTCTCTCTCTCTCTATATATATATATATATATATATATATATATATATATGCATATATTTATATAATTTTATATCAACATATATTTGTATTCATATTTATCATTAATTCAAACTGACACACTGCCGTATGATAAGAAGTCATAGTATGAACGGATGATTTATATGCCTCTCATCAGCCGTCGGTTGAAGAATGTGACATTCTGTGTTAATCCTTTAAACATGATTATATATAGCTTATATATATATATGGCCTGCTATATTTTGTACGTGATTGCGGTGTGTCAACCTGTGTTTCTATTAATAAACGAAAATCATCTTCCAGGAGTCGAATGAATGCAGCTATATGGTAGCCATGCAAGACGCCCATATGTCCCACTACGCCCACATGTATATATCAATCAATCAATCAGTGTTTTATTCAGTAATCCAGCATCAATATGAGGTAGAAATTTATTCAGTCATTCGGTTTCCTATCACCAAAGGAGACCCATTTAAATGCCGATGCGACAGTTAATTAGAAATCCATTAAGTCAGTCATAATAAGGAGTATATATACTCATTTCATTATATATTTACTTATTTATATACTTGTACATGTATGTGAGCAGATGATTAGATTGACTGATTAAATATCTGTAGCTAATTACATGTCCTATGTTTCGCGTGCGAGGCTTATTGCTATATTGACAACAAGCAGCTGATCAGTGTGGAATTCGAAATAGACAATGAATGCGTCACATTGTCTTATTGTCTGGTTACGGATTTGTCTCCGTCTATCAGTTTTGAGTTTGTTGGTCTATTTCTCTCCCTCTGCCTCTGTATGCAGTCCTACTGAATAATCATGGCAGGTGGGGTCAATCAAACCGAAACAGACAGACAGATGTGGTGCGATAATGCGTGCATGAGGCTAATTACATTGTCCGTTGCACCTGAAAGGAGGAGTGGAGAAGGAGGAGAGGAAGAGAAGGAGGAGGAGAGGTATTTGATACATGGCCTACAAACTCAGCGCGTAGCCAATCATGTTACCTGATGCAGGTATGGCTGTTGATCCTCGAAAGCTGGTGTGATACAAGATCTCGTCCGGGGCGAAGATGTGTCCGAAATATATTGTAATTGGTTCACGTGACCGATGACTTCAGATAGAATCTATCCATCTGCAGCACTATAATTAGGATGACGGGATCTGTACGTGTTCTGACAGTGCCAGTTCAAAGCCCGGAGAAAGGCGGAGGGCGACACCAAATCATCTTCGATATGGAACGGTGTCGTTAAAAAATCAACAACGAATGCTTCGGGAATATAAATTTATGGATGTGCCGTAAAATAAATTTATATCATTGTTTCGGGAAGGAAATCCTCCACTGTTGGACTTTGACAGTGCCAGTTCAAAGCCTGGAGAAAGGCGGAGGGCGACACCAAATCATCTTCGATATGGAACGGTGTCGTTAAAAAATCAACATGGTTCTGGGGAAAGACATTAACAATACACGATTATAGTCATTCCAATATGCAGAGATACGGAGTGTATACATGTATAGAAATCCAGTGGCACGTGGTTTTAAAGTAGGCTATTTTCAGATCAATTTCCGCATTTGAGCTTTAATGGCATAAATATTGCAGCGACCGATACTGCGCGATACAGGTTTTCTTAGTTCCTGCGTTGGCGAAAACCAATGTTTAACCCAAAAATTGGTGAATTGTACAAATATGTATACAGAATATGCAGCTCTAGAAACCACAGCTCCGGCCACGAGACGTTTAACTTGAGTTACGCACAAATAATGTAAACGATGTGAAATTATTATGTGGTCGCGACAGATCTCGCGCAAGTCCAGCCAAATCCTGCTTTGTCAACTGAGGTAAGTGAGTGCAGCCGGACACATAGCCACCACGAAATCTATGTCACACCACACCAGCTTACGCGAGTGACAAACGCCCAGCACGCTCATGCTCACGTGCCTGTTGCAACGAAAGCCACCGCACTTTCCGCTGACAACTGATATTATTATTATGTCAAGGGACCTGTGTCCAGCTTTGACCATAAAAGCAGAAACCTCTGGAAATACTGACTTTGTGCTTGTTCCTACAAGGCAATGAAACTGTTTCCTACAAGGCAATGAAACTGTTTGACCCAGAATAAAGAATCATAAGCTGCTACGGAATTTATTTCTAGAAATTCAACCGTTACTTATGAAGGCAAAACAGAAACCGTAATAAAAAAACTACATTGAACTTCACTGAACTACACCGGCTTAGAAATATTAGCGTTTCTTAATTCCTGGAAAGTGACCATGTGACCGATTAGATACCGAAAGTTGATAACGAGTCTCCAAAATCGGAGTTACATAGCCATATGAGTATAGACGTTGTTCATAAAATTATTCTTTCTGAAGAACGGGGGTATTTTTCTCAGTTCAGTAAGGCAAAGTTTTCATATCCGTAAATGGAAGAAACTAGGCGTTGAATTTGAATAATGAAGATTTGAAATGAGTCATAGGTAGTTCTGCTCGTACACCAGTCTCTCATCTGTCTCGCTTATGGCTATCAATTTAAGTGACCTAGTTAACTGCATTGGTCAAAGTGTATGTCAAGGCGTCTATGTGAACCCAAGCAGGAGTGACACAATCAGCAATTAACCAAACTGGCTGCTGTGGCAAAGTATCTCCTTCGATTGGAAAACATCAGAAAGGTCAAGGTCATTCAGTCGCTATAGAAAATAGCGAACATTTGCATTAAGGACGTGAGTATGCTGATACGCACACCGATCCTGGATCATTAAAACATTTGTAGGTTAGCCCGTTCCATAAACGAGGACTTGGCACCGATTCAAGCGGGCAGCGATGGTGAAGTATCGCCTGCATATTCTACAGGTGAATTGACATGCATTGCTGCTTAATTGATCAAGACAATGGGTGGTTACATTCGTTAACTTCTGTTTACTGACAGGCCGTAATGCTGGCCATATACAAGTGTGTGTGTGTGTGCGCGTGTGTGTGACGTCACTCAATCAGCATTCTAGTCTTGTCAGCTCATAATACTGGTAGGTCGATATACGTGTGTGTATAATAATCATAATCTGATTAATCGCTCTGCGGCTCCATTGCTAGTCTTCCTCGCTACTCTCACAATATCTACCTTGTCCTACACTGGCTTCCCATTGCCTCTCTCATCCAATACAAGGTAACTCTCTTAGTCCTGAGAACTCAACAGAGTTTAGTCCGCTAATATCTTTGCGACTTAATGTGCAAACCTCTGTCTGCTGTCTCTTCCCCCCTCTTCTGTCTGCAGATCGACTTGATCTTCTGAATACCTGGGCAGGGACTGCTGTGACCCAACACTGTGGCTTTCCCATTGTTGACCCTTCTATATGTGGAGCGAACTGCCCCCCATAATCCGTAGTAAGATCTTAGTTGGGTTCCCGCCTTCATCCCTTCACTGCCTGATGACTTACTTATTTCCTCGGAGATTGAGAACACTCTGAAGAGCTAGTACTATATATAAGAAGCGCCATATAAATTCGCAGATACGTTATATATAACATATATATATATATATTATATACATATATATATAGTATATATATAAATACACAAGACAATGGTTGGGGCAATGAAATTGCAAAACGCTTGCCTTATTCCAGTATGAACTGGAACCTAGCCTCTCAAGAGGTTTTTGGGTCATCAGCACACATGTATACACAATTTCGTAAAATCTTCTTCTAATGCGTTTCTGACGATGAAGCATTACATACATTCGACGGAATTGATGTCAGTTCTTGTTGGGTAGTTTATTTCGAAATCTTTAGTTTCTTTTCATCGTTTGAGTAATCAGACATCGGAAGAAACTATTAAGTCAGTCTGTTCAACGGGCCTATAATCTGCAGATGAAGCCTCAAAAATTAATAAATAGCCACCTAACATAATTAATTCTCTTGCAAAGATTCATTTACAACTCGAATTAATTACCACATGTAGTAGTCTCTTTAAAATATGCAAGGCACCAAATATTTCGTTAATTACTTCTTTCTTCTTCTGGTATGTGACAAAATAACGTAATTAGATATCTATGTTGCACCTTTTGCGGATCTCTCCCCCACTAGGTGCATCTTCAGTCTCAACCTATTTACGTCGCTGCATAAGAAGGATAAGAATTGCGAAGTTGCTATGCATCACTGACTTCCCTTCGACTGTGACGCCTTCCCTTCGGATGCTGATGCAGGTGCTTTTGACTGTGCTGCTGCTGCTGTCTTCCTGGCTCCGGTTGGCTTCAACCTCTGCATCTCTGCTGCCCAAGGAGGAAGGTGTCGAGGTTTAAAGGGTCGAATAATGGTGACGTGAGTGTCGTCCTCAGTGGTCGGTGACGGTGTAGTTTGGTCGGAGAGGGTGGCCACGCCTGGCTGGTTCGCTGAGGTCTGCTGGAACTGTTCGCTGCTGCTGTCTGTGGTGCCAGAGGTCGGTGATGATAACGACAGCGACGCGGCTTCAGCGGATTCAGAAGATGGTGTGCTTGAAGTGACAGTAGCTGGTGGAGGACAGGGCGAGACAGCTGAAGCATCTCGTTGTGCTATCTGAGAAGTCACTGAAGAAGGCAGTTGTAGAGACGTGGAGGCGACAGGAGATATTGCTTGTGACTGATGATGTTCAGCCGGTTTGGTCAACGGAGAACTTAAATGACCGAAATCTTGACCAAACTGAGATCTTGTTGGTAGCCGGACAATCGCCCCATTCGAAGGAAGAACCGTCGTAGAATACGCCGGTTTGGGCTGATTGAGGTTGGCCAATGAAGATTGGGTGGGACCCCTTGCGGTTGGAGAGGCTGCAGATATCTGTGGTGTAATGGCAATAGGGACAGTCTGAGGATGATTTTCCGCCGAAGATTGCGCGGTAGACTGAGGAGATTGAGTAGTATGCGACAGTGGTAGAGTGGTTGTTGGGATGACCTGTTGGCAATTTACCAATAAAGAGTGAGTGGGCGTCGTTGGGACTGGAGTACTTGCAGGTAACCGTTGCCCAACAATGTTAGTAGGAGTAGCTTTAAAGGAATTTGTAATTAATGACTGGGTCTGAAGCTTTGGGTCTGGGATGGCCATGGGTTGTCGCAGTGCAGTGGTTCCTATAGTGGTCAGAGGGGCATTTGACAGAAAAGATTGGGCAGAAGCCGTTGAAGCAGGAACGGCCGCAGGCAGCAGTTGTGTGTTTTTCTTTGGAGTGGTCTGAGAGACATCTGTAACTTGCGAATGACTAGGAGCTCTTGAGAGAACAGTGGTCGCAGATAACTTTGATGCATTAGTGGTTGGAGTGGTATGAGGGGCATTTGTTGATAAAGATTGGTTGAAAGGCTTTGGAGTTGAAGTCGCGGTGGGTAGACGTGGTTTGATGGTATTTGGAGGTGTCTGTTGAGCATTTGCCACTAAACATTGGTTAGGAACTCTTGGAGCTGGAGTGACCGCAGTAGCAGCAAGAGGTTGTGGTGTGATGCTAGTAAGAGTTGTCTGAGGAACATTTGACGCTGACGTTTGGGTGAGAGGTTTTGGGAATGAAGTCGCCTCAGGTTGTTCTTGTGCTATGGTGTTTGGAGCAGTTTGCAATGCATTTGTGAACAAAGATTGGGTGAGGACTGGGGCCTGAGATGCCGTAGTCTGCACTTGTGCAATAGTGGTCGCGGTGGCCAGAGAGTGTTTTACAATGGAAGATTGGATAGAAAGTCTTGGGACAGCCGTGACAGCAGGAAACCGTTGTGTAGTGGTGGCAGGGGTACTTTGAGAGTTATTTGCCGCTACAGTTAGGACGGAGGGCCTTGGGACTGGAGAAACGGAAGGCATCTGTGGTGCAATGGTGGTACTGGTGGTTTGAGAGGGATTTGCAACTGATAATTGAACGGGAAATCTTGGTGCTAGATTAGCCGAAGGCAACCGTGGCGTGGTGGTGATAGGGGTCGTTTGAAAGGGATCTACAAAAGACAATTGAATGGGAGGCTTTGGACCTGGAGAGGCCGAAGGCAATTGTGGTGTGATGGTAGTAGGGGTATGTTGAGAAGGATTTGCCGCTAGAGGTTGGGCGGGAGGCCTTGGTGCAGGTGTAGCCGAAGGTAAACGTGGTGTAATTGTGGTAGGAGTCGGTTGAGAGTTATTTGCCGCTAGAGCTTGGGCGGGAGGCCTTGGTGCGGGTGTAGCCGAAGGTAGCCGTGGTGTAATGGTGATAGGAGTCGTTTGAGAGTTATTTGCCGCTAGAGATTGGGCGGGAGGCCTTGGTGCTGGAGTAGCCGAAGGTAGCCGTGGTGTAATTGTGATAGGAGTCGTTTGAGAGTTATTTGCCGCTAGAGCTTGGGCGGGAGGCCTTGGTGCTGGAGTAGCCGAAGTTAGTCGTGGTGTAATGGTGGTAGGAGTCGGTTGAGAGTTATTTGCCGCTAGAGACTGGGCGGGAGGCCTTGGTGCGGGTGTAGCCGAAGGTAGCCGTGGTGTAATGGTGATAGGAGTCGGTTGAGAGTTATTTGCCGCTAGAGACTGGGCGGGAGGCCTTGGTGCTGGAGTAGCCGAAGGTAGCCGTGGTGTAATTGTGATAGGAGTCGTTTGAGAGTTATTTGCCGCTAGAGATTGGGCGGGAGGCCTTGGTGCTGGAGTAGCCGAAGGTAGCCGTGGTGTAATTGTGATAGGAGTCGTTTGAGAGTTATTTGCCGCTAGAGATTGGGCGGGAGGCCTTGGTGCAGGTGTAGCCGAAGGTAAACATGGTGTAATTGTGGTAGGAGTCGGTTGAGAGTTATTTGCCGCTAGAGACTGGGCGGGAGGCCTTGGTGCGGGTGTAGCCGAAGGTAAACGTGGTGTAATTGTGGTAGGAGTCGGTTGAGAGTTATTTGCCGCTAGAGACTGGGCGGGAGGCCTTGGTGCGGGTGTAGCCGAAGGTAAACGTGGTGTAATGGTGATAGGAGTCGTTTGAGAGTTATTTGCCGCTAGAGATTGGGCGGGAGGCCTTGGTGCTGGAGTAGCCGAAGGTAGCCGTGGTGTAATTGTGATAGGAGTCGTTTGAGAGTTATTTGCCGCTAGAGATTGGGCGGGAGGCCTTGGTGCAGGTGTAGCCGAAGGTAAACATGGTGTAATTGTGGTAGGAGTCGGTTGAGAGTTATTTGCCGCTAGAGACTGGGCGGGAGGCCTTGGTGCGGGTGTAGCCGAAGGTAAACGTGGTGTAATTGTGGTAGGAGTCGGTTGAGAGTTATTTGCCGCTAGAGACTGGGCGGGAGGCCTTGGTGCGGGTGTAGCCGAAGGTAAACGTGGTGTAATTGTGGTAGGAGTCGTTTGAGAGTTATTTGCTGCTAGAGATTGGGCGAAAGGCCTTAGTGCTTGAGTAGCCGAAGGTAGACGTGGTGTTATGGCGGTAGGAGTCATTTGAGAGTTATTTGCCGCTGAAGATTGGATGGAAATCCTTGGTGCTGGAGTAGTCGAAGGAAATCGTGGTGTAATGGTGACAGGGGTCGTTAGAGAGGGATTTGAAACTGATAATTGAATGAGAGATCTTGGTGTCGGAGTAGCCGAAGGCACACGGGGTGTAATGGTGGTTGGGGTCGTTAGAGAAGGTTTTGCCGCCAAAGACTGAATAGGAGGTCTTGGTACTGGAGCAGCCGCAGGCAACCGCGTGGTAAAAGATGGTTGAGAACTCGAATCTACCTGGATTGAATAGGGTTTTTCATATTGCATACTTTGTGATGAATTTGAAACTGTCGAACTGTCGGGTTGGGTGGGCACAGCCACTGGTGTCAAGACTGTTTCCTGCTGGATTCCTTTATAGCATTCGGGGTCTGGTCTAGGCGATGTTCTTATTGTAATTGCACTGGACGCTGGAGCCATTCCGTGGACCTTCTGGACGAACGGTTTCGGACAGACCGACATCACTACGATTCGTTTGCCTTCTTTTGTGACTTCAGAAGTTTTTGCTGAGGCCTGCATGGCAGGAGGGGTAACATCTTGAATGACAACATTCTTGTCCTTCGTTGAATCTGGAGATTGATCCGCGGTTTTTTTTGGCTGATTTGTCGTGAGATCAGCCTTCGGAGGAGGACGCTCGCCTTTCGTTTGAACCAAATTGTCTGGACACTTGTCGACATTCGAAGGAGGTGGATTTATAGTCTTCAAGAAATTATTCAGAGTGCTCTGTGCATTCGATTCTGAGCCTGAAACGATAGCTGCTGTAGTTTCGGTGGCATCGATATGAGATTTAGATTGAACTGCATTCGAGATCCGATCAACATCAATCTGAGCTGCCGATTTGCTCGGCAATTGTGAAGTTTCAATTTTGCTGCAACCGATTCTTTGTCCTTGTGGCTGAGATGTGACTCTGACGTCTGTTTTGCTGGAGTCATTTACGGTTTTAGAACTGGTCAGCATAGTTCTAGAGTGCTGAGACTTAACCGTTGCAGGTGGATCTCTTGTCGAATCATTCGATGCTGAAGGATTTGTAGAGCGTGAATTCTGTACATCGCGGTCACGGTTGGTAGAAAGACCCGTCTCGACAGGACGACGTGACTCAGCCTCTTTTCTAGGTGAGCCGATAGTTACACATACGGAACCATAACTTGATTTTTCTGAATTGAAATCCTGTGGATTACCTTTGCAGAAGTTATTTTGCTTCTGATCTGGCCGTTGGTCGATGTTCTCTTGAGTGCTACCGTCCCTTGGCACGATGATGCCATGACCTGTGGACCTACTCAGACCAAGAGGGTCGGACGTGCAAAGAGATTCAGAATGTGAAAGAAGAGCTGCACAGGGAGAAACTACGGTGTGTTCACGGACAGTCGACGTAAGTCCGCTTGCCTGCATAGTTGGCGAATGAAGCCCAACAGTTTGTTTCTGCGCAGTTTCTCCCTGTTGCCTTACAATGTCTTTAGCTAAACTATCAGATGTACTGACTGAACAATTTTCCTCTGTTTTGCTCCGGTCAACGTTGACGATGTCTTTGGAAATTTCTGTTGAACTTTTCTTCGAATCAGGTTTCGGTGATTGGCCGCCTGAACTGACTGCTTGAAGTTGCTTTGACTCAGGGGCTGGTCTCTCTACTTTCGAAATTGGAGTGATGGTTTCGTTACCTCCATCAGGAGCAGATCTACCACCTCGAACCTCCACGTCGTCTTCTGAGCTCCACATGGCATCTTCGCTGTCTTCAGAGCTCGACCATCCTGCCATGAGCGTCTCGTAGTTCTCCATAAACTTCCTTTTGCCATCGTCAGGCGTCGTCGTCATCTCACTGTCGCCAGAGGGCGTTCTGTCAGTCCGTACATCCGGGTTATCGCTAAAGACGCTTCGAAAGGCCGCGGGCGCTGGACGAGACGTCGTAGTAGGCGTCGTCGACGCTGTGGTGGTAGTTATTGGTGGCATAGATGGACCTGGCATTTCGTCGATCGGTGTACGATGACATCGTCCCTCCCTGGTCTCCCCCGCCGCCAACGCCGTCCATCCCATCGGTGCTCAAGTTCCCAAAGTAGGTCGTTTGCGCCCTCTCCCTTCGACGTCTTCGTCGAGCAGCCAGGCTGTTATCGTTGAGGTCCTCCGCTGAGTCGTCGTTTAAGGGCGTCGAGTTGATGATGTTCGTTCCATCGGCGTCGGCGGAGACATTCTGAAGGCCACGAGATCTCGTATTGACGCCCTTCTCTTCCACTACCACTTCGTCCGTCATCGTTCCCTGCTCCGTCTTCTCCGGTTCGTCGTCCTCGTTATCGGAGGATGACGACGACTCTGAGTCCTCCTGTTTGTCCGTCTGAACGCCCGTCTCCGTCAGCTCCGGTTTCGCCTTCTTCTTCTCTTCGCCCTCCTTCTTTTCGTCTGAATCGGAGTCCGAATCCGAATCCGAATCTGAGTCAGAGTCGGAGTCGGAGTCGGAGTCGGAGTCTGAGGAGGATTCGTCGTCCTTCGTCATCATCTTCGGAGGAGGAACCTCGAGCTTCGTCACCTTTGGATCGGTCTGGGTCTCTCCGATCGACCTCGGTTCGTTCCTGAGATCATTGGTGAGGAGGTGTCCGATGTCGACCGTGTTGGCACGGCGGTTGCGCATCTTCGACAGAAGAGGGCGGTCGTGGTCATGAATGTAGCCAAGGTCAACTGATCCAACCACGAACTCTACGACCTTGCTGGCGGTCTCCGGAAGGGTCCTGACTTCGAGGGCGTTCAGGGCTGTCAACTTCTCCTCTACATCTTTCTTCAGCAGCAGAAGCTCTATGTCCTTGCCAAGTAGGATGACGTCCGTCAAATTGCACGTACTGCGAAGTGTCTCCGCCTAAACAGGTAGGTTGCCAGAAAAGTTTCTCAATCGTTTATACAACTGACATTTAAAGTTTCATTCACTCACACAATTTCGAGCCGAAGCATACGCACATTGACACACGCAACTGAAAATTGTGTATGTTCACATGCATACGCACATATCCACACACACACACACACACACACACACACACACACACACACACACACACACACAGGCTGTTGCTTCCATGTTAGTAGTCTTAACAGACGAAATACTAACGAAATAGTCAATGATACTCTAAGAACAATTGATCACATCATCAAAGATCTGTTACATTGCCGCTTATAAGCTGCTTAGGTGTTTTGCTACTAAGGTTGCTATTGCTGTTATTTTTGCTGCGGTTGCTGCCGGCGGTGATGATGATGACATTAGAATATACAAGCCTTCCTTTTGCTGAGCAATTCGAAACTCTAGAATTATTAATCTAGGTATAGGCCTACTGCGTAGGCCAAACAGGTGAGCTTTCTTCTTAATAAGCATGAATCTTCAAAATTATATACTCCTAATAACCCATGATTTGATTGCTTTCTCATGTGAGCCTGTGATTGCAATCACACCATTGCATTATTAACCGTCAACGTCTAAGTTAGACTTAGGCCTAATATCACATATCTGTGATGATGATGATGATAATGATAACGACGATGACACATCAGTGCAATCATGAAATTGACAATGATTGAACTTCCTGGTGACTTGATTTGATATTATCACGGTAATAAAAATGATTTCGTTTGAAATAGTTTAATGTGGCACTTTAAGATCACCTAGGTGGCATTGTCATTAAAGCTGATGACCGCAATTGTTGTGAAGATACAATTGGTACTGATAAAATGATCTTCATAATTACTGTTGATGGTAGTGGTGGCAGCAACGACGGTGGTGTTGGGGTGACAGTCGTGATGGTGAAGGTGGTGGTGAATGTGGTGATGGAGGTCGTGATAGTGGTGATAGATTAGTTGTGCTGCTGTTTAATTATTATTATTATTATTATTATTATTATTATTATTTTTGTTATTATTCAAAAGTTTAACGACATCTTATATCAGCCCAAACTTAAAGATCTACGAGATCTAGTGCAATGTATTTAAAGGTTGATGACTGCAATTGTTTTGGTGATACAAGTGGTTCCAATTAAATGGTCTTGATATTGTTGCTGATGATGCATGTGGTGGTGATTTTATAATTATTGTGATATCGGTAGTCTCATACCTGGGCTACCAGGTCCTTCTTGCTCTTGATGGTCTCCATGAGTTTGGGTCCGTAGAGGTTCTGAAGCTCCTCGATGAGCTGCTTCTCTCTGTTCCTGACATCTTGGATGAATTGGATGGCTGTGTCGTGGACCCTTTGCTCAACGGTCCTCACGATCTCCTCACACTTGGTCAGAGCATCGATCTGAAGGTCGTACTGGTCAATCTTAGCCTTGCAGCGCTTCATCAGAACCTGGATGTTCTCCTTGTACTTGACGACTGCCTCGCTGAACTGCGTTATCTCATGGTCCTTGTGCTCGTTGAAGGTACACAGCACGCAGATGCAGGCGTCACAAGGCTCGCAGTAGAAACGAACAACTTCGTCCTAGAAATAACAAAACACTCCCACGTGCAATTTGGCCATCTGACTCCCATTGTGTAATTCAAGACAGAAAGTAATTAAAGCTCACGTGTTCTTAGTGGGACCAAAGAATGGCCCTGGGTTTGGTTCTTCAGACCACGGGGCCAGTGCATTGCAAGGCCAGTGCATCGCAAGGCCAGTGCACTGCAGCTGCTGTTTAGTCCCCAGCCGACTCAGGTCTACTGTAATAATTTATCTTGTCCGTCCACAGAGACAAGCAAAGGTGGATAAGTAAGATAGAACAATAAAAAGACCTAGTTGCCTCTTGATGACCTTTCATCTATTGAAGACTTACTTTTTAAAAAAACTTACAACATACATTTGTTTTATGTTCGACATCTAAAAGCAGCAGTTCATTAGCGTCGTCGTAAAAGTGTGTGCAAGGAAATCGTAAGGGAAGAGTATTCACTTATTCGAGTATTATGAGTCCTTAGTCAGAGCGAAAATCCATTATTAGTTATCTACATCTGGTCGCATTTCTTTGCTGCCTGTAACTTGTTGCGGTATGTCAATAAGTATTTCAATAAACAAATATATCATCATGTCATCATCAATACTTCAGTCAAAGTTAGGAGATAATTTGTTAATTAGTACCTGATGTTCTTTGCACTCAATGTCCTTTTCAATCTCGACGTCGAAGATAGAGTGTCCGCTGGTGACCTTCGTGTCTCGGTGCATCTGGACGCAATTAGAACAGAGCAGCTTGGCACAGTCGAGACACTTAGAGATTGCCTCGCGGTGCTTCTTGCTGACCATCTTGCAGATGTCGCAGAACGGATACTTGGAGGGACGCTGTCGACCGACCACTTCTGTCAGACTGGACACGAGGAAGTTGTCCGGGAGTTTCTTGACCCCGCCGACCGGAAGTTGGGTCCTCTTGCGACACAGCGGACACGTGAACTCTCGGTAGTCGCTGTACTTCTTGTAGCTCGACTCTGAGTTGACGTGGTTATCGATGCACTGTTCGCAGAACGTGTGCAGGCAGTTGAGGCACTTGGGGTTCTTGTAGCCATCGAGGCAGATCTTACAGACGAGGAACTCATCGTGGATCTCCTGAGCCAGCTTTGGCCCTGACCCGGCCACAGCCATTCCGTACGACCTCTCTCCGCTTCCAGACGACGACGCTGCACTCGCCACTCCTCCCCCACCGCTTCCACGAGATGACGGACTCGGAGAACGACCAGACTAACAATGGACACAACACGAAAACACCATAGAAACTGCATCTATCTTAAACAACACTGCTGTTGCTATAGTTATATATCTAATATATATTAGTATATATGCATTTGATGAGCCCTAGTTAAGAATATGTGCATGTTTGTATGCATTTATCTGAATACTGAGTCTATGCAAAGAAGTTTTCCTTGTGGCACCGGTAAATCTGCAGCTTTCCTTAAACTGGTTCTAGGAGTAAATAACGGAAGTGAGGTCATCTGTCGTTTCTTCTCATCGTAAGTTAACCTACAAACTATTTATATAATATATGTATATATATATAAACATATATATATGTGTGTATATATATTACATAGTGGGAAATGGCTAAAGGCGGAAGAGGCTGCCAAGACAACCTCCGCGTGTTTGAAGTTCCTTGTGTAGTTGTTTCCAAAGGTCATCGTTCATCGATCCTTACAGGATTGCTGCTACAGGAAGTGCAGTTGAATGAGACAGAACGGGTGCAGTTGATCAGCCGAACAACATCTGTTCTGATCTGGGAATTATTTTGTGCGTCTTTGTAACTATTTACATCTATTCTCCATTGGTATTTAGAGAAACACAACAGGCCATTAGCATTTGTTTCAGTAATGTCTGTGTCTGCACAGACACACGGTTCTTTGTTTCTTTGCTTCACGCGCAGACTGTCTATGGGTCTGCCTGTTTGGTTGTCCGTCTGCTTGTGAGGCTGTCTCCCACTGACATTTCATATCGTATATAGGTCTGTGCTAAGTTCCAGTTTAACGGTCGATTCGGCTACAAGGTTGGCGTATCCTTCAGACTTCAGACTCCAGAGGAATGCAGCTTTACATGTGCCAGTCATAAGTAGCAGCGCGCATCTGCATTCTGCATATTATAGCCTACATCTGGCGCCACAAGCGAACGGACTGCTGTGCAATTGCAGAAAAGGCTGCAATAATGCACAGCAATGGTTTGGTTCACGACCATTAGAAGGAATTCCATGGATTAGATTCCTTGTCAAATTTCTTAAAGTTTCAGTCTCTGAAATTTATTTTCGCGAATAGCATTCTTCAATGTCACTAAAATTGCCCCAACCCATTTTGTCTGATAACCAGGCACACTGAGCATTGGCAGTTACGTAGGTATTCTTATATGATGTGCCTGGCCTTAGATCACGTTCGACTGATTTCTTTACCAGATATGTGATGCCTATGGTTAAGCCTAAGTCTAACTTCATTATTTGTGGCTTGACATTACTTTCAAGAATCTAAAATTGGTTGCGTGATTCTCTTATAAGCATAGGAGTAGACTGCAATATTATAACTTGTGTGAAATATTATGTGTGAACTGTGGACTTAATTGTATATAGTCCTAGGTCAAAATTACATCATTGAGGAAAATCGTATGTGTTGCATGTACTCCTGGATCTTGACCTGGAGCTGTTTCTGACCTTACCTGCTTATAGATTTTGCTTTCACTGAGCTCCAGTAAATAAACGGTGCTTTATAAATGTCAAAATTACGATTTTGCTGAGTACATATTTTTTTGAATCGATTGATGTAGCGCATAAATAAAATAATAGGATAAATAGGTTGATACAACAAAAAACTCCCAAAATATGAAAATGACACAACGATCCAAACTGAAACGAAGCACATAAGCATCACAGTTTAGTCAAATATTCTGATCTCATTGCAAACGTTGACGGTTAATAATGAAATGGTGTGATAGCAATCAAAGGCTCACACGAGAAAGCAATCAAATCATGGGTTAGCATGAGTTTATAATTTTGAAGAGGCATGCTTATTAAAAAGAAAGCTCACTTGTTTGGCCAGTATACCTAGATTAATAATTCTATAGCGTTTCGAATTGCTCAGCAAAAGGAATGCTTGTATATTCTAATGTCTGATTGTTGGACTTAACATACAATTCTAAGCAACTAGATGTAATGAGTTTGGTCCATAATTAATATTAATTGCTATGGAAGTTAGTAACAAGCAATGATCAGATTGTCTATTGTTTTAATATGGCAATTCACGAAAGGTTTCCATTTGTAGTATAGACTAATAGTGTCACGTGCGTCAGTAGTCAGGTTAATCTTCTAAACTGACCTTCCAGATGTTAACCTGATTATGGCTTGATTTTGATGTGTCATCGATTGATGCCTTGTGTCTTACTTACCTTCGCGATAGAGGTTACTAATAAATTATAACGATGAAGATGAAAAATAATAATAGTCACAGCAGACGACAACACTATATCAGCAAATTAGTTTTTCCTTGCAATCCCCGGAAATTATTGTGCCACCTGAGGTTTCCCTGATACCGAGGCAAAATAATAATAATAATAATAATAATAAAAACATAGTAATAATAATAATAATAATAATAACAATAATAATAAACATAATAATAACTACAATAATAAATATAATGGTAGGAGTAATAACATAATTGCTACTACTACTACTACTACTACTAATAATAATAATAATAATAATAATAAAGGAAAATAGGAAATATATAGAAAATAATAATAATAATAATAATAAAAATAATAATACTGGTTTAAAAAAATAATAATTGTTAATAATTATTGTTAATAATAATATCATATAAGGGCCTCCATCTTCGACACTGAAATACCCATATGATCCTAATCACTTTTTGACTATTAATAATATGTCTATTTAAATATATACTATAGCCTACTATGTGCACATGAGTCATAGCCTGTCCGTTTTTTAATTATAGTCCGATATTGTTAGGTGTCAAATTTCAGATCAAAGCGACATCTATTTTACTTCTAAGCCACAGCAAACAGTAATTACCAAAATACAAGTACATGCACATTGACAGAAAGCAACACTAACTGCATACATAATTATACATAGCAGCAATCAATTGATAAGAAGATGAAAAGGTTATTAGGATGAAGCCGCTGGTGGCCAATGAAGTTCCGAGTGGGGAAAATCTGAAGGAGTTAAAGCAACATAAAGTAACAATGAAAGACACGCCACGAATTACATGAAAGTCGTAAGGTCATACATCACACACGAGTTGGACATATAATTATTACAAATATTCCTTGATGAAGAGGAAATTTCGTTGCTATGGACGTAAATTACAGAAGCCTAATTATATATTTTCTTCAAACGCATTAGCCAATTTTTGTGTCAGGTCAATACTATGCTGTTTATTGCTGAGCCATATTTTTAAGAAACATTCATATAGGACTTTTATAAATTCCGTTTAATATAATTTGATTTAATTCAGACAACTTAAGGTGCTGTCCATTCTTTTATTTCAACTTTTTGTAGCAAAATTTAAACAAAACTGTTGCCTAGAATGAAGATCTATAAATCACTTTCATTGACCTAATCCAATTGAAAGGTTTCCTTTGCAGTCGTTTTGGTTCGCTTTAATGATGCTGATAAATTCTTGCCAGAAATAGAAGAGCTGCGCGCGAATAGAAGCGGTCCTGTGCTAGTCAGAATTGGTGTAGTAGGTGCTAAGCAGAGGTGCAAGAGCCTGTTTCATCTATAGGGTGCTGCACTACAGGTGTATAGAAAGGCTGATATCTGTGGTGACTCAAAGGGTCATGTGGATAGTTAGAGCTGGCTACAGATCTGCCTGTCGGTCTAGGACTCAGTGGTTGTACTATAGTCTTCCCTTCACTAAAAAATTACGACCGTACACATATGGCTTATATTCAGAGTGTACTCTATTTTCAGCCAGTCACGATGACTGACCTAGCATGCAGTTGCTATGGTCTATATAATTCACCGCTTTAGCACAGCATGGGACAACGTAATGATAAGAACTTTCTCTTATCATGATGCAAAATGTCATAAGTTGGCCTAATCTGAGCATGGTAGGCCAATGGTTGCAGTTGACATTTTTCTTTATTTCGCATAGATCTAAAAAAAATTGAATTTTTTCACAAATTTCAGGTCTGACTATGTCGATAACAGTCGAAATGCGCCCATCATCTCGTATTGCACGGATGTAATGAAGTTTTAGATTACTTTTTTATCGGCGTGTCTTTTTCTTGAAGAAAGAGGTTAGATAAAGTTACATAATGGAAGAGTTATTCACTGGAAGAGAGATGAGAGAATGGACTTCAATCGAGTAGTGTACCTTGGAAGAGGACGCGTTTTTATGATCCTCGGAGGAGGCAGTCGACTCGTCGGAACTTGCCCTCTGAAGCCACTTTCGAGTGAAGAGACTTTGAGACATTGTTGCTGCTGCTGTCGCAAGTGATAATATCTCAGCAGAAGAGAGGAGGGTATGTAGGAGAGGGTCGGGTGATGGAAGTAGAAGAGAGAAAGAGCGCGTCTACGTTCTGCTGATCTAAGTTAATACGACATACACAGAGCAACAATGATTCTTCTACTCAACAATCACGCTTAGGTCAAAATGCAGTCTACGTACGATGTGCGCAACGCCGGGTAAAACAGATCGTCATTCATAATTTTGCTAAGAACTAAGTTGAAAGCAGTAATGACCAATCGGGCTATTAATTAGCCAATTACTATCATTCCTATGGTTGTGTAATTGTGGTTGGCAGTACTAGAAATTGTAGTTGTAAGTTGACGTGTAGGCCAACACCTATTAATACACAGATCACATAAACAGACACTCAAACACACCTTTAACAGTAACACTAAAAGAGGTCTAATATAGACTGCATACAGAAGACGCTTCTTATTCGAGAGTTACAACAAGTATTTTATATTATGTTAGTTTTATTTAAGAATTAAATTCGAACTGCTTGTTTCGGAGTTTAGGCCCGGTTTTTTCTTCTGGTATGGAGCAGCACAATGGTTTATCCGACTTTTAAGTAGCGATCTACAGCTTTGCACAACAGCGCATAACCATGGGACGTTATGGGTCTCAGTTCAAATCGGAAAGAGCCTTCTCAAAAGAATTTATGAACTTCAAGCGAAGGGCCTTCCGAGTAATCTGCAAAGTCTCTATAATTTTAAGCTACGTTGCTGCTGCTATTGCATCTTTACGTTTACAATCCGATTCCTACCTTCTATAGATGCTACTGCTACTATTTTACGAGTGCTTCTCTAGATCTACCAAGCGAAGCACGTGCAATCTGGCTTCATGCTTCCATGAACTATGGATGCGATGCTTCTGCGATGCTTAAACAGACGTTTCACTGTCTGCATTTTGACAGAAACGGAGGAAATAAACCGATAACCAAGATTCTTGCGCAGTGTACTCAAAGACGCCTCCTAGCGGAGTTTCCAGTCTAACGTCTCACTTTGGCGTATTTATAAGTCGAGGTCGCAGACGGTAGGTAATACCAGGTTACGCTGTATCAAGTGCCACATTGCCAGCGCTTTTAACGTCAGGCTTGACGACAGGCTTTCTTCTGCTTTCTAACTCAGCCCTGACTTGCTCCGAGTTTTGGAATTTCTGATATGAATTATGGGATTTATGGTTACGAGTTCTAAAATCATTGTAATCTTCAGTCGTCGAATATCGAATGTCGATTTAAATGGCTGCACACTTTTGGTGCCTAACGCCATAGAGGTCCTTAGCTGTCACGGCTATTAGCCTAACAGTCTGTTCTTATCAAAGTCGAATGGCAACGCCTCCTGGGCAGCACCAAATAGTAGCAAATTCTGTGTTACTCAGTCTAAATAGCCTATCTGAAGATTTTGCACGAAATCAATTTAGTGCAGCTTAGACCTAATGCGTGACTAGGTCTATCGTGAATGATATTGTTCTGCACATTTACAGTGAGGCTGTTTATAAATAAATTATCAATTGTTTTACTAAATGAATTTGAAGAAGTCCTTGATTTCACTAAGAGTATAACCTGGACTCTAGATTGTGCAAGCCATTGTCATTTTAGTCCAAAATAGTCTATGCCTAATTGCACTAATAATTTTTCCATCCTTAGAAATTGAGCAACTGTCGAAGATCTATAATTTTATGCGGAATCCTTCTGGTCTGCATGAATCTCAAAGGTTGAATGTGTTATTCTTATCACTATTGTTGTTCTAAAGCGCACTTTTAATGACGATGGATAACAAGGTTGATCTATACAACTAAAAGTAGGGGGTAGGGGTAGGCCTATGCAGATAACGGCCTAGTCATAAGCCTGTATTAAGCGCAGGTGCAAATGCATAAAACACATGGGATAACTCCTTGACATAAGCTCAACTCAATTCTGATTCTCGATCTAATTCACCTCCCATACATTTGTACGTCATTTACCTTGAGATAAATAGGCTACCAACACCTCTGTGCAAGTGGGCTAAATAAATAGCCAGTCAATCTGGCTAATATAACAAGCTGCACAGATGCACGCAATGTATCAGGCAGTGGCAACAGCAGCAGCAGCAGCAGAGATGGCTCTGCATGGCTTATATATACCCTACCTGTTGGATGGACTCTATAGATGTTGCTTTGATAAGTTGAGAAGTCTGGCGACCTAGATCTTTCTCCGACAGAGTAGAGACATACGCAGGTGAGTCACATACATACACGGAACACCAACAACCTACAGTAACAAAGCATTATAACAATGATATTAGTAATTATACCACAGCTGGCGTTCTTCAACGCGGGGTGGCTGTTAAAATGCTTACTGTTTTCCTAGGTTCCGCATTTTGGTTAGACGTTGTCTAAGCCCAAGATACTTGTTGCACGGTGGCCGATTGATCAGAGCGGTCTGCCTTTAACGCGGAGAATGCGAGTTCGATCATCGTCCGAGGATCGTCCCTGTGTAGGAACCTTGAGCAAGTCATTCGCTCAAGACTGCTCTGCAATATAACTGCAGTTGCACCGTCGAGACATGTGTGCACTTCTGAACTAATTGTATGAAGGGCAACGTAAAATTACAGTTGTATTGTATTGTATTGTAAGCATTCTTTTCCTTATAAAACGATTTCAAGTATATATATATATTATATATATAGACCTATTCAAAATCCATTATATTCCATAAAGTTATGTAATCGTGCGTATACGGTGACCTATGACCTCCTTATGATAACTTCACTAAGGTGGAAAACAACGTTATTATGCTGTTATTTCAGCCCTTCATTGCTGCCCGCCCATGAATCCTTATCCGAATCAGCAGACCAATCGTCTGAGATTTTTTCATGCCTCGTCTGCCCAGCACTTAGGGCTGTCTCTCTTCGTTTAATGTTCAGCCATCTGTTAATTTCTTAACACTTCTTTCGACGAGCGTGTACTAAGAGCGACTGGGAAACCGTCTCAGCTCGTCATTAAATCGTAAACATTCTCTCCTTGCAAGTTTTTCTTACAAGAGAAAATCTACATGTATGGTCACTGTTTTAAAAGTTATGCTTAACTTCATGCATGGCGCACTTTGAGCCATCGCAATTCCTCAACTTTTATGCTGGCCTGATTAAGGACACCATAATAATGTGGCAGCAAAGATGTCGGAGCATAGGCCTACGTATCCAGCAAGACACTAGATATTATTATCACCATTTTTTACGTTGTTGTGGCTAATTTTTATTAATATTTCTGATCTCTGTCGCATCCCATATCAGGTTCCGTCCTCTTCGCCAAGGGATCATAAGTAGAGAAATAAGTAGAGACATCTTGGATGCTGTGTGCATAGATTTCATTCATCAGTCTATTATTATTATTATTATTATTATTATTATTATTATTATTATTATTATTATTATTATTATTATTATTATTGTCATTGCTTTCGCTATTATTGTTGTTATTACTGTGATTGTGATTGATACTGTTGTTGATATTGTTGTTGCTGTTTCTGTTGCCATTGCTATTGTTATTGCTTCTGCTTTTGTAATTGTTAGTGCCATTATTATTGCTCTTTTTATTTCTATTATTACAATTTTAATTTTTATTATTGTCATTATTTCTTTGGGCTGCAACATGGTTCCATTTATGTCCTTAGCTTCATATTCTTCACATTGGAGACCTACGCCTTGTTCTGTGTTCCTTGGGTGTTGCTGCTCGCCGGTATATTGATGATGCTCAGAGCCTCAGGCATAGGCATTTGTTCAGTGCTAAGCTGAAGAGGATTTCTCTTCGGATGAGAAATAAGTAGAGACATCTTGGATGATGTGTGCATAGATTTCATTCATCCGTCTCCTGATTAATTCTGTAAAACTCAACTGGTCTCTCTTGGTGACCGTTGGCTCCCTCCATCAGTTAGATTTACCTTACTCTCCTATCCAAATACCTCTTTCTCTACCAGAAATTCATTTCCTCTGAACTTGTGAAGACAGAATATCGAACATTGCTTTATTATCCTGTATCATCTTTGCGATATATATATATATATATATATATATGCACTCGCTCTTCCACTGCTACTTCAACCCTGATGCATGCATTCATATATGCACTAAGGTAGATTATGGTAGGTCTAATGCCATCTATAATTGTCTTCCTAACTCGGGTTAATCAGCTTCAACCCATGTTAAACATTGCAGCTCGGTTTAATAGATGGGATTCCGAAGTACTGCCTATCTACAACGCAGGATGAACTGCATTGGTTGTTCAGTGCAAAGACGCCTTGAGTTTCTTTGAGATCCTACTTATGCCGCATTCTTACAGTCTATAGCTGATTCTATTTTAAGCTACCTCTGCGCACTCGAAAGGCCTAAGGAATGGGAAGTTGAAACGGAAAGGCGATCGACATGGAGTGCTTTCGACATCCAGCTACAAAGAGGCAGATGCACGAGACAGACATAATTCCCAACTTACGTCTGTCTATGTTTACTGTCGGATGAAGTCATACATACAATCGGGTTTCTACTCCTCTTCTATCCCTCAATCACTTTCTAGACGGAAGTCAAAGACTTCTATAGCGTCATTTCCATACAACAGTCAACTTATGGTAGATTTAACAATGGCTAACATTTGCTCTGGGACGACAGATGGCTACATCTGCTTCTCAATGTCTGCTCAATATTAATACTTTTCTTTCCACATAATTTAGCAGATCAAGACATTTGGGATTAATTCTCCCCTCCGGTAAAAAATGCTGCTAAAATGTTAAAATTCTACTTTTTCATTGACGCAACATCTTATATGCAGCTCCCGGGATTGTACAGAGTTGAGTTCGTAATGTAAAGCAATGTAAATCTCCTCAATTCACTGATCCACAGACGCTATGTCAAATCAAGTCTACAATAGCTAGGTTGTTTTGTCTGTTCCAGTCCCATGATGGCAGGCCAGAATCTGATCAGAAGCCGAGAAGAGAGCATAGTGCTAGGATGGTAAGCCACAAATGATGATGGTACACTCGTGTGGTGGCGCAGGAAGAGGCTCAGGATCGGACAGCTTGAAGAATTCGGGTTTAAGTATAGAAAGTGAAAAGCAGAAAATGTATTAGAACTGTGTATAAAATGAGCAAAAACTGAGTTGGAAAGTCAGGAAAGTCAGGATTTCTTTCTACTGGATACCGTAGCTTTCGTAATATTTCCATCGATTAATGCTCAACGCACGACGTTTCGCTAACTTGCCGTTATTCGCTCACATTTTAAATTTCAATGTAGAAGATATTTCCCACTCTTCCTGGGCTCCAAATGATCTAGCAGTGAACTACATCCTTCCCCACCATACATTATTTGTTCTCTACCATTGCACACCCTACCATTTCGCATGCCTACACCGCATGCCATGCTGCACGCACGTTACTCTATATATTTTATCTGAAGAGAGTTATTTAGCAGTTGTTTAGTGCCAGACTACGCATGAGTGTATGCGTGTATACTGTATTCAGACAGGAGGGACAAGCGAGATAAGCAGTGCTAAACCGTACCAAGGCGTATCCGACGAACCTTCGAGTCTAATAATAGTCTTTGTGAAAAACCTGTCGAACCGTTTCGCCAGAAAACAGATGCATATTAAAGTCACATTAACAGTTATACAATAAGCCTATGCATGTAGCCACCATGCTTCGTTGAAAAAACTGCCAAGTAAGCTTAATCAGATTCACTGTAAGTAGGATTATGACGTTCGCCTTATAACGGGACCAGTGACCGCAATATAAATGGAAAGTACAGGTAAGCCATTGAATCCGGATTTTAGAACCGATAGATGGAACGTAAAATAGCAAGATAAGTGATACTAGATGGAGTGGTAATATTTCATGAAGAACGTAACTTAACTATATCATATAGTGTATATTATGACGCATAAGATATCATCTGCGTTGATTCATTGAAAGCTATTTCCGGAGACAACGAGGCAGCAAGGTTCGGGTTCCGGACATCTCCCCCCGGACATTTACCCGTAGGACAATTCCCCTCCCCAGATTTGCCCCCCCCCTGTGATCATAAAGCGGGTTTGAGGCGAAAACACAACGAGCAACCTTAATTCAACGTGTCTCACTTTGATGCTTTAGGTAAATATTTTACTAAGTTTTTATATTCAGCCTGGTTGTTGGACTTGTTGCTATATAATCTGTCATTACTCTAATTATTAGACGAGAAATATGAAGAGATGGAAGTGGAAACTGTAGTTAGCGTACGTGGAAAGAACAAAGTTGCACTAAACGGTTATGTTTATGTTAAACAAAAATTAACAAATTACGCCGTTAGCCTAGTTATGAGTGCGAACGTCGGAGAGGTGCAGGGACAGCTTTACGTGAATGTAAAGCAAAAGTGAAATTGAATGAAGATTTTTCGGTCGTTAATTTGATTCCTTTTAAATCAAAAAGATAGTTTAAATTTTTTTTAAATACTCACTCATCTTGCTATCTAAATTTATTTGCACTATTAAAGTAGTTAGCTGGGTTACAGAGGAAAAAATTCGGGGGGAATTTTCTACGGGGAGAAATGTCCAGGGGGGAGATGTCGGGGGAGATGTCTGGGGGAAATGTCCAGGGGGAGATGTTGGGGGAGATGTCCGGGGGAAATGTCCGGGGGCAAATGCCCTCGACCCGGTAATCTTGAAGGTACCGGTAACACCCTTCTCTACATTTTATGTAAGGTCGCACGCTCATAGGTCAGCGCTGGTATTCGAAGAAGTTTTGTGCCAGAGATTCCTGTGGCTCCCACCTGCTTTGACTCAAAAGGTGAAAAATTCATGTTCTTTGAGAATGAACATATATTTTCAGACGGCGATCAGTTGAGATGTCATCCAACCAAAAGGGGCAGTGCTGAATATACCACATAAGTCGCACTTAGCCTCAAACAATAGGTGATGCTGGACGTCAATAAAGATCAAATACTCAATTGATTGGAAACCATGATCTGAGTCTTGATGATTTAAAAAAGACGTCGAAACCAGACGCCTTCCACGTCCGCTAGGATGGTCATTATCATTATTCTGTAACTCGTGATTTGCACAAGTTCTACCCTCGAACATTGAGCCGTGACCAGGCACCGGTCCGCAAGTGAATAATACCGTGGAATGAGCAGTGAAATGAGAATTTTAATCCTATCCAAGCAAAAGACTTAGTTGCCTGTTGCAGTAGATGATAAATGAGAGCATACTACACAAGCCATCTGTCAGAATAAACGGTATGAACAAGCAACATGACAACACGACAACATCAAGTCAATAAACAAGAAAATCTCAATTTTAATATAACGTGATAATCACGTGAGGTGATGCCGAAAAGCAGCAGACTGTGTTAAGGCTGGTCAAGCGATTGCTGGCCCGTAGTATCACAAGGTCTAAGAAGATAATCTCGTCTTAGTAATTAGGCTTTCCATTGTCAGTTCGTCGTAAATTTCACCTCTAAAAGAAATATAAAGTCAGTGATTGGTCTGCGTGAGAGCATTTGCTCACTTATCCATTTGTGAATGTAAATGATGGCCTGCCTTAGCGAAGTGAGTGTGCTCACAATCTGTACATCCAACACGTTTTTCCGAAGTAAATCTGCTCAATTAATATTTTTTTTACACGCCGCTGCCTCTGTTTGAGGTCTCAATCGAATCTTTGAATGTAACGACTATCGGTATATGAGCTGGAAACCCCCGCGCGTATAGATAGGCGCCTTTGCATGGACCTACGTCTTAACTAATGTAGTTAATCAGGACTTTCAGGAGTATACGAGGTGGAATGACGACAGAGTAATAAAGGCCGTCGTTTATTGCTTTGTATGTTCTACGTCGGCTGCCAGAGGTCGCAACAGACTGGCACATCTTACGCTTCTTATCTCTGACACAACGAGTCTTTAAATAAAGTTCGGTCTCATCATCCTTACTGCAGCTACATGTAGGCACAGGAACGCCTACACGTGCTTCAGCCAGAAGCAATTATGACGAAAATGGATTGCGCAGAAGAGAACAGAGGCGACTTTCTGGACGCAAGAACCAGCGAATCCGCAGAAGCAGCAGTCTACATGATCCTATGATAATGGCTCCGATAGCACGTGATTAATGGCTTCAGCGATGGATAAATGACGCACCTAACCTATAATGAGTTATATTCATCAATAGCAGTGAGCTACAATAGAATTATATAACGTCTTATTCAGGATTCATCAACGATGACTCACTTCGTCCGTGAGAAGGAGGTCTATCTATTGCACTGTATTGCATCGTATACATGAAAAACGAAGAGAACGAATGAGAAAGAAAATGAATGACTAATAAAAAATAAGAAGAATAAATGTGAAATTGCACAGCCTAGAGTATGAGTTCAGCTATTAATCATATGCTGCTGAAGTTTACTTTGTTCAGGCAATAGCCATGAATTTCAAACCATAGACATGTAGTTTTATTCTTTACATAATAATTATTATTATGCAAAGAGTTATAAATGATTCCTTTAAATAGGCATATCTTTATTTATTATGATACAAGGGACATCGGGTTGGTCATATATATATATATATATATCCTTACTATATATATATATCCTTACTATATATATATATATCCTTACTATATATATATAGGCCTCTCGAGAAGACCTAGAACTTGAAGAACAGATCTAGAGCAAACGGCAGACCGTAATGGCTGAAGGAAGCATTTTAATCCGCAGTGACCTGTTATTAGATCAACCTAACCAAGTGACCTAATTGGATTGGGTTAATTTGATTGCGATTGGAGCTCTTTCTGTTGGTCTATGAAAGCATTGGCAAAACTGTGTTAGCCGGTGTTTCCAGCAATATGCGTCACGAGGAAAAAGAGAGAACTACTTACCCAGTATTTAGGACAACAGATCTAATAACAGACGGGGTTAACTAAACCACGTTGCTTACCTTGATCACCCTAGAATGGAAATGGAACTTAACGGCTTCTACTCGATCGTTTCAATTCTCACAGAAAAATCGAAATCGTCCAACGAAATGGTCCGGATAATGTAGCCAAGTTCAACTACGCCGTATGCGCAAGAGGCACAATCAGCAGCAGCAACAGCAACAGCAACAGCAGCAACAGCAGCAACAGTAGCAGCAACAGCAGCGGCAGCAACAGCCTCGGCTGATCAGCAGCAGCAGCAGCCTTAGAGAGCTCCTGCAGTAGGCGCCTGTATGCCAACCCAGACACAAACGCACAAGAGACGCCTTCTTACTCCTAAAGCACCATCAGTCACGATGCTTATTCTGGGCGCGCAGGAAAGTCATGCTCACGCACACTAACAGCCCATGCAGCCTCTTTAGCAACAGCAGCTACACTCACAGTCCAAATGTGCTCTTGAGCGCCATTGCCCGATTCTTGCGCTTACTAACCGAGGTCCTGAAGAGGTTGGGCCGCAGCTGCGGTTAACCGGTCGGCCAAGCGTCCGTAACGCTCTGTAGGCGTTCTAAGCCACATGATCAGCGAACACTCAGGCAGTCTGTCTAAACCTCTTGGTAGAGAACTCGCCTTCAGTTTGGTATACGCATTCATCCGAATACGCATAACGTCCTAATCACTTCTGCATCAACAGTAAATGGTACGAGAAGACAAAGCAGAACAATTAGACGCAATTACAGTTTAACTCTGCAGCGGCACGATCCATTTAAAAACAAAACTGCTAAGCAAAAACTTTACAGAAACACCTCTATATAAATGTCACAATAACTCAAAACATCGATGTTCCATCTCAATTACTTGCTTCATTCTAGTTTTGAATGCTTTATCGCCACAACACCACGACCACCACCATCATCATCACCACGACCACCACCGCCACGAACGTTATGGCGACGTTTTCTCAGTATTTAGTCCGTTAATCAGTGGCTAATAATCTCACCACCAGTGATCAGTAAATGTACTTAGTGTATTGCCGAGTTTGCTAGAGGAAACAGACATCTTGAAATAACTCTCTATCCCATCAGGATTTGACCCACGGTCTTTGGGTTTACAGAATAATCACATAAACTGAACTAAGCGTAAATAACATTCCAGTGTTTATTCTCACAAAATCTGTAAGTCATAGGGGTGCATAAACGACCGAGCTTCAACAGGGAATGGTGCGACATTTTTCTCGGTCTCACCTAACTGAATCAGAGACGTTGAAGTCGACGTCATTGGATTGCTGTATGGTCTAGACTGGAGTGGGATAAACAGACCACCAGTTAACAACTCCAATAGCTGTGTTTCATAGTGGACATAATATGGTAACCACTAACCACATCACAAAATTGACAAATAGGCTCTACAATAGTCTAAATGCCGCATCCGGGTGATGTATGCCACATTCATACCTTACAAACCTACATTATAATTGTATACAGAATTATTGCAAGAATGTCCAAAGAAATGCGTCAGAATATCAGGCATCTTACCCACAGGTCCCATATGTACCACATGCCCCGTGGCTGTTGGAGCTGCTGAGGAAACAAACACGTCCAAATAAAGCTTCTGAGCAGCTATGCTAGCAAATAAATTCATTCATAAAATAATTTATATAGCGCTCCTTCCGGTTGCTACTCATTAATCTTAGCAGTACAACTGAAAGTTGATACGACTCACAATTCACTTCATGCTATTATGGTATCAGTCTTAGGCGTAATTAATGGAAAATCAAAGTTGACACATCACCTAATTTTGTCGAAAATGTTTACGGAATTGGGTCGAGACGATGTCATGTCACTCAACTCAGACTAAATAGATATAGACAACCTATTGTCCAGTTGACCCTTTTTGTTTTTTCAATCGTGTTCTTTTTATTGTTACAGACAATGGTTGTATGTATGTACTGTTAGTACTTACTGTGATTGGAGTCAATAAAAAAAACCGATATAACATGCACACAGCCAATAGTTCTTAATTAGCTGCTGTCACATTGTGCTACCTCGATCCATATTCTATAAATAGTAAATAGTACCCAAATATTGCAGCTAAACATGAGTTGAAAATTCACATGTAAATGATTCTATGAATTGGTCGCACTTTTATATCAATTGTAGGCCCCTATGTTCGCAAAAAGTAATTAATTTACATTCTGGTAATAAATATTCGCCTGCGATAGCGCATGCTATGCCTTCAAACGTTGCTTTAAGTTCTTGAAAATGTAAACTAATACGACTTAGTTAAGCAATAAAACATTAATTATTGGAGATGAAACATCCTATGATGAACGCACCTGATGAAACGTCCGGAGATGAACCGTCCTAGAATCTCAGTTTTAACACAATGAACGACCGACGTTTAATAGACATGATTTATTGAGCTAATCTATTAAAAATCCTTACTACACACTGCACACTGCAGAGAAAACAAGTGCGCGATAATTGTGCATTTTGGCCAGACATACAAAGTTTCAGATCTTACTGGTTTTAACACACAATTGGGTGAGCTTAAGTAATGTCAAAATGTAATGGATGTCGGGAATGAATCTGCATAATTTCCTTTCTTGGCGGCGCTTTATACGAAATAAGGCATAAATTCCTTGGCTATATGCATGTTGAGGAGCCTTATGTCTAGAGGATGTCGTGCTTACGCCTCAGCCAAACTATCGTTTAAAGAGCATAGGTCACGCTTATTAGAGGCCTATAAATAACGTGAATCAACCAGGGCCCTACTGGGAAGTGGGGCAAAATAATTAATCAATATCATTTAGGTTAGAACCAATTATTATTATTATTATTATTATTATTATTATTATTATTAGTATTATTATTATTATTATTATTATTAAACGGATGATTTACAAAGCGCCTTGACGCAGCCATTCCGCTACAAGTACGCTAAATGCTCCAATGCCGTATGTGATGTCCCTCGTTTGACGATTTGCTCGCTGTTGACTCGAGGAGAGCGATGCTACTTGATCATCGTCATCGTTAAACCGCTAGGCCCTATACTATTTCGCTATACGATACTTGGCAAAAATATATCAAGCTACTTCGATAGCTTTCATTTTGTGTTAATATTTTATACCTCTAGGTGAATATTCCCATGGATGCATGCAATACTTAAATAGAAGTTGGATAGATGAGAAGAGTTTCTGCTAAAAGAGAAGTTGCATTGATGAAAACAGCGCTTGTCTAAAGATTGACTTAAATGACGCTCAAAGAGAAGTTGAATTCAGAGAATAATTCTTGCCTAGAGAGAAGCCGACTTGATGAAAACAATCCCTGCTTAAAGAGAAGTCGGATTGATAAAAAAATAACACGCGCTCAAATCGAAACTGAATTGACGACATTGGAATGACGATTTTGCTTATAAGTTGAAGCTGGATTGATGAAAAAACTTGCTTAAATCGAAGTCGAATCATATTATTATACCATAGGCCTGCGTCACAACACACATTGAGCCTTTGCATGAGGGAAGATTTGTCCGGGGCATTTGTCCTACGCAGAATCGAGTAGACGCTTTTATCCGGAAGCTCGTGTCTAAGGTGATCCACGTCAAGGGGCTTGTGTCCTACGCTCGTGTAGCTTACCTATTTCGCAGTAGAATCCGCCGAACTCTCCGGGACATTTGCAGAATCTTCCTTCATCGCCGACGATACACCGACCATTATTCTGACATGGCGTTTTCGTATTTGCGTCACACCGATCGCTATCTACAAAATTCACGGAACAATTACGATCCCATAACAACCAAAGCTATTCTTGATCTCGTTGAGGTTCTAATGAAGCCACGTTTGTGCAAAATGCTGATGTATGAATGGGTCGCGCGGCTTATTGGCGCTGTGGACATTACGCTGCTAACTGTAATGTAAGGCAATGGAGCACTTATATAGCGCCACTCAACTTAACACGTAGCTAAACGGTGAACAAGAAAGTTCAGGCGCCTTCGGAAGGCAGCAGGGAGAAGAGAGATAGAGCAGCTTCTCCCGAAGAGGAAGGGGGAGGCTGTTCCAGTTGATGGGTCCAACGTAAGCCAAGCTCCTGCTGGATTGGGCCGTGGCACTACGTAGGGCGCATGCGGGGAACCACTAGAATTCCGCGGGCAGAATAACGAAGGGAAACCCGGTGCAGAATAGAGGAGATTCTAGTACAGAAGTCGAGAAGGTAGGAGGGGGCAGACCCATGAAGATAGTTACGCATCAACGCAAGGGTCTTGAAACAAATGCGTTGAAATGGCTCCTCGAGCCAGTGAAGGGATTCATGAATGAAGGAAGAGATGTGATCAAATTTCGGAATTCTATCAATTATTTTAACAGCTGCATTGGAGATGGACTGGAGCTTAGAAATGCTGTGAGAACAGACCAATGAAGGCAATGGTATTAGGACCTTAGGGGCCGTCCATAAATGACGTCACGCACTTAGGGGGGGAGGGGGGAGGGGTCTGACATTTGTGACGATGTGTGACGAGGGGGGAGGGGGTATGAGTAATGTGACGTCACATTAAAAAAATAATTTTTGATACATTTATAAAAACGTCCTTTAATATTTTATAAAGCAATATAAATTTTTTCTTTTATTCACTAGATGTCAATAGCATAGGATTTCTGACAAAATTTTGGTTCTAAATTTATGTTCACTTTTGACGTTTATTATTACTCTGCCAGGAAGAGGAAATTGCAATTATTCTTTTATGCAGTCGTTCAATGTAGGCTACTATATTTAAAAACGCATTATTTTCGAATTAATAATATTATAAAACGTAAGTATTGTAATTCCTGTCACTATTACGTTGCCCGAGAACTATTCTGGCGTATCTCAAAATTTGCCATTAAATTTCGAGAAAATCGATGTTAAAGTTTTGCATAATGTAACGTCATACCAGCGTAATGCGCTATTTCAAATTTGCATAATCGGCGCGAAATCAGTAAAAATATATCTACATAAAGTTAATAATACGTTGAGTGTTACTTTGCTCTATAAAAAATAACGATCGTTAACGGTCGTTCTGATTGACATTGAGCAGTATAATTCCAGATGATCGTTTGTATCTTATTCTGCTTATGAAGAATCCTTACTGTATAAAGCGTTACTCTAGCAGTTAATAATTATGGTGGTAAAAATAACTGGCATTATGCAATGTAAAATAAACGCACAGAGTGCGAGCCTTCGCAGTGTGAGTGGAACAGAGAGCAATGCATCAGAGAGAAATGCAGCAGAATGCAATATAGCAAGAACAATGCAACAGAGAGAAATGCAGCAGTACAGAAATGCACCACAGAACAATGACACAATACGTTTGAAAATCCGTTTTTCAAGAATTGTAAAAAAACGGTGATTTTTAATGAAATTTTGTGTAAGAAGTCTTTTGAGCGGCTTTTTATGGTCCTTCAAACGACACTAACCCAATGAAAATCGGTTCAGCCCTTCTGAAGATACTTTCATTTTTCTATGATTATCAATCGACTAAAAAATTCGTTTTTTACAAATTGTAAAAAAGCGTCATTTTATGAAATTTTGCAATTAGGAATTTTTGAGTGGCTTTCAGTGCACTTTCCAACGAGATGAACAAGGTCAAAATCGGTTCAGTTCTTCCGGAGATATTTTTATTTTTGTATTTTATCAAAAATTTTCCAAGTTTTTAATCTCCTTTAGTCTTCATTTTTCAACGTTTTTATTTATGGTCCGATTTCAGAAATTTTAATTTTCTGGAGGTTTCAGATAATTCTAAGAAGAAAAGATTTTGGTCCCCCCCCCTTCCCCCCTCCTCCCTCGCTCACCATTAAAAACTATAAAAATTCTATAGGTTACTTCTTTTTATAAGAAAATAAAAGAATAAAAATTATTCTGAACATTGCATTTTTTTAGCATTAATAGACGATGAGTCTACGATTATTTTAAAATGATTTTTTATGCTAAGTTCAGCAATGTTTAAAAAAGTTAATTATTAATTTTTATGTTTTATTTGAAATTAAATGAAGTGGTTTTTTCTGGAGGGGGGTCAGAGCATTGTGACGTCATATTTGAGGGGGGTCAGACTTTTTGTGACGAAGTGTGACAAGGGGGGGGAGGGGGGTCAAAAATCAGCCAATTTCGCGTGACGTCATTTATGGACGGCCCCTTACTTAGCCACGTCCCCTCTCCCCCTCCATGGGCTCGGGGAAATAGAATAAATAGAGTGATGCAGCGTAACAGAAGTGCGTATAGTTCTTACCCCACTGGCACTGAAGACCAAGGAATCCTGGCTGGCACGTGCAGAAGTAGCCCCAGCGGAGACCTAGTTTGTCACCGATTGTATAAGTGGCACCGTTCTTGCACGGATTCGGATCGCACCGAGAAGCTAAGAAACAGTTTATCGAAGAGAATAGATCCACTGGCAGCATTAGTTAATCAGTAAATAAATTCATCAATGAACAAGACTAAAATAATATGCGCAGGTTTATTACAAAATAATAATGTGACGTCAAGAATTTTCTTCCAGTATCTTGTTGGCGAGCGGCGACGATATTTGGCTGATTCGGTACTGCTGGGTCTGTTTTCCATTTCAACCTTCTAAAATCTTGGCGGAACCAAAGATTTTCCTCAAAAACAGACTTAAGAAGTTGTGCGCGTAATAAATGACTCAGATAAGAGTCTCAATCTTTGAGGACTTATTTGGAAACCAATTCTTGTTTGAGGATGTCGTTTAACTTTCAATTTTACATAGTTGGAGTTTACGATTAGGCCTATTTCGATCAGTCCTTAAAAATGAAACCCCAGAGCGCGTGATTCACTTCGACTGAGCGATGCCCAAAGTCAGGTTCGTTGGCTTTGATGACACTTGGTATGAGTTGATTAACTTTTAGAGGTTAGCCTCTGAAGGTTAACAAGAAAAACCTATCTAACTGCTGTCACGTCTCTGATCGTTCCTTGCCATCTGAGTTGACTGAAGGAATTGTCCTTACCCGACTCAACGACTACCTCCCTTCCAACTCAAGCCTCAATCCCCAGCAATCTGGCTTCACTAAACATCATATCACAAACACCCTACTTGCTGCTCTGTGCAACAAACTGGCATCCACCGTCAGCAGCAAGTCTCCTGCCGCTGTCTCCTTGAAATCTCCACTGCATTCGACACCATTATCACAGCCTTTTTCTAGATATAGACCATCTTCTTCACATCTCTGGAACTGCTCTATTCTAGATCCAATCCTATCTGTCTTCCATACCTTTCTATGCCAAAGTCTACAGCCACTATTCGCAATCTCTCCCAATCGCATACATGTACATTATCCTTCAAGGCTCCATCAAGGGTCCATTTCTCCTCATCCTGCATGGCAACACTATTGAACCATAAAATACAATCTTACTCTGTTGACGCCACCGGTACGCAGATGACACTCTACTACACACACATGTACTCTTCTCTCTATGCACTTTCCACCTCCATCACAAAGTTACTCAACTCGGTTAATCAAATTTCCAAATGGCTGTCGATTAATGCAATCGAGACATTGGCTTTCTGCTCAGCAAAGAATTAGCTTTGAAGCTGTGGCTCATAGTTAATATAAAGAGTGAACTCTGAGAACCAAAATGCTTACACTCTGTTCATATTTTCCAGACGTAATGACCTACCATTCAACGAGGTCATCTGATAGCCTTTTTCTGGTAATACTCAAATTAAGAATTATTCTCGGTTGCTTGACGGACTTCTCGGAATTTTCCTCCTGTGTCTGTTCGCTCTATCATTTCGTCATTTTGTGTCATTTCTTTCTCAACTTAAAACTTACTCTTTCAAATTGTTTTTACACTTATGATCACAGGCTGCTTCAGTCTTACGGACATATCTTCTGTATAATTTTTACTTGATCTAATAAGTATTGGTTTTGGTGTGCCATCGGTTGATGCTTCGTGCATTAGATAGCTGCAAATGCTCTGGCTAATTACAAATTTGTTGCTATCTTACCAATGGTTCAAGTCATAGCAAAATATGGCTCACTATCCAGAAAACTAGCTCCATGCATGCTAAACACAAGCGAGTAGCTCAAGAAAGGACTAAAACATTGATTTCTCAATAGTATTTTAAAATATTTCAGAAAGAATTTCAATATGCAATTTTATTATGTATTTTAAAAATGGAATTTGAAATATATTTTGTAAAAGTATTTTCAAAATACTATTGAAATTCTTTTCTTTTCTTTTATCATCATTGCTACTGCCAATCTTCTTTTGCAGAGACCTGCAGGAACGTTGTGTAGGATAGCATGATTCGGATTGATCATTGCATGACTGCGGTAACCTTTCGATGTCTATCCAATTTTCATGACCCGACCCAGCCCATTAAAAATGGACCCGACTCGACTTAAAGCCAACTGAAGCCAACTATCTAACCCGACCCGACCCGCCTTTAATTTTACTTGTATTATTAATCGTCAAAATCCCAATGTCGTAAAAACGCAACACAGCCAGACCGTCATATATGATAATAATATTGATTTGTGATATTGTATCAGGAAAGATATTCTTCGTTTGTTCCATTTATTTTGTCCTAAACTTATAGTTTCTCCATGACTATATGCAAAAGAATTTCGGATGTGAATAGGTAGGCCTATATAAGCGTTCGGCCTGCATGTCCCAACAACGTCCTCAGCTAACTCACACGCTTTTAATCAACCAACTTGCCTTTCGTCTTTACAAAAATTCATGAAAAATTATTCCATACGACAGCCTGAGCCGAGTACGGTTTAAAAGGAACAAATACGGTGTTGGCGTGTTGCTCTAAGTTCTCGTGCCTACTCCGTCGCCTTATTCAATTCATCTAATTGTAACTGATTAACACCTAGGTTCGAAGTGCGCTGCGGTTCGCTAAAGCGATGCTGGCTTATGCAAGTGATTTCAATCTCTGGCTTGTACGGTCCCTGCACATGGTCCCTAATAGGTTTTCAATGCGGAAATTCTGTGTGTTCGAAGCCGTAATAATAATCTAGAGAACACGAGACATTTACAAAAAATAACTATCGCACTCTGTATCTCTGTGTCTCGGTATATCTTTCTCTCTCCCTCTCTCTATCATATATAGATATATATATGTATTAATTGTAGTCAATGGCGTTTCATGTTTGTCAACGAAAGGGTAGCATCAAGTTGCGCGATTGAATTCTGAGTCAAAGAGCGACCGATTATTTGTCTCAGAAGTAAATCCCGCGTACCAGGTTCAATCGGCTTTGCGATAGCCTTGGATATCTTCCGATGTTGTTTCCTCACTCAGGTGCCTTGAGAATCTCTTGCCAATGAGCGCATGCACATAAAATGTAAACCGTAACGAATCATCATGAAAAACACTGAGTTGAAAATTAAGCTCTGCAATAAATTCGTGAGTCGAAATGGGTTGTGTGAACCTACCCACCAAAATCTTGACCCGACTCAACCCGACCCGCCTAATCTGCAGGTATTCGTGACCCGACCCGGCCCGACTTGAATCGATTCGACTCGCGAGTTGACCTGTGGACATCTCTGGCCCATTGTGATTTATAACACTGCGACCAAGTTCATTAAGTCTTTTGCGTTTAAAATGAAAGGCGCTGTCGTTCGGCCGAATAAATTCTGCATATTGTTAATTGTTTGGCAACTATGTTGTTACTGCGATAGCCTTTCTGTCGTGATTTATAAAACTACTGCCTAGTTCATCAAGTTCCATGCATTATGTATAACTGAAAGGTGCTGCAAAATCCTGTATAACTGTATAATTCTGCCAGTATAGATTCAGTTTTACGACACTGTGTGCCAATAAACATATTTTGTCTTGCTTACCTAAAGACAGATCATGCAACTGTTGCTCATTTTCGCTTAATACTAATAAATAATATATGACTATTATTTGCGTGGAGTGTTAGTGATTTCAAGTGTTATATAGAAGAATGCTATTCATGAGCACCTATTGAATCTTGGTTATGATTTCTTTTATATCAGCTGCATCTTAAGCAGTAATGATTATTTTTAAAACGGTGCGTCACTTAAACCCTCATTTTTCATTACTTTAAATAACATTGAACTGTATCTTTAGCATCAGGCCTAATGTGACTATAATTCTAATTCCGATAACGCAATTGTCCTTGATGGGGTAGCAGAGGTGTAACAAGCGGGGGCAGGGGGACACCGGCCCCCCAGTTTAAAAACGGGGGGGGGGCAAATCCCCAGTTTAGTGCTCAGTGCCCCCCATGTGCTCCCCAAATCGGTTCTTTTTATGTTTCTCCAATGGCACTTTAAGATAACTTTTATTAACATAATTCGCCCCATTCTTCAAATTTCTGGGGGGCAAAATTCAAAAAGTGGAGGGGCAAAAAATTTGCGCGATATTTTGCAAATACAAAACGAGTAGAATTCATGCGCCGAGAAATTATTATTCATTTGAATTCAGGTTGCAACGTTTTATTTTGTTTATATTTCATATTGTTTTATATCTACTAGTTTTATTTTATTCCTGTAAAACGTAAAGTTATTTCTATTAGCACGATGTAGTGATTTTACTAGCATGATGTAGAAATTTTTAATATTATTTGATGTAAGTCTAGTTGAGCCCTATTACTTTTGGATTTGATAAGCCATCGTATCAATCAAGGATATTTGAATAGCGATTTCTGTTTCAATCTGATCTTTTGTGAATGACTGATCATGCGAACATTTGTATTCAGTTGCATAGTGGGCACCTAATGATTTGGAAAAAACAGGAACACTGTCGCTGTCAGTACTCTGACGGTCCAGTACCAAGTCTGGATAAAAGAGGAGGGCGACGCTAATAATTTTTCTTAGCACACAGCGTCGTTAGACTGAATCTACTGGTATCCTGTTATTGAGAAAGTCTGAAAACTCGTCATGTTATATAAATGATCAGTTTTCACGATGTGGAATGATCATAAAAAAGTTTCTTTATTTTACTCCCCATCTGCGTGCACTCGCTTGTATTACTTCATAGTATTCCCGTTGCCATCGTATTGTAACATGGTATGGGCGTCGACTTAGGACTTCAGACTGCGTAAATTAGTATTATGGCCTCTTACAGAAGTGAGCAGTGCTCTCAATTGATGGATTTCTACCAGAATCACACAATGATCCAGCCTTGTTGAAATTATAATAGGCTACTTAGATTTCCCAAGGTAAAACATTTCAGATAGGTGTATTTCTGCATATACCGGTTTGCTCGTGACCTCTTAACTTTAAACTTCTTAGGATTTTTCCATTTTGGATCGAATATTCACCCAATTTCACAATGAATTCAAAATGTGGACTCAATACGGGAATAGAATTCGAATAACTACCTTTAACGAGTTGCATGGCGCCTGATAAAGCCAGAAGCGTTGTTAGAATCGATTGGTTCATGGTGCTAATTGCCTGTCTGGAAAAGCAACGAACAAAATGACTGCGTCTGAAGGTTTTCCAGTGGAAAAATTACGACCAACTGTGTCAAGCAGCAACAGAGCTTCTTGGATTTTTCTTGGCCCAATGTCAAAGAGACACGACTTAATATAGTCTTCACAGCGTCAGATGACTGACATCATCCACCTGCAGGTAGCAGGCTTTCGGCAAGCAAGACATATATCTAGACAAGCAAGACAATGAATAAGAGGCAGAATTATACATAACAGTTATATATAGGGTGACACAAAAGTTTTTCAGGTAGGGCTTCATATGTTATCTGATATTTTGTCAGTGTATACACAAGTCAAATGAAAGATATCGGTACAAATTTGGTTTTGATCCGGTCAGTGGTTGCCACGATATAGTAAAAAAATTTAAAGAGTATCAGTTTCCCGGAAAAAAACTGCCATGCGATACAGTTTGCTCATCATAATATCACTGTATGCATAACATTGGGACTAGTAGATTATAAAACAATACTGTTACCCATAGGTCTTACAGATGTAAGCTATTAGTGTACAGTATTTTCGTTCTGCTTAATGACAGTACCGACTCTGTACGGCATAGACTAAATCAGCAATTGAAGTCTCCCAACTTCTATCGATCTCCGCGCACGTTGGAGGCGACGTTTGAGCTGATCAACGCTTTTTGACTCAGGATCTTTATACACGCTGAGAGACAAAAATTAAATACTCCTCAAGTTCTCAATAGTCAATAGGAGATCCAGAGTAATCCAGCGAGTTTGGTGGCTAATCCTTCGGCTTTATGCGTGAGGGAAGTTTGTAGTCTAGCCACTTCGTCGTCACAGTTGATGCATGACAACGTGCTGAAATACTCTCAACAAATAACTTTTCGTGGCATAACACTGCCGTTGTATGTCGAATGCTGGTTCGAGAATGTCTGTACTGCGAGTTCAGTCTGGTAGCATTTGGCGCAAAATGATGGCTTGTGAGAGCCCTGGCCGTCATCCCACGGATTCCCACCCAACATCATCACTGACGGACTGAACTTCATCTGCGAAGCAGACGGAACGTTCTCCTCTTGAGAACTCCAAACAGTAGCGTTTTGTGCATTCGGTCCATAAAACACCTTGAACGGTGACTCATCGGTGAACAAAACATTAGACCAGTGCTCCACAATCCAGTGTCGATGCTTCTATTTTTTGCTCAATTAAGTGACGTTAATATTCTTATTACCGAAATTTGAAACCGCCCTTCTTACAACATCTTGCTCAGAAGTTCATACACACGCCTCGACGGCGCAATTGCAGTTGTACTGCAGAGCAATGGTGCGCGAAGGACTTGCTCAAGGTCCCTACACAATGACGCCCCGGACGAGGCTCGAACCCGCGTTCTCAGCACACACTGAACGTTACGGGCTGACCGCTCTAACCGATCGGCCACTGGTGACGTCACATGCAGGCACAAGCCAGAAATGCACCTCGCGCGCGGCAGTGTGGACCTACGCTGTCGAGTCATTTAATGCACGTTCGACTTAAAATTATCAGGGTTATTTAATATGTGAGTCCTGTATACGCTTAAAATATATATATAAAATATAAGATCTGAATCATTTTTACCGAGATATTTAAATCTGAAAACGGCGAACGAACTTTTGTGTCACCCTATGTAATTATACAATGGACTTTGATGAGAGATTTCTTTTGGATGTCTCATAAAACGTTCCCACCAGATTTGATTTTGAGCTCATGTCTTGCCGAAGATGGAAAAAAATGACAGACAGCCGATGCAACTCTCTACGATATCATCAAATGTTATCTGTTTATCCATTCTATTCAACTTTTGCTCTTATTCCATCTCTGTCTCTATTTTCCACGGTGCGTGCACACCCACGGTCTCATACTCACGCATATACTTGAATGATTAGTGAGTTCTACTAATCGCGATAGGTTTGCGCCAACTAATCGATTAGTTCGATTAATCGATTAATCGATTGTTCGGTTGGCTCGATTAGTTCGATTGTTCGATTAATACGTAAGTCATTGGAGTAACATTGCATCTTATTTATGAGGCGGATGCCATACTATTTGCAAATTAGATATGTAACGTATAAGAGCCACGCATGGCTGCTGAAAGTTTCATTCGACGTCCGTGTATTTTACTTGCAATTGTACTGAAATCTGTCAGTAAAAAAACGATGATTATCATCATCATCATCACCATTAAGCCTATTATTATTTACCAGAGGTGTGCTAGTTCTTATCCCTGAGCTCACTCTGCACTACAGCAATGGCCTTCTGACATTATCCCACGGTTTGTACGAGATCAAAGCCTTAGTACTGGGTGGTCAGAAGTAGCCATGCCCGAGTTATTTCGAGCTATAGTATACACGCCAATGTGGATAATGCCACACAATTATGTGCTGTATGTTCGAAGACTGTGAGGTCTGAAGCGGTCAATCACTGGACAATATCTGGCTAAGTTATTATTATAATTATAATTACTATTGTTATTATTTTAATAATATAATAATAGTAATAACTATTATTAATATTCTTGCTATTACCCTAATTATTTTTTATTATTGTTATTATTATTTTTATTATTATCAATTCAACGTTCATGTTCCACTTGCGACCTTCTTCTTCATTTATTAAAAGAAAATGTTAAAATGATAAAAAAAATATTAAAGCGTAATTAAGAGTCATGATATGATTAGTTTGTCAGCATATAGTCCTAGGCTTAAAAGTGTCTAGGCGTGGGATAAATGAACCATTGCTCTGAGATATAAAAGAATCTTCGAACGGCCGTAAGCGATTACAGCACGGAGTGACACGAAACCTGGGCTTTAATTTTTAATTTTTTAATGTTATTTTGCAAATCTATATATATATTTATATATTTATATACGCTATCTCCTCTATTAAATTGGTTTCCGAGGAACAACTGGAGATGCGCTGATAGAACAGATAGCTTATGAGAGAATAACCGACGTTTAATAGGCAGGATTTATTGAGCCAATCTCTTAAAAATTAACACTATAACATTACACACTCCAGACATTACAAGTGCCCAATCGCATAATATGATAACTGCACATTTTGCGCTAGAAATACAGAATTTCAGACTTTCCTCATTGTTTTTAACAGGCAATTGGGGGAGCTTCTAAGTGATGTCAAAACTGTAAGTTAATGTCAAACTGTAATCAATATCGGTTATGAATCAGTATATTTTGTCATTCTTGGCGGCGTTCTAAACGAAATAAGACATAAATTCCTTGGCTATAGGCATAGAATCCGTTTTTGGTGGCGACATTCTTCCGTTGTCTTCTATCTCCCTGCCGTACAGAGTCGTCCATTGACGTAGATCGGATTTTGCTCACAGTGTGTGTCACTCGGACACGACGAGCACGGATTCTCTGAGAAAAACGAAATAAAAAGTTTCACATTAAAATTTCATCACGACTACAGTGATCGGTTTTCTGTAATTATGCTTGCAATCGCAATCGCAGATTTGATAAAGCGCCGATCAACAATACAGAGGCGCGGCCGACTGCAGTAAATGTTGGTGTTGTCAATAACAAATAGAATTTACTTCATAATTTATATTTATATTTATATTTACTTCATAATTTATATTTACTGAAAAATATATCAAACCACTGCGATAACTTTCATTTTGCATTTATAGGCGAATATCCCCATTGCTGCATGCAGTAGGCCTACTTAAATAGAAGTTGGGTAGATGAGAAGAATTCTTGCTAAAAGAGAAGTCGGATTGATTAAACGTATTCTTGCTTAATGAGAAGCTGACTTGATTAAAACAATTCCCGCTGAAGGGGGCCTTGAATTTATGATAATAATTCTTACCTAAACAGAAGCTGGATTGATGAAATTTTTTTAATAGAAGTCGAATTGCCCAAGAAAAAACGCATCAAGCCTTTGCATGGAGGTTGCATCCAGGGTTTATGTTCGAGGGGCCCTTGTGCGGAGGGGCTTGTGTCCTACACTCATTTCGCTGACCTATCACTATCATATCGCCTATTCTGGACTTGATAGTCGACCCATTGGTAGAAATCATTAATTGCTCGCTTAGAACAGGATCTCTCCCACAATCGATAGAATTGGCTAAAATCGTTCCAGTAGGCTACATAAACAGGGAAATAAAAGTGAAACAACCAATTATCGACCTACCTCGGTTCTTCCTTTTTATCCAAATTTCTTGAGAGTGTGATGTATGACCGCCTTACCCACTATTTCAACTACAAAGTTATTCTCTATCCAGTACAACATGGTTTTCAGACAGGTCATTCCACATAAAAAAACTATATGCCTTTACTTAACAATCAAAAATTTAGTGAGGACTTGGATCAGAGCAAATTTTTCCCTGAGGTTTTCTTAGACTTGGCCAAAGCCTTTGACACTCTGGACCACAAATTCTAGTATCTAAACTTGAGCATTAAGCAATAATAGGGGCGGCCTTTACCTGGCTAACAGGTTACTCAAATGATCGATACAGCCAGTACTATGTAATGGCTGTCTTTCGGGTCCATTACCATCTGACTTTGGAGTCTCACAAGGCTCTATCTTGGGAGTTCTCTTATTCTTAATTTATATTAACAACCTACCATATTCATCATCTCTACTTCACTTTATTTTATTTGCTGACGACTCAAATGCTTTCGTTACTCATGACTCGCTAGAACAACTCTTTACTTTAGCAAATAAAGAATAATTATATGTCAATCACTGGTATAAGGCTAATATGCTCTCCCTTAATATTACAAAAACGAATGATATTCTATTAAGAGCACCCAGCAAAAAGCTGCCACCCGGAAACTTTTAACTAAAGATAGACGATACTCTCATTCCGAATTTGTACTCTAAATTCTTGGGCGTTTAGGCCCTATATTGACCAATTTCTAAAATGGAGCGTGCATGTAGAGCAAATATCTAAAAAATTATGTATTACCAGCTCGTATATTAAAAACTTTGTACTATAGCCGTATTTATCCTTATATAAACTACTGTAACTTCATTTGGACGTCAACATACAATAAACACTTAAGGAAAATAATGATACTGCAGAAAAAAGCAATTCTTGTCATCTCTGAATCAACTTATAAGGCAAACACAGGGCCCATCTTTTCAGAACTTCAAGTGGTTAACATATTTCAAATCAGAATATGGCAAATTAGCATCTTTATGTATAGATATACTTTCAACCTCCTTCCACCTGTATTTAAGTCGCTATTTACTCGCTCACCACATACAATTACCACTAGAAATAGACCAGATTACATTTAAAGTTTAGTGCGTACTGTAACCTTATTAAGTTCGCGATATCTTATCAGGGCCCACGAATCTGGAATGGACTCTCAAGGGATTGCCGCTTTGCCCCTACATTGTCCCATTTCTGCCGATTGCTTCGACCTATAATTTTACAGTCTTATTAGATCTAACTGCCAGCCTGCCACAACTTACCTGGACAATTAGGGTTATGTGATGTGCATTTGCATATATAGGCTTTGTATAGTATTATTGTTTTGAATTGTCTCGTATAAGAAATAAATGTATACTGCTCTGTCGAAGTGTTACTGAAGTGTCACTGAAGGCAATATAAAAATTGCTGCCACTGTTACTGTCGACCCACATTAAAGGGTTTCGTACAAGAAATTGACTAATTTTAACATTTAGGTAAGTTTTGTAGTGTTCACTTAATGAGATTAATTTGTTATTTCAGCATTCTATAACGTGTATTGGAAGTCAATGCATAGTAACCTCCATTTACCAATAACATTTGCTGGAAAAATAATTCGGCCGTCAATTAAAAGCCGTAAATGTTTATCAATAGGCCCCGCTAGCGGGATTCATCCCTTTGAAGCCTAATTGTTTTATGGTTTGTGATTGCTACTAAAAGTAGATTACTATTGCTACTGTTATAACATGAATATGTAGGTATAGATGTTTGGCTACTGTTTTTGTTGCTGTTGCAAATGGACATATTTGATTTTATTTTGATTTAATAAATTTGACTTCATTTGATTGTATAATGTAGCTTCTTGAGCAGAAATCATTATTTTTGCTAATTGAGCTCTGTTTAATACTTAATGAAGAGAGTTGTACGAGTGACTGGGAAACCAATGCAGCTCATCGTTAAGGTGTCAAGTTTTCAAATATCAACTGTTTGACACGGTAGCAGATTGGTTAGAGCTGTCGGCCCGTAACACCCAGTGTGCGCTTAGTGAGCGGGTTCGACCCTCGTCTGAGGCGTCACTGGGTAGGGACCTTGAGCAAGTCCTTTGCGCAACATGTGGTAAAAATTTCAGCAAATTCGGAGATGGTCGGGTGGGAGGCATTGGTTGAGTTGAGCTGGAATGACCCAATAAGGTTGTAAAATTTGCTTTTGACATTAAAAATGTTAATCACCCTCTTAAACTGTGTATTATTTACCAATACTATTTGCTGAAAAATAATTCAGTCGTCAATTAAAAGCTGTAAATGTTTATCGATAGGCCCCGCTAGCGGGACTCATCCCTTTGAAGCCTAATTGTTTTATGGTTTGTGATTGCTACTAAATGTTGAATACTATTGCTACTTTTATAATGTGAATACGTAGATATAGAAGTTTGGCTGCTGTTGTTTTGTTGCAATTGCAAATGGATATATATGATTTCGATTTAATAAAATTGATTGATTGATTGGCTGACTGATTGACTGACCTATTTCGCAGTAGTGTCCGCCGAGCTCTCCGAACTCTCCGGGACATCTGCAGGAGTGTCCACCATCGGTGACTGTACATCGACCATTATTCTGACATGGTGTTTTCGTATCTGCGCCGCATCCATTGACATCTACAAATTCACGGCACAATTAGGGTTATGGTGGCGGTGGTAATGAGGATAATGATGATGATGACGACGATGACGATTGAAACTCCAAAACGGGAGTCATTCTTAATTCTGACGAGGGTCTAATGAAGCCACGTTTGCGCTTTATGGTAGAGTTGGAAAAAGTCGCGGCTTATTAGCCATGTGGCTAATAAGCCGCGACCATAAGGCCAATTCAACCCAACGTCTTGAATAGACGATTTGAGTTGTTGAACTATCTGTTACACTGATGCAGCGAAAGAGCCAAGGTTTTATAATTATGCATATGTGTTTAAATTGCAAAGACGCACGTTGAATAGCATATAAGCCCTAGGTCAACGCATAAGCTCATTACTGTTCGTGCAAGTGTCCATTGCGTTAGATGATAACTTAGATAATTCTACACTATTTTCGGCTAATTTAATATTTAGCGTTAAATGTCTGCATAATAAGAGTCCTTTATTTATCCGCAAGTTCAGGCACAGCAAGATAGGTCAAGTTGCACGATTTGGTCATGGTTATAATGCATAATACATATTGTACAATTATACATATACATGGTTGACCATTAAAAAGTAAACCCCTCAGGTTTATTGCTAATATTTCGGCCACAAATAGGAGTTCACAAATGAAATTTTACAGATGTAAAACCAATTCATATTGGCATAATTATGACCGCCATATTTGACTAAAATATTGTAACGGTTCAGAGGTACGCCTACTTAGTGTCTGCCTGCTGTAGTGTCTGCCTGTTGTGTACAGCTGTCTGCTGTGGTCTTTCTACTGTGGTATCTACCTGCTGTATACGCTTATCTACTATCTACTGTGGTCTATCTACTGTAGATATCTACTATCTACTGTAGTCTGCTATCTACTCTATATAGTCTCTACTATCTACTGATCCTATATAATGTGTATTATCTACTATCTACTGTGTAGTCTCTGCCCTCTACTAATTCCTATCTACTGCATAGTCTCTACTATCTACTGTCTCCTATCTACTGTGTATCATCTACTATCTACAGCAAGTTAGTATATAAGTAGAGAGCAAAGTCGTCGCCTGGAAGATCGATATCGTCGTCGTCTGGAGATCGTCATCAGGTAGCCTTATAGATCGGCTTCGGCCTTGCAGTCTCGGCTCCTAGGAAGCACGAATAGTCGTCGTGGCTTTGCGATGGTAGTCGTGGATATAGTCGTCGTGGATATCGTCGTCGTGGATATAGTCGTCGTAGATTTGCGATACGGCCTGTTTCCAAATAGGCTATACAGAAGTATTGTTTACCGTTGTACATTAAAAGAGGATTATCGAACAAGCGTGTCTTATTCCTGCGTTATGAAGAGGATTATCGAACAAGCGTGTCTTATTCCAGGCGTCATCCAGAAAGGAGCTATTTAAACCTTAAATGGTTAGTCTTCAGCACACCACTGAAGCCTTACTCAGCGGATTTCTACGAACGACGACGGAAAATGGATATAGCGAAAACGGACGATACGATCGTTTATACGTTGCTGGACATTGCGGATTCGTCAATTCGCCAGCCGAGCTTTTCCATACTCGCACCGGGGCGGACTACGACGGCCGAAGCACGAGGCAAGGACTCTAGCTTTCTGGAGAGCATCGATTTCGACGGTCCGAGTAAGACGAGCGTTCGAGAGAAGAAGACGATTAAGTTCGACGTCGAAAAGCGCAATGATCCTCTGCGGATGGAGAGCTCTGCAGTTCCTCCTGCCAGTCTGGTGATCTCGATGAAACCTGGGAAATTCGATGGCACGGGATCATTGGAATCGTTTATGGCTCAGTTTGAAGTTTGCGCTCGGCATAATCGTTGGACTTCCTGCGCTGTTCTCTGGAAAAAGCGGCAACGCAGCTGCTCTGGGATTTTGGAGCTCGTACGGATGTATCTTATGAACAACTCGTCGAGAGACTGCGTCAACGATACGGAACGGAGGGGCAGGCGGAAACGTTTCGCGCCCAACTTTATTATCGTCGACAAACGGGCGATGAAAGTTTAGGCGATTTGTACATGATATCCGGCGACTCGTCGTTCTCACATACCCAGTGCCTTCGAATGAGACGACGGAGATTGTTGCAAAAGATGCGTTGATCGAGGCAATTAGAGATCGAGAACTGGCTGTTAAAGTGAGGGAGCGCGAACCAACGACGCTCGATGAAGCGTATCGAGTCGCCTTGCGCCTGGCCGCGTATCAGCACACGTCTGAGTTAGAAGATCGACGAAGGCCAGCGAACCGAGTACGAGGCACCCAAGGGAACGACAACGGAGGAGCGTTTCAGTCGCAATTGGATGTCTTCATCGCTGCTCAGCAAAAGTGGCAACAAAGCATGGAGGAGATATTCAACTAGAAGAGCTAAGAAACTCTCGCCGAACGAATACCGACGCAGAGCCGAATTTCGTCACACCAGCAGATCGCACAAGGGATCCAGGACGTGGAGTAACCTGCTTCAACTGCGGACGAATCGGACACATCGCACGCCAGGGTATACAACGGAAAAGACCTTATCACCGCCCTGACAATGCACGGCCTTCGATTTAATCGGAAATCGGAAACGACAAAACGACGGTTACCAACCATACCATACATGAGGCACAGAATAGGGACACAAACAACGCCATCTACATACGTGGGATGATAAATCGACGCTCGAGGACCAGCCTAGTGGACACTGGGTCAGAGGTAAGCTTGGTACCGCTGTCTGACGTAGAGGGGCTAACGCTTCAACCTAGCACTCGTGTAATATTGGCCGCCAACTGCACGGAAATACGGATTTTGGGCGAAGTTAATGTGCACATTCAGGTTTGGAGTGAATTTGCTGTTGAGACGAATTTTCTGGTATCTGACCAAGTAGGAGAGCCAATGCTCGGTATGGACTGGTTGAGGTAGCATAAATGCAGAATTGGTTTTGGGACAGGTGCGCGTTTCATTGGACGGCAACGCATCCCATTCTGACGTTGTGGTGCCGACTAGTGATGGTCATGGAATAAGTGACTGTTTTATCAAATTCTCAGTGTGATGTCCCTTTTCGAACTCAGTACAGGAATCTCAACAGTACGGCTCAGGGGTGGATGACTGAAGCTAAGTTGATTAAGCCAGGAGTGCATTTAGCGCGCGTGGTATTGGATAACGAAGCAGATCTAGTGAGTGTAAGAGTTTTGAATTTGAATGATCGGCCTGCTACGCTGTCGGTCAATCAGTTGATCGGTGATTTCCAACCATTGGAAATAGAGTACCAAGAAAAGATCACTCCGAGACCGAACTCGCAGATGACTAGTCAGTTGATTGAGAAGCTTGTGGGAGATATACCGGATGATGTACCCGGGGAAATAAGAGCAAGGTTGCAAATCCTGCTGACAGACTATAGCGGCATATTTTCGATGAGCGACCGAGATTTAGGGAGGACTGCAGTTTGCCAGCATCGGATTGACACCGGGGATGCTCGGCCGATAAGACAGCCATTGAGAATTCAGTCATTGCCTTACCAAGCAGAAATAGATGCGCAGTTGGAGCAAATGGTAGCCAGTGGAATAGTGGAGCCGACAGTTAGTGAATAGGCAGCAAAATGTCGTGTTAGCCAAGAAGAAGGTTCAGCCATTCGTATGGGGAGAAGAACGTCAAAACGCCTTCCATCGTTTGAAGGTAGCACTCACTACTGCTGTGGCGGACAGGCCACAAGGCTGGAATGAATGATTTATTTAAATAATCGGCTCGCCATAGTGTTATTTTACGTCTATTTTTTTACAGTGTTGCGTATAGGAAGGAAGACCGATCGGCGGTTTTTAATCGAGTGCATAGCTTGCAGACGCATGAATTGGCTTGAGTATAGCCTGACATGCGGTGCATCGCTATATACGTGGAGCAGTGGTTCGTACTGCTTCATACGTAGAGTGGTTCTCGTACCGCTCCAGGGATCGTTGAGTGTTGCCATATAAATACGACCTCTAGTGACAGCCGCTCTCGCGGTCAGGCTGGTGCTGCTTTTCGCTGATCTGGTGGGGTGCCGTCGATCGCAAGTCGGACCGTGCCCTGATCGTAGGAGTCAACAGGCTGACAGAGAAAGACCGATCGTGAGAAATGCTCACAGGTCTGGGTACCGTTCGAGAGTGCGTAAAGACCCGATCGTGAGAAATAAATGAATGAATGACAGTTATGTTCGGAAATACGGGGAAGATGGTGACCCCGTTGGTGGCCGTGAGTGATGCAGACTGGTTGAGTCCCAGAAGGGACCGACGCATATATCGAGAGAGGCCTCGGCGGCCGACAGAGAGATAGACTGGGAAAAATCCCCGACCGTGCAGACCGTGGGAGTTCTGGTGGCCGAGAAATATTCTTGTTGGCTACCTAGATCGGTCATAGCTACTCCTCGAGAATACCAGCAGGTTGTCGGATAAGTGACCCCGTCGGTGGTCGGGAGAAATAGAGATCGGGTAAAGCCCTGAGCAACCGAACGTTATATCGAGACGGATTATGGCGACCGTTGAGACAATTTACGGGAAGAATTCCCCAGTGTACACGTTGGTTAAAAGACGGGAAGGGCGGCCCCGTGAAGCCGTTGGAAACAGACTGAGAGCTACCGGAGAAGCCGTTCACAAATACTGGAAAACATGAATACATTCGATAAATACGGGGAGGGTGACCCCATTGGTGCGTTCGATACAGGGAAAGTTCCCTTTGGTGCCGAAAACCTGATCAATTGTGGGCGTCTCTGCATATTCTTTTCTATTTACGGTTTTCCGTAAATATCTATACTTGGCTACCTAGCGTGGTCATACTTACTCCTCCCGTGTACCAGCAATCTGTTGATTTGCGTGTCTGATCGCAATGTCTTAGGTCGCGGTTTCCCCGCGTATCTTTACTTGAGTTACTAAACGTAATATCTGTACTTGCGGTGTCCCCGCAGTATGTCTTCTTTATTGTCTTGCGATCTTTCGGTAAATCTTCTTGTTGGCTACTTAGATCGGTCACACTTACTCCTCTCGTTTTCCAGAAATCTATTCACTTGTGTGTCTAGTTGCAATATCTTGGCTCGCGGTTTCCCCGCGAGGCGTCTACTAATTTCTTCTTGTAGATCTAACAACATAATCTCTTTTCGAGGACTTCCTCGAAAGATCTGCCAGTGGTTCGTTCCAGTGTATAAAAGACAGAGTACAATTGCTTCAGAGAAAGGGATTATAATAATACAGGTCTGTGTGAAACATAGAGGTAACGTGATGACACTTACCTCAGTTGCCTGTGAGAGAATCGAGTCTGAGAAACGAGAGTTGGTGCATTACCGTTGGTCAGATCTCTAGGTGACGAATACAAATATGTTCCTACGATGGGATGAATAAATGCAGTCGATGAGAGTTAAAGACATGTAAGAGTCTGGGTGATCGGATATTAAAGTATATGACAGATGCAAGCAGGCCGAGGAATATACTTGTTGGCTACCTAGTTCGGTCATAGATACTCCTCCCGTTTTTCCCCAGGTTGTCGGAGACATGAAAATTCGGGTGACCGCAAGAAATACAAGCCGAGTAGATTCCCGCAGTAGCAGCCGTACAAACCGAGAGAGCTGCCGGTGGAGCGTTGGCACATACGGGGAAAGTTCCCCATTGAATACGTTCGATAGAAATATCGGGGAAATTCCCGAAGGACCCGCTGGAATTACACGTGGAGGGTGAACACGTTAGAAGAGCACGTGACAAACAAGAGAAAACACTGGTACCGATTGATACCTGCAGGTTACTAGTCAAGTAACTCTTCTTGATGGCTTTAATGTCGTTCGATAGGTACTCTTGTTTGTTACCTACGTTGGTCATAGTTACTCCTCCCGGTTTCCAGAGTATCAGAATATATTACGGTGTTGGCGGACAATTGCCAACGCAGAGGACGGTCAATCGTGTGCCGAATAACTTATGCGTGTGAGGCCGGTATGCCACACACGGAAATGGGCCAAGAGGCCGACGTGAAAGTCTGGGCAGTCGGAAACCCAGGGTAAAGCTAGTAAGCAGACCAAGAATTGATCGATGCGTAAATATTACTGTTGGCTACCTACGTTGGTCATAGATACTCCTCCCGTTTTCCCGAAGTGTATCTATTTGCGTGTCTGATCGAAGTGATCGATACGAGTACGTTTGGGTAATCGGGTACCCAGGTGAATACATGGTTGTTTGTCGTCACACACAGTTCTGAGAGCTGACTAAAGTGCGAGGTCGGGCCCCCTCGTGCGTAGGTCGGATCGAAGATCTGTATGCAGATAGCGAAGGTTATAGACAGAAGACCTTCACTATCAGTGTCCGTGAATACCATGCCAGTGTCATTTTTATCGAAGCAGAATATATCAGTGTTGGTGGGTAACTGCTAACACAGAGGACGGGAACTTAGTCAGTCAAATGTGCATGACAAAATATACGTGTGCGGCCGTTTATGCCATACACGGAAATAGATCGAGAGATACGTGTTGAGCAGAAGACGTGATAGCTAAGTGTCTAGCATGATATGACGAAGAGCTGTGAGACTGGTGTGTCTAGGACGACAGAGGTTAGAGAGTTGGGGACAGTAATGTCTAAGAGTATAAGACGTTGGATTTAGCTACCGATAATTGTATAGGCCGAAATGGCTTATGGACTTGTTTCAACTACGTCTGAACCTCGTAACTTAAGAGAACGTTTGGTGTCCCTAAATGGCGATAGTTTCAGAGTCACAAGATGCTGAACGGTACGACATCAGGTAGAGGAAGACGAGGCTAGTAGCTTGGAAGGTATGCAAGGCGAGGAAGACTCCTGCCGGTATGATTATGAACCCTGTTTTGAGTACGGCCATCCTCAGAACGTTGCCCATCCGGCGACCGCGGAATAGGCAGAGTCAGACCTCGTTACTAATTCGAGCCGTGTTACCTTTCTTGGAGAAGAGACCCGTCCCTAATCTTGCCTGGTGATAGTGAACATCCTGGTAGATATAGAGAGTAACCGTTTGGCATTGAGATTTGGTAAGAAAGTGACTCGGGCGACTTCAGACGTGTTCGCAAGCTAGAGTCGACACCGTCCGTTAGCGTTAGGCAGGCGCTCGGGCGGCAGAACGCCACACTGCTTCAATACTGAGTCTGCCTAGTGACAATTCAGTGTATACATTGGATTGCGACGCTTCCGACGTTGCAAATGGTGCGGTGTTGTCGCGGCGAGTCGATGGACACGAGTGTGTAGTGGCCTATGGCAGCCGTTTACTCTCTACAGCGGAGCAAAACTATAGTGTCACAAGAAAAGAGTTACTGGCAATAGTATAATTCACTCAGATTTACCGACAGTACTTGTTGGGAAGGAGGGTCATCCTCCGGACGGATCACGCGGCGTTGAGGTGGCTTCAGAACACTCCGGAGCCAATAGGCCAACAACGACGCTGGTTAGAAAAGTTGGCGGAATTTCATTTTTAAGTTTTGCACAGGCCGGGATGTAAACACGGAAATGCCGACGCTTTGTCGAGGAAACCCTGTAGCCAGTGGCGTCAGGGAGAGATCGGCCCCGATGTCTTGTTGCTGCGGGAGGTAACCTTTATTTTATTCTGTTTTATTCCTGCGTTACCAAGAGGATTATCGAACAAGCGTGTCTTATTCCAGGCGTCATCCAGAAAGGAGCTTGTGACGCGCGACACTCGGGACGTGGCGCTATATAAAAGTCATCGAGCGACAACAGAGGCGTAGGAATACTACGGTTGGAGGTGTCTACCTGAAACCTGAGAAAGGAAACCTCAATGGGCTTCGCCTGAAGCAGACGGCCTCAATACAGATCCCAAGGAATATGCAAATATCAACGGAGTGTCAAGCAGCGAAACCCGACACCTCGAGGCGGACGCCTACCCCTTCCATCTCTACGACCCACAGACCAGAAATTCATGAATTAGTTGGAAATTTGGTCTGGACCGACTGGTTGACACTAATCATGAATAGGGGACAATTCCGACACGAACGGTGCAATCTGTTAGGCGGCATAACTGTAGTAATGGAATTCATTGTCACTAATAAGGCCTAGCCATAACAGCCGCTAGTCAAACGGTAACTGGACGCCCCTAGGAAGCTGACGTTACGCTAGGGACGCCAAGACCCGACCAACCAGGATTAGTAATTGTTTCTGCAGGTGACCTGTCATCCAATAGAGATACGAGTTTTGCGTTTGAGATGGCGAAGGAAATCGCCTCTAGAAGGATTCATATAGCGTAGCAAGAAAAGAAACAGGGACTTGTTTCGGAACTGGGGGAGACGCTAGGTCGTTCTGACGATAAGGGTAATCAACGTAGTTGGGAATCCCGTCTCCAACGTAAACCAGGGAAACATTTCGAAAAGACACTAATAACTCAAGAAGTGTAGATAGGATGAGTGGTGTGTATATATATCATTAAATATACATATTAAAAACCATGAAGTGTGTCGCGTTGCTGAGCTTGGTGATAGAGGAAAGAACCAGCGGATACTCTCGTCATCAAGAAGAAGGAGTGGTGAGAGTGAAACCCGCGACAGAGCTATTTAAACCTTAAATGGTTAGATATACAGTTAGTCTTCAGCACACCACTAAAGCCTTACTCAGCGGACTGCGACTCGAACTACCCCTCATATCGGACGGGGCTGCAAATCGTCATCCTGGTCACTGACGAATAGACCCCTTTCCGCTACAACATTTCACACAGAACAAAAGCTATATCACTTTTAGTGAGTGCAACCACTGATTTTTGATAGTCAAAAAACATCATGTGCACTTCTGAGCAAAAAATGTTCGAAGAAGGGTGGTATCAAATTTCAGAAATGATAATAATAATTTAACGGCGCAGAAAGTTACAAAAACGATTTTATGAGGTCACATCTCAAATAATTGTTTTAAAACAAAAATCACATTGTTTCACATCATGTGTACAACGTTTTTACAGTAGCCACACATATTCAGAGTCTATTTGGCAAGTTTTGATAACCTGGTTACATTGCATCGGTGATAATTGCCCAGGGACACGACGACAAGCGATGAGGTTCAGATCTCCTTTGGCAATTCTTCTCACAGACGTGCGGCTGATGTTTAAATCGGCAGAAGTACTGATATGATTTCTGATGTTGCTATTCAGTGAACAAATTAGTTCATCAACATGTTCGCTATTTGTTCGGGTGCTGATAGATTTCCACCTTCCGCTGCCCTTACGATGTTTCACAGCCCACCCCTATCATCAACGTGCTCGCATATTTTTTATAAGTGCTCAGCTCCCGTGATTTCAGAGTGAGCATTGATTACAGCTTTGGCTCCAAGATCATGCTCATTATTTATGAGGCGTCTGTATACGCCTTATTTCTGTCATGGACACCTTGCCCTTGTTTAGTTTGTTACAAATGCTATCATAAAATTTTTATCGCTGATCATTTTTTATTCAACAATTTAATCGACTGCTTGCTAGATGACGTCAAAGTGACTTCCATCTGCGATAATTTTCCGTTTCTTTTCACAATAATAATAGTTATGAACTGTGTTTTATTACAACTACTTGCAATGTGACTTCATCCTAATTCGCCTTTTATAACATTTCGCGGCGTTCCATATTTTGACCATCACAATTCGGTGGTTGCACTCATTAAAAGTGATATAACTTTTGTTCTGTATGAACTATTCTAGACGATTTCGGCGGTTATATGCAAATATGAATTGGTTTTAAGCCTGTAGGATTTCATTTAATAATTCCTTCTTTTGACCGAAATATTAGCAAATAACCGTAGGGCTTTACTTTTTGACCCACCTACACGTGCATAATATTATACTCGTGCATGCAATCGTGAAACTATATATACGAAGAGTTCATGCTGTCAACAGGCTGTTTGACTGGAGTGCAGTGTGACGAATGGGCCCCAACTAATTGACTAATAGTTAAAACTACGTCTCAACTACTTTCAAAATATGTAGTTATAACTACTATTTGACTACTTTAGATGACAAGTAGTTATAACTAGGTTTGGTAACTACCCCTTAAGTAGTTAACTATTTTTAAAACTACTTTGCTAATGTTATGTCATGGTGCATTGATAGTCACCAAGCAGCATGCAAATTTATTGTCAGTATTGGCCTAATTGCTGATGTTCAACATAAGTAATAAGAAGATCAGACACACAATGCCATATCTAATTGTAAAGTAACAAGGACAAGAACAGGTGGCATGGATGTTCGGAGTCTCTGGGCCAAGTAAGGGAGACATAACTTGTAAAACAATTGAAGATAGTGTGACGAACTCCCTACCTGACCTGGATCACTGGGGTCTAGCTCTTCACGGGTCGACTGCAGACAGAGGTTCATATGCCAGGACTCGTGACTAATATTCTGTCTCTCTCTGTCTCTTTCTCTCTCACACCTGTCATTCTTCACTCACAAATCAACCCCACTTGTAATCCAACCGCCCACTGGTGGTCATCCAGCCGCGTCCCGGCAGTTTTCCTCATTCGGCTTGTGGCATACATTCCTAAACCCTGGATCGTTAGCCCCAACCTTTCTAAGACCGCTTTACTCTAGTTCTTATCCCAACAATTAAACAGAAATTGATTAGGCTTTCTCTATAGTTCTGTGAGGAACCCACTTCCTCACAACAGAAGGTCCCTATGCGCACATTTCTAATGAAACAGTTATATAGCGAATTTACTGGTGAGATTATATGGACAACGTCCAAGTTCGTTGTGAAATTACAGAAATTCCTGTAAGACGGAACTAGTAGGCCTAAATATGAAAACATGTAGTTAATGTGAAATAAAGTAGTTAGCTAAACTGCTTGATAAAAATAGTTTTAACTATTTCTTTAACTACTTCTTCAGAACTAGTTATAACTAGTAGGCAACTACTTCCATAGTAGTTATAACTACTAGTTATTAACTATAGTAGTTAAAAGTGCCCATCATTGCTGGAGTGCATATAGTTCTTACCCCACTGGCACCAAAAACCATCGAATCCAGGCAGGCACGTGCAGAGATATCCCCAACCGTGATTTGAGTCACTGATTGTACAGGTGGCACCATTCTTGCACGGAGTCGGATCGCACGGAGAAGCTTGGAAACAGTTAATCATTGAGAATAGATTCACTAGCAGCCATTAACGCATTCTTTTTGTTTGATCAGTTACTAAATTCATCAATGAGGAAGACTGTACTGCAGTGTTTGTAAGTCATCATACACGAAAAAGGCATTATGTGCTCATATCTGCATGATCGTCTGGCAAATGTGTTTCTTTCCAGTTGCCTACATTAGACCTACTACAACTCGTTCCAACTGATATTAACAAGTAGATAAGCTTGGGCTGCAGAGATTTCAGAACTTTTTGGCTTGAGCCATATTTAATAATCCAAATAATGAGAACATGACTTCTGCGCTTTTATTTTGCATTGGCTCTCTGTTCAGCAAAGAATCAGCTTTAAAGTTGTGGCTCATAGTTGATATAAAGTGTGAACTCTGACCAGTCAGTTCATATTTTCCAGATTTGACCATTCAACGAGGGCATCTTATTACCTTTATCTGGTCATACCAAAATCAAAAATAATTGCTTTTGGTGAAGGAACTCCTTCTGTTACTAGCAGGACTTTTCCTCCAGTGTCTGTTCGCCCATTTCGTGTCATTTCGTCCTCAGCTTAAAGCTTATCTCTTTCAAATTGCTTATACACCTATAATTCTGTCTTACGGACATATATTCTGTATAATGTATATTGATCTTTTAATTAGGTATTGGTTTAGTGCGCCATCGGTTGATGCATTAGATAGCTGCAAAAATGCAGTTACTAATTACAAATTTGTTGCTATCTTACCAATGGTTCTAGTTCTAGTAAACTATGGCTCACTAACCAGAACACTAACTCTGTGCATGCTAAACACAAGCGAGTATACATACTATAGCGCAAGAAAGGAGTAAAATATTGATTTCTCAATAGTAGTTTAAAAACTATTTCAGAAAGATTTTCAAAATGCTATTTTACTATGTGTTTTAAAAATCCCTTTGAAATATATATTGTAAAAGTATTTTCGAAATACTATTGAAATTTTTTTTCTTTTTGTTACCATCATTGCTACTGCTCTTCTTATTTTTTAGAGACTTTGCTGAACCTCTGTGTAGGATAGCATGATTCGGATTGATTATGTCATGGCTTCGACAACATTTCTTTGTCTATCATGATTCATGAAACTGTGACCAAGCTCATTAAGGTCCTTTGCGTACAAATGAAAGACGCTATCGTTCGCCTGCGTAAATTCTGCCTATAGTCAATTGTTTTTTGAACTAGGTTGTACTTGCGATAACCTTTCTGTCGTGATATATACATCGTGTATAACCGAAAGGCGTTGTTTTGTGGCTGTATAATTCTGCCAGTATATTCAGTATAACGACACTGTGCCAATAAAGATTCTTTGTCTTGCTTACCTGAAGAAAATTCGCGCACCTGTTGCCTATCTATTTATCTTAATATTAATGAATAATATTTGACTATTAGTTGCGTGGAGTGTTAATTGTTTCAAGTGATATATAGAAGAATGCTATTCATGTGCACCTATTGAATCTTGGTTCTGATTTATTTCCAAGCAGCTGTATCTTAAGCAGTATTCCTAATAATTTCTTAGAAACTGTGCCTGACTTCAATTCTAATTCTCAGTTTCCATTAGGCCCCTATCTCAATTTCAACTGCATCTTCAGCATCGGTCGCAATGTGGCTACTAACTACAATTCTAATTCCGGAAATGAGATTGCTCTTGATTTGGTGGTAGGCCTATGCTGGATAATTTCTCTTGTGACCCAGATTCAATCACTGAATTGCCATTAGGTGAAAAGCGCTATACAAATCTAAAGATTGGCCTACGATACGAGTGCTACCCCAATAAAATAATAGCGACAAAGGCTCTGACATTTATTTCTTTGCTTGTTTACCTTTTCGCATTTCTACTTTTATGGCCGACTTTAGGACCCATTTAGCACTTGAACAGATTAAAACATATCATCAGGGCTTAAAGTGTGCCTGGACGACCATAGACGGCGTCTAGGAACTTATTTTTGAGGCTGGACGCCGTCCTGCCACTTATTTAGCCAGCAGAGCCTGGACGCCGTCCATGATCGTCCATGCAACAGTGCAATCCCTATATATGCGTACGTTATTATCAACAGGAAAAAAGGAGGGAACAAATTTCGCGCTTCACGCGTTTACGAACTTTATTTTTTCAAACTTTCAAAACGATGGCGCCACTGGCCCTTTGTCAACAATTTCACGAAGGAAAGCAATTCTCTGTAGGCCTAGTGACCTAAGTTTTAATTACAATAAATATTTTACCAACAAATAATTGACGACTAAATAATGGTTGATGAACAAAAAGCTTAACGAATGATAAAAATTTCTATTTTTTGCCCATTGTATTTGGTTAAATAGAAGTTGGATTGATAATAATGTCTGCAAATCCAGCTTCTGGATCAGCAAGAACTATCTTTGTCAATTCAACTTTGATATAGACAAATATTTTTTCATTGATCCAACTTTTATTTCAGTAGGCATTGTGTTCATCTAAGTACGTCTGTTTTGGAAGAATTTCGTTCACCCATACAACTTCTATTCCAGCATCATTAATATCACCAATCCAACTTCTACTTTAATGAACACAGTGGACCAGAGTGCACGAACCAATTGTTGTCGACTTAATGTGTTGGTGCTCTGCCTTTGCAATCATTAGTTCTTAACTTTTTGACACTAGGGGCCGTCCATAAATGACGTCACGCGCCTATGGGGAGGGGTCACAAATTTGTGACGATATGTGACAAGGGGAGAGGGCCGACGAAATGTGACGTCACATCATCACATGAAATAAGTAATTTTATTAAAAACTTACACTCATTTAAACTAGTTCCACTTAATTAGCAGTAGTTGTTACCGCAATTAGAAAATACTAATTGTTATTACGATAGCCTTTCAATATTGACCAATATACCAGGCCAGGGGTGTAACAAGTGGGGGGCAGAGGGGTAAAACCCTCCCAGTTTTAGTGCTCAGTGCCCCATGTGCCCCCAAATCAGTTCTTTTTTATGTTTCTCCAATGACTTTTTAAGACGACTTTTGCTAAGATAATTTGTGCGTCCCCCCATTTTCAAATTTTTGGGGGCAAAATTTAAAAAATGGGGGGGCCACAAAAATTTTTGCGCCCACGCATTTCTTTTAAAATTATGCCTTCCACTTTTCAAAACCTTGTTGCACCACTGTACCAAGCCCACTATTATGTTGGAAGCAATTGATTGCCTTACTCAGAATCATCACTATGTAACCAGCTCTATCCTCATGGTTTGTCCTCCATAACCTTTTATACGAACTAATACAAGACGTAGACTTACAAGAATATACTACCTCATCGACGTCGATCTATAAATATTGCCAATATTTGTCACTGAATATAAATGTTCACTTGATCAATCATTCACAAAAGTAAGCTTGAAACAGATATCATTATTCAAACATCCTTGATTCACACGATAGCTTATCAAATTCAAAAGGATTCATTCTTAACTATACTCATACCAAATAATAGTCAAAATCCCTAAACCATGCTAATAAAATTCACTTTACGTTTTACAGAAATAAATGGCAACGAGTAGAATTCATGCGGCAAGAAATAATTATTTAGTTGAATTCAGGTTGCAATGTCGCATAGTAATGATTTTTTTAAAACGGGATCAGTACCGATGATAAAAATAGATGAGCAAATTGTATAAAATACAATGGCTAGAATTAATGGAATTAGGAATGATGAAGCTATTTCAAATATCTTTAAACAATTGCTTCTCTGTCATTGTTCATTCTCTAATTGAGAAACTCCGCCACAGTTCTTACTCTGACGATTTAGTCATAAGCCTGGAGATAAGAGGAGGGCGACGCTGATAATTCATTAGCAAACGGTGTCGTTAATCAGAAACTACGTACTGGTATTCTGTAATTTCTAACTCTCTTTAGGCGTACTCAGTGGTGGCTCTACAATGGGACTGGGGTGGGGCGAGTACCCCAACTGTGCCCCAGCGTCACCTTCAGATTTTAGTCCACTTTTAGTTTTGAAGATACCAGACATCCATCTGGTCACTCTATCAGGTTCCCAGGATCAGCAATGGCCTCTTCATTGAAAAAGTCTAGAGCAGCCACTGTCTCATTCTCAATGCACCAAAATCAACCCATGCGCTGCTCATATGAGCTAATTATACTCCAACGTCCCCATAGACAATTCTTCGTCTCAGCTTCTCAATTCATACGATCCAACGCAAGGGTGTAGATTACAGTGATCTCTGCCTGCATCGCTGCTCTTGTGTTTCTTCTGATAGCTTAAATAATCCGATGATCCCTCAATACTAGCGCAGTATATCCAAACAATAAAAATTACAAAGGTCGCCCCAATCTATTAAAGATCAGTAATCATGATGTGGGGGTGATCATATCAAAGCTGGGCCTACCTAATTTTACTCCCCATCTGTTCGTAATCGCTTGCATTACTCCATGGTATACCCGTATCTAACGTATCGCAGCATGGCAGATCGAGACGTCGACTTATGACACCAGACTAAAGTAATTACAGAAGTGAGCAGTGCGCTCAATTGCCGGAATTCCACCGGGCTCACGTGTTCTTTAACCCAGCATCCGAGAAATTCTATTACTTAGCTTTACAAGATAAAATCATTTAAAATTTCAGATAGGTGTATTTCTTTATATACCGGCTTGTTCATGATCTCTAAACTTTAATATTCAGGGAGTTCTTCGGATCGGATATCCACCCGATTTCATCATGAATTCAAAATGCTAACTTAATACGTGAAAATAATTTGAATTACTACCTTCAGCGATTTGCATAGCACCTGATAAAGTCAGAAGCGCTGTTAGAATCGATTGGTTCATGGTGTTAATTGCCTCACTGGAAGGAGCAACGAACGGAGAGAGAGTGGAAAATTGCGATCAACTGTGTTAAGCAGCAACAGAGCTTCTTCGATATTTCTTAGTCAAATGTCGATGAGATGCGACTGTCGGGTCTTAGATTTCACTTTATATAGTCTTAACAGCGTCAGTTGACTGACATCAACCGCCTGCAGATAGCAGGCTTTAGGCAAGCAAGACCTGTCTTTCCGTAAGCAAGACAATGAACAATTGGCAGAATTATGCAATCACACAACAGTGCTATTTATTCAATCAAGACCTGTTTTTTGTCAGTGAACATTAGGCTAAATTATGCAGCCACATAGCCAGAGGCGGCTATCTCCTTTGAGAGGTGGGGGGACACCCAAAGAGAGGGATAAGAAATGTGGGGGCGGGACAAACGTATAACGTGTCCCCTCTCTGTAAAAGGTTGGAGAACTTGTTTCCCTCGACCCCCCAGATCGCCACCCCGGCACATAGCAGTGCTATTTTAGGCAAGCAAGACAATGAACGCTTATCATCATTTTCATGGATGCGTGGTGAAAATTTATCAAACACAGCACACTGAACAATAGGCAGAATTACGGAGCCACTTAACAGCGCCACTCAATTATACACAATGGACTTTGATCAGCTCACGATGAGAGATTTCGTTTGGTCTCTCAAACACGTCTCCACCAGATGTCATCTTGAGCTCATGTCTTGCCGAGGATGAAAAATGACAGACCGCCGATGTAGCGCTCTACGAGATCGTCACAAAGTTATCTGTTTTTCTATTCTGTTCAATTTTCGCTCTTATTCCATCTCTGTCTCTGTTTTCCACGGTGGTACACACCCATAGGCCAATACTCACGCACATTAAATAGGGACTAGCTCACAGTTTCTATACCAGCGGTTCTCAACCTTTTTAGTCCTGCGACCCCCTGATAAGATTTCCAATGTTGTGGCGACCCCCAGATAACAAATTGATTGGGTTACTGCCTTCACTGCGTTTTTACTACCATGTATTTAAACTTCTTACCGTGTGCTAGGCCAAATCCAATCAGCTGATGCATAACAGCATGATCAATCATTAATTAGCGGAAGAAATTATAATTTGATGTTAGAAATAATTTTATTAAAATCATGAATGATAGTCTAGTACAAGAATTAAGCAAAGATTAATTTCAGTCGCTAAAGTGGAGCAGTTGGCGCAATGATCATGATCACATGATTATGAGAGACTACGCTTGCGACCGTTACTTTTACAAATCCCTGAAGCTTCCAGCCGACCCCTCGCAACTCGCTAGGCGACCCCCGTGGGGGTCGCGATCCACAGATTGAGAACCGCTGCTCTACACGCTATAGCTATCCTGACGAGGGTCGAAGCCGCACTAGCCGCATTACGAGTCGACCGCTCTAACCTAACGGCCACTACACAGACAGAACAGATTCGTGTGGCAGAGCCTGATTTGCAGAGTTTGATATTCAATTAGAACCGTATGGATTAGATAGTAAGATGCTGAAAGGAGGAGATTGCAGCCGATGATTGAATTTGAATACAAGAATAGCCTACAACTGAAATTTTATATTGCCCTTCTTACAATCAGCTCCAGGCCCGGTCCGAGGCGTAGGCGAAGTAGGCGGCTGCCTACGGCGGCAAATTAAGGGGGCGGCACTTTTAAGATATGCAATAAAATCTGCCCAGGAAAATAATGTACAGTATTCATATTTAATAATATTTTTACTGCACTTTGTCTTTTTGGAATTGGTTAACAGAAAATACATAATTTTCGGAATTTATTTTCCAATTCTTTTCGTCGCATGAAGTATTGTTGATAACACTGAATTTAGCTCGGCATAGAGTAGCCCTACAGTAAAACGTACGTCATATGTTCAAAACGTCATAGCGTCGTCAATTTCCGGCTTCTGTTTATCAGTATAAATCAAAGCTAATTTAGTACATTTCATTCACTTGTTTTATTTCTTTTAAAAATTTCATAACTTTAACCCAAATGGCGGATCCAAAACGTAGTGGAAGAAAGAGACAGCGATTGTCTGGGTCAGAATATAAAAAAATAAGGCTCATACGTGAATCGGCTGCAGCTAAACAGAAAAACGCCATCCTCAAGTTTACTGAACCTAAACTTCTGGCATCTACTGAGGCGCCTAATGACAACGAAGACTCCTCATCCGACCACGAAGAACAAAATCTAACTGAGGAATTCAAATTCGGCACAGAGGAGCAAAATGAATACAGCGATAATGAAGGTAAATTTAACAATGATAAAATACAATGTAGCGTAAGCGTTATCAACTGCGTCGACTGTTTAAGTGATAAGCCTACAGGAAGGCCTACATGCACATGCAAAGATGTACAAAATGTAAATGCTGAGGATGCAGGCGTTGCTGATAAAGGGAACGCTATGGTCGTTGAAGACGATCATTTCAACAACATGAATGACATGGTTTCCACAGATCCATCTCACTGGCCTGCAATAAATGACAGATCGCGAGTCTGGTTGGTGCAATGTGGTCCCTACCAACATAATGTGACTGCGTTTCCCTTAGACAAAGAAGGTAGAAAATTTTCGTCATTTCATTTCAATCGCCGAATGTCAAACGGCGAACAAGTTAGGCGATCTTGGTTGATTTACTCCAATGTACGTGATGCTGTGTATTGCTTTTGTTGCAAATTGTTTTGTGCAAATAAGTTATCTCTCTCGTCTAATGAAAGCTGTCGAGACTGGAAAAATATGTCTCTTATTATTAAAAGACATGAAACCTCAACATCCCACATCAATTCTTATTAAGACTGGAAAGAGCTGGAATTGAGAATTAAGGGTGGGACAACAGTTGATGACATTAATCAGAAAATGATTCAATCTGAGACGCAACATTGGAAACAGGTTATTGAAAGAATCATCACGTTGATTAAGACCCTGGCTGGGCAAAACCTAGCCTTAAGAGGGACTTGCGAAAAACTGCATGAGGCGAATAAGGGAAATTTCCTAGCATTTATAGAATTTTTGGGAAATTATGACCCTGTTATGAAAGAACATATTCGACGAATAACGTCAACGGAAATTCACAACAACTACCTCGGAAAACACATACAGAATGAAATCATACAACTTCTGAGCGACAAAATCAAGCGTCATATACTAACAGAGTTAAAACGGGCAAAGTATTATTCGATTATTCTTGATTGTACCCCAGATATTAGCCATAAAGAGCAGATGACAGTGATTTTTAGATTTGTCTCAACATCTAAATCAGTTGAGGTTACAGTTGCTGAACACTTCGTGGATTTTCTTGAATTGAATAGCACCACTGGTGCAAATATGACGGAAGTTCTGTTCAAGATGCTGCAAGAACTCGATGTGAATATTGATGATATGAGAGGGCAATGCTACGACAATGGGGCGAATATGTGTGGTCAGCACAATGGTGTCCAAGCCAAAGTTCGTGAGAAAAATCGCCGTGCATTTTTCGTACCATGTAGTGCTCATTCGCTCAACCTAGTTTTGAACGATGCAGCAAATTGCTGCCTGGACGCTGTTGCTTTCTTTGACTTAATTCAGTGCATTTACGTCTATTTCTCCGCATCAACTCACCGCTGGGACACACTGGTAAAGCACACGAGCGACTTCACTGTAAAGCCGCTAAGTGCCACTCGTTGGGAAAGTAGGGTGGATGCTGTGCGAGCAATTCGGTTTCAAATTGGAGAAGTTTACGATGCACTGCTAGCAATAGCCCAAGACAACACCTTGACCAGTGCATCTGGGGTCAAAAGCCGTTCAGAAGCCAAAGCAATAGCTTCTAAAATGGTTAATTTCAAATTTGTTTGTTCTCTGGTGGTTTGGTATGATATTCTATTTGAAATTAACGTTTGCAGTAAGTGTTTTCAATCAGCGACATTCAATTTGCCTTCGGCACTTAAACAGTTAGAGAGTACCAAACTTTTCCTTCAAGAATATCGATCTGACACGGGATTTTCAGCAGCGCTTGAAAAAGCCAAGGAATTGGCGACTGAACTTGAAATTGACGGATTGTTTCCTAGAGAAGAACCTGTGCGTATTCGAAGGAAAAGTAAACAATTTCAGTATGAATCTCGTGATGATCCTATAATGGCCCCGGAGCATAACTTCAAGGTCAATTTTTTCAATCAAATAGTGGATACTGCATTGCAGGCAATAAATGAACGATTTATACAATTGTCAGAACATAATCAGCTATTTGGTTTCCTTTACAATATTGGTTTATTGAATCTGCAGACTGGGGATTTACTCAAGCAATGCAAGGAACTGCAATTGGCACTTACGTCCTGTGATGGCCAATCAGATGTAAATGCCATTGAACTCTGTGAAGAAATAATAGCCTTAAGAAGACGCCTTAACATTGAAAGTTGTGATCCACGCAGTGTGCTTGAACATCTATGCAAATGCGATGTTGTTGAATCATTCCCAAATCTCTATGTTGCGCTTCGAATACTTCTAACGTTGCCTATAACAGTTGCCAGCGCTGAACGAAGCTTTTCAAAGTTAAAACTCATAAAAACATATCTGAGATCACAGATGTCGCAGGCTCGCTTAGTTGGTCTGGCCACAATTTCGATCGAAAAGGAAATTGCAGATCAAATTAATATGGAAGAGGTCATTCAAGAGTTTGCCGCATTGAAAGCCAGAAAAGTGAATTTCTCATAAATAAATTACCACGGTAAATATATATTGATTATAATGCTAAATATTGCAACTTTGTCAATCGTTAATAACATTAGTATAGTACTTTGAAACACATTATTAGTATTACACCTGTTTGTGTTACTGTCACAAATTGTGTGGGGCGGCAAAATTACATGTCGCCTACGTTAACAAAAACCGTTGGACCGGCCCTGATCAGCTCAGCAGAGCACACGCCTCGACAGCGCAACTGCAGTTGGAATGCAAAGCATGGTGATACAGTGAAAGAAGACGGAAGAGTGACGAAGAGCTACGTCACCAACAGATCGAAGAGGAGATTAACGTGAAGCAGAACAGGAGGAGCGCGAATTTTAGAGTTGGAACGTGGAGAACAGGTCAGACAAAAAGAACCGAAACTTCACATAGAAAATTTTGAACGGGCAGAAGCGGAAAGACAACGACGTCTAAAAATTAATTAGAGCGAACAGTATTAGAACTGAAGGAAGGCCATTTTAAAGAAGAGAGACTTATGAGCAGAGGGACAAAGATCGGGGAAAAGAACAAGATGATAGTGAACAAAAGTGAAACGTTGGCATATAAAATTGAGAGACTAGATGGTGCAATTAAGTAAGTAATTTGGATTAGCATTAAATTCAAATCTAAAAATTGGCATTAGAATTTTTAGAAGAACTAATTAACAATAATATATTGAATGCTGACAAAAGTCGGAACTCGATTCAAGATGGATCAATTAGATCAGAATATTTATTTTCTCACATGGAGAATGGAAATTCTGCATTTGACTCACAAAACTACACAATACTAATCCAGCTAAGAGTAAGTCTATCTACTCCACAATGATTTGAAACAAAGATTGGATTATATAATCATAGACTAGTTAACGACATCACAATTTCAGTCAACATTCCTCCAACCTGGATGCTACATTAGGTTGTCGAAATGAAAAGTGCTTCCCTTCTCATAGTCAGACTCATGTCAAACTCGATCCTAGTCTTATTAAGAATTCAGATCTAGACATTGCATCTAGGTTAGACCAGGGAAGACTGTTAAGCTCCTCGAATCGGTCACTCCATAGCTTCTGAAAGGTTATACATTTGTTGACTGACTCCAAACCAATGCTTGTCAAATGTCAATAAGTCACCTAACTTAGAGATCATAATGTCTTAGGAGGAAGTTTGTATGTAAATGGGAAAATATTCTTTCTCATAAACTTTGAAACTCGTCTTCTAAGTCTGCAGATTTTGGTTAGAATACACACGTACTTGAGCCAGCTGTGATTTAGACTTTCCGATCATATCCAAAGCGTCACATCCAAGGTATATCCAAGGTGAACGAATTATACTTCAATTAGATCAGTTAAATTCAAAGCTAAAGCTTTCCAGCAAATTTCTTATTTGATGCTGACCAGGAACAAGTGCCATACACAAATATAGCAAACATCTTCCTACAAAATTGTCTCTATTGAAACATTTCAAGAGCAAAATAGTGAAAAAATTCTAATGGATATCTCTGTACTCCACAGAATACACATTAATAAATTTAACAAATTAGAATATAATGGGCTGCAATATTTTCTAAATTCTCACCATAACAAGCCAATAATCCACTTGAAACAACAACTTTTAGAATGCGTATACCTTGTTTAGCAAAACATGATACCCAATTTGATAGTACTAATGTTCAACATTTTTCAACACATGATGATGCAGCAAGTCTGAATATTCGATTTAATCAGCACACAATTTATTACAGCAATCTCAGTAACTGTATAAATTTTAGTGTTGACTGCCTTACTATCTCTGCTCGTGAGCAAATGGCATGTACACAACCTGTGATGACATTTTTGGAGTATCACTAATGTGTTACATGATTCCTGTTCTTCTTGAAACCATGAGACATTGTCGATTTGCCTTTATTAAAGTTTAGTCTTCCATGAGGTTTACCATTTGGACGGGTAACTTTTCCGAGTGAGCGAAGAGGCTTTTTCTTCTTCATTCTATATGACTAAAAGAAAGATCAGTATTCCACGTCAAGTCCTATTGGTTGATTTAAAAAAATTAGATACAACAAAATTAGTAAACTTTGAACTGATTAGAATTTCTGTTAAACATTATTGATATAACATGTGACTGTAGCCAGTCGGCAAATGAAATCTTGGTAGTTCACCATTGAAATCATGCATATTTTAGCAATGCAAATCTAGACACCATATGCATTAAAAGTCATTTTACTCCAACTAAATATTAGAATTCAACATTTTTAATTTCAGATATTCAAAGTAGACATATTTATTTGGGATAATATACCAAAAAACTATTTTCTGTGTTTTTGACCACTCTCACCTATTTCAGCATTTATCTCAATAACTAGGAGCCGGCAAACGGCATGTTTTGCCTTCCCCGCCTCACATATTCTACAATGCATCTGCTTCCAAATCCTTTTTACAGATTCAAAATAACTTTTTCTAACAAAAGTTGTACCTGTTTGACTCTTTCATTAGCATAATCACAACAACTGAGAATATCGAAGTCAAAGTTTCAGAATATTCATGTCATCAAAGTTCTTAGCAACCATTACTTGCTTGCTTAGCAATTTTGTTGTGCAACAAAGGACTATATTCTGTATGAGATAAAGCACATGGCATAAAAATCTGGTTACTACTTTGCAAATTATGACAGGTTGGCATAAATGGTTGTTCACCATTGAAAACATGCATATTTTAGCAATCAAATCTTGATACCAGATCTATGCATTAAAAGTCATTTTTCTCCAACTGAATATTTGAATTCAACAATTTTGATTTCGGATATTGAAAGTAGACATCAACGTTTTATAAAAAATATACTATAAAACACTTTTTGGTTTTTGACCCATCTCCCCTATTTCAGCCTTTGTCAAAACTAGGAAATAACAAGAGGTGGTGTTTGACCACTGGCCTCACAAATGAGAAGGCAGTGGAACAGAGAGGTCAGGGCAAAATTTCTTGAAAAGGTGGGACTTAATGCTGACTGGATAGCTTGAGAAGGAACAGATGGAGACATCTTTGAAAAATAATTTAAGGTGAATGATGGGAGGCTGAAGAAACAGCATTCAAAAAACTCAAGCAGCTATATAATAAAATCACAGTGTGGTAAAATTAATTATTGGTTAAGTCGAGAACTTAAGATGAGCAGTTAATAAGGAATGAACATGAACTAATCAGAAAGAGCAGAACAACTGGGTGGTGAAGACGTTAGCAAGTAGTCAGAGAATTATAGGGTAGCAAAAGCATCCATGGCATAATTGTATGTTAAAAGGATGTCTGTATAATGTTAAACAAGTGAATGCAATGTCAGCATAATGTGATGAACTTATCAAACAATCAAAACTTTCATGTAACAACGAGCAAGGTTACAATAATTAAACAAGGTCTTTGTTAAAAAGTTACGGACATCAATATCAGATTCTGAGGTGCAACAAAATAGATTAAGTCGAATGCCACAATAGAACACATACTTCAACAAAATGAGGACGCTTTTCTTGCCACTCTGCTCTTAGTTCCTCCAAGTCTTTCTCCCGGCAAAACTTAGAAGCTGAAAGTCAACAAAACTTCAGTAAAGTTCTTAATTAAAGTCACCTTTGATTAGAATTGCATTTGATTATGCATCAACCACGGAAAGTCTCTTAACAACTGAATTTTAGAAGAAAGGCTATATCAAATACAGTTGTAATGTAATTTTAAAACACCCTTTCCGAATTGTTCATTAGTTCAACAACTCTTCCTTACAAGAACAGAGAGAAATATCACCAAAACAATCAATTGCTGCAGGCAAAAGCAGCTTTTATACATTTACACAGTTGCAGCCTATACCAGTGAGATATTATTCTTTACTATTAGCTAGAAATTTTGCATTGTCTCTTGTAACAAGAAGATGAACATTTCTACCTTTCAATCGTGAATCTTCAAAATGGTAGAAGAAACCATCCTTAATATTCTTTGAAGCTCTAAATCTGAATTGAATAAAAACCACTAAATTGTAAAACCTAATTCAAATAAAACAAATAGTAAAAGGTTCAAATGTTCAGTTAACTTCCATCTTACTTTCTCTATCACAGTCTATCTCTGTCTAGGAATTTCTACACACTTATTTAATTAATTTAACATTCAATTAATTCTGATAAGCTTACGATTTCCTTTCCAAACAAATCAGTCTTAGAATTTTCTTATTTATATGACAAAATTTTATAAGAAAAGGAAAAAACTTCATAGAACTAATGAAAGCTCACTTTGATTCAGTTTTGTTCTCATATCTTTCATCATTGTCATTGTCAACCACAACCTTCGGCATCTTCTTCCAGTTAGGTAAAACTAGAAAAGAGCAGATGCTTTCAAAAATGAAACATACATACTTACCATACATACTTTTCTACAAGTTGATCTCACATATTTATACCCTCAAATAATATGCTACTTTGAACACAGGAAAAGTCTGTGTGAACTGCACATAAGCTGGTGTGTGTTTTAACAGGTCTTAAAAGTGCCATTAAAGCCAAGTTAGGCTCAAATAGTAATGTAATGTAATACTTATATAGTGCCACTCGAATCAGAGGAGCTCACGACTCAACACAAAGCTAAAGAGAAAAAGGGAAGTCTTTGAGTGCTCCGGAAGGCAGCAGAGGAGAGAAAGAGAGAGCAGATTCATCTGAAGAGGAAAGGGGATGCTTTTCCAGCTGGTGGAAATGTGAAATGTGTGCTCCAAGTAAGATCAACAGAAGAGGATGTGTGGTCCATGTAAAGTAGTGCAAAGCTAGCAATCATAATAGTCTATAATCTTATTGCCTCATAACATAATTACCAGATTTACTTCTGCTAAAAGCTTATGATAAGGTTACTATGACCTCTTGTAGATAAATTGTGAAAATCAGAACAGAAGTTATTGCAAAAAATGAATCTAGAACAGAACTTATTAGAGAACTAATATTAACAGAAATATAAACCACTTAAAAAGTGACATCATTTAAATTTTCTTTGCAATCATCTCAGACAACAGTCACATCAGACCTGAGGATCAATCATCTGAAGTTTCATAAGCTGTGTCATCTCATACATTGTTCATACAATAACTAGTCATTAATCTGAAGCCCCTTTCTTTTATCTTGCTTAATACCCTGAACTGTGGAAAACAAGATAATTCAAACAATATAATCTTAGAAAGAGGTATGAAATGAACCATTTACCAGATTGGCAGCTTTCAGCTTCTTCGTCTGAACTCTCTTCCGGACCAAAGAGTGCTCCCAACGAAAATGGAGCATCATCGGCCGGTGCTTTAAACACATCGACGACTGAAGCGTCAACTTCTGCAAATCGTTTAACTTCTGCACAAGGCAGTTTTGGTGTTTCTTTTTCCTCCTTTTTCACTTCAACAGGTTGTTGCCTAAAAGTAGAACAACTGTACTCAACCAAGCACTTCACTCAAGTCGAAAGGTCTGCAAAATATATGTAATTTTAAATCTCAAAAGATTAATATGATCCCTTAATCTGCAGATCTTCAATTTCCTCCATCTCGTCCTAATATTCACTGTACCTTACACAAAATACTTGTAAATGAGGCTATCTCACTACTTGTTCCTATGCATTTAAACCAACATCATGCCATATGCATTGTTGGCAGCAGTTCTCATTGTGGTCCCTCTTTCCATTCCCTTTCACAAAAACGTTTACCTGCTCAGTCTACCTAACACCTGAGATGGGTATTGACTAGATTCTAATTGATAAGCAACAAGATTTTGATCAATTCCAATTGATTAACACTTTAACTAATCAAACCCATCTCAGCCTATCCCCTTGCACCATTATTGGAACTAAAGCATCCATTTAATTTTGCATTATTTCTCAAGTGTATTCCTTTTACCTTATCTAACAGGTCAAGTCTAACATACCAGAAAGTATTCTCTGCTCATTCAGTTCATTCAAAATACTCCTATTTTCCATTTCGGTCAGTGTCAACTATAATTGGCTTGCTACTATTAGCTTACAGGGGCTATAGTTTACCGACCAGACGACGTAATTGTTGATGACTAGGACCCGTGGTTTATGCGATTTTTCGCATAATTTACGAAAATTGTTCTCATCATCCATGGGGCCTAGTAATAGGAGATGTGGTTAATTAAATAAAAGCCAGTTTCACTTCATTAAACATTTCCATAGACGAGACATCGTGGAAATCTTTACTCAAAACAACTCAGGCAAACCATTTAATAGGAAACATGATCAAAACAATTAATCAGAATAATATCATCATAATTTCAAGAATAGATTAGTTCAAGAACTCATTCAACGAGATGTTTTCGAAAACGAGACGCGTCACTGCAACTCAATGGTCATAACCCTAGAACTGGCCCATGGTGGCCCATCCATACATTAGTCCACTTTCCAGACATCCAACTGGCCCTTATGTGAGGTCACCCCTGTGTGCCCCACCTCTGTTGAAAATTTTAGATCAGACACTGATAGCCACGATAGCACGTTGAAATTGTCCATTTAGCTTCTGGGTGACTAATCTAAACTCATTAACAGCTGAGAGCCATGGCACTTGGTGGTTTACTGTGCTAAAGGGTCCAAGTGCCACAGAGAAATCCCTGCTATTAGTAGTGCAATTCTATATAAATGCAAGTTTGTATCACTGGCAAATATGAGGTACGTACGATAACAAAGTAAGAACCAATACCTCTGCTGCCCTTCATCGTGGATTTCAAATTTGTCATGATCAGCGGCAGATGGGTCATATCTGAAGCTTTGAAAATCTCTGGAAGACAGCATTTTAAATAAAAATTAATTCGCAGGACATAGACTAATATCGTGTAAAAAATGCAGTATATAAACAAACAATCTACTCTTTGAATGTTAAGAATTTGCAATCATTTGAAGCTTTTGAAGACTGGTGTCTCTCATGTGGCAGTGTCATACAAGCCATCAGATGTATCAATCAGCAAAGACAATATGCAAGGCCAGATTCAAAGGGGACTAGAGTATATTTATCACTGTTGCCTAGTATAAGATAAGTAACTATCTACAGAGGAACTTCTGTCTTAATCTGTGAATTCACCATTAACATAATTTTGGCTAAATTTTTTAGAATGTTTGGTTCAAAAGTCGTGAACATTCAAAAATCTAAAATATCATAATATTGCAGAAGAATGCATATAAAAATTCAACCTGTCTCTACACAATTCGTAAATAAACTTGGCCTTAATGCACAGTGTATCATAATGCAGCTTACAAGAATACTACAGTGAGTCATAGTTGCAGATGCATTAGTAGACATGAAAATCAATATTCAAGGTCTAAAGAAAGGCCAATAAATAATTTTATAAAATTTATAAAACAGATAAAAATGTTCCCAAATGCTAATATAAAAGTCATGTCATGGGCCCTGGTTCAGTGGCTGGAACTGGCCCAAGAGCTGTATTTTGCCAACCTCTGACCTAATGGTACTGACCTGAAGCCCATTGTCTGGCTTGGCTTGGCAGGTAAAACGGAATGCAAAATCTCTAGATCTTTCTTTTGTTCTGAAACATCGGGCACCTTCTTCACAGGAGAACCATTTGAGCCTGCACAAATAACAATTACAATTAAACTCCCAATAAACTCTCAAAAAATTCCACATAAATAAAATTTCTTCAGCCAAAAAAAACTCATGTTACAAAAATACAGCACATATTGATACTTCAGCAGTTTATTTCCTGTTAATAATTAAAGTTGAATGAGTCAAATATTGTATTGAGATTATAGTATTAAAATCGCTATCAGCGTACCATCGCCATATCCGTAAAGTATTTTCTGTCTTTCTACTGGCATCTAGCAAATGTATTCATCTGAGTGATACCAGAGATGCGACTCTGTGATGATTCTAACATTAAATCACAGACATAAGCATCGACTTTCCCTGCTAACATCACTCAGGACAACATACTTTTTTCAACACACCTTGTGTTAATAAGCTAATTCAGTCAAAGATTCAGTCAGCCTACAGTTACAAAATAATTATAATTAAATTCATAAAAATGTGCAATATTATGTATTTATTCTAAAGCTGGTTTCTCTAATTATGAGAATAAATTTGATATAATTATTGCAGCAACGTAACCAGTTACCTCTCTTTTCAACTGTTGCAGTGTTCGATGCAAGATCCTTGGTATATTGTACACATTGCTTTTTGGGCTCTGCTGGCTAAAAAGAAATTAGCAACAGACTTTAACAGCTGTATATACTTGACTATAAGTTGAGAAATTCAGTTCTATTTCAGGACGATGGAAAAGGTCTTTTGAGTTATACTCGAGAGACAAAATAGATGGGAGATTTATGGGCAAACGTTTAGTATCAGAGGTTCTATCTTTCTGTAATATACAATATCGCTCAACCATCTGGCAATGGTGCTCTGTGATTGGCTGTCTTAAATTACACTCAAAGTATAAATTAAGGAGAAATTCACCATCTATAATCACTCAGCAAGAATTTGCCTAAATAGCATCTGGATTGATAAAAAGAAATGGAAACTGGATTCATGATCATACGAAAGCCGATTGATGAAAATAATTATGATTATCTAGAACCTGGATTGATAAAAAGAATTCTATTTACATGGAAGCTGGATTGATGAAATACATTCGTGACTAAATAGAAGCTGGATTTCTTAAAAGAATTCTTGCTGAAATTGAAATTTCTGCAGCTGCAATTAATGACAACACTAACCCAGATTACCTCAAACTGAAAGTCTATCCTCATAGATTTCACTCATAGTCCATAAGCTATCAGAGTCTCCAGTGTAGCTACAGTGTCAATATAAATGAATATCAAGAAATAACTTTACAGTACTTGCCCTTGCATCTTTGTTGGATTCACTGTGCTTAAGGTTTTTTAAAGCACCACCTGTGGCTTGAGTTATTTCCAATTTATCTGTCTTTGAAGCCTTGCTTTCCTCTTGTTCTAGATCACTTCTCTTTCTTTTCTTTGTTTTTAGACCAACTGCTGAAGTTTTAGAACTTCTCAATTCTGCATGTTCTATTTTGTTTGTCAGACCAGAGCTTGTTAATTTATTTTCAGAATCGATTTCACTAATTTTTCTCTTTTTAGATTTCTCACTTATAACTGATGCAGATATACTTTCTACTGCTGCCTCTGGTGACCTTTTCTCATGGCTACCAGCACCTCCCATATTGGTTTCCAGCTCCAACTTAGTCATTTTTCTTTTTCTGCTTACTTTGGTCGATTCTGCTGATGCGAAAGATTCGGTTTTCACCAAAGTTGGGCTCTCAGACTGGCATTTCTTTCTCTTTCCAGACAAAGCTTCTGTCAATTCAGGAATGACCTTGATCACAGTACCCTTTTCCTTTCTGGACTTGGAAGGTTTGTCTTTGGATGTGTTCAACAGTGTTTCAATTTGTCCACTTTTTATTAAGTCAAACACATCTTCAATGCTTTCATTATCACTTTCCAATTCTTTTTCTGCATCTGCAGAACTGGAAACACCATCTGAAAATTCACTGAAAGCGAGTTCTTTGGCAACGATGTTCAGTGGATACTTCTTGCGTGGTTGAACTTCTGCCAAATTATGTGCAATAGACTTTACATTAGAAATTGGAGAACTATTCTTCATTTGCCATTTCTTGTCATCCATACAATTAGAAGATTTTCGACTTTTTGCACGTCTAACAATTTCGTCTGTGTCACAAGATCCTCTAGACTCATTATCTGAATCATTAATCCGCCGAGCCGACATCTCAACAAAACTATTGCCTGTCTCTACAGCTTCATCACGCTCACTTTCTGAGCAAGTAGCACTATCAGAGTTATCAGACATCATTTTCTTTTTGACTTGTATAATTTTACGCTTTGAAGGCTTCAGAGTTGCAGCTCTAGGTGGTGGTTGTTTTTCCTCCAACTGCCAGGTCAGTTGATCAAAACTGATGTTTGGAATATTGTTATCCTCATCAAACCTTTTCAACCCATGACAGTTTTTGGATGGATCAAATATCACTGTCTAAGTAAAGAGTTAAGGTCACAATGTCATACACAAATTTCATTTCAGAAGGACAGAAAATTTCCAAAGGGTTGAAAATTTCCAAGAAATTGTCTCTAGGTTCAGTTGGAGGGTGGTAAAGAGGGATGGAGTGCGGTATTTAAAATGGGATTGAGAGAGGGACAGAGAACTCATGTCAATCACACATCACGTGACCGCATCTCTTCATATTTTCAAATTGTTCTTAGACCATCTTAACATAGGTAATCTAGTCAGTAGCATAGTAGTGTAATGTAAGTCAAAATTACAGAGATCAAGGTATTGCATAATCAATTCTGCAAAGTTGAAAAATATATGAAACAAAGCTGTAATGAACAGCAACAGTCTGTTGAGTAAGATTGACACAGCAAAGAGTAAATTGCAGCTGCCATCTTCCAAATGCTAGCACAATGACTCGGCCAATACCAGACTCATGTTGCAACAGCTTATCGGCTGGAGCGCTTAAGTACCTGAACGATCGTTAGGCTTGTATGTATAGAGTATAAGCTCTCTCTGCTGGTCTAAAAGTTACTGCATGTCTGACTGGATTATTTCAGGCCCCATTCTGCATGCATATGATGACATTGGGACATGGACTGGTCCAGAGATCGACTGCGAAGAGTGTTCTGCATGTGTGGTGGATGAAGACACACTTTGGGGAGTGCCATTTTAACGGATGGTTCCAGCTGTTGGAACAGCTTACCTAACATATGTTTAACCAAATCAGTTGAGTGTTTCAGGTCACATCTGTTTCTCTGACTGATAGTGTGTTGGTGATTGACAAAGCGCCCTTGTATCGACATGTGCTGTTATAGCACCAGGAAATTGACATCATTACTATTATTATGGAAAGGAAAATTGTTTAAGTCTATAAATTTGGTCAGACAATAAGAAAAGATGTATATATTCATCTGAACTAGATGAACCTAACATAAAGGTGTGACTCTTGACACATAAAATCTGGCAATGAAGGAAGGCACAACATCACATAATTTATGGTATGTGCTGACAATTTTTAAAAATTCTGCTACATACATTTTTATAATGGTTAGTTGAAAGTTTGAATATATTGCACTTTTTGGCTTATAAAAATCACATCAGAAACAACATTTAAAACATTACTACTTATGCTGAACAGGAATTGATGGCAGCATACTGCACAAAGGATGAGTATATTTAGATAAAATTTTAGTATTAGTTCCTTTTGTGCAATGTCTGGATTATACATGATTTTGGACAGCTAATCCCTTCAGATTAACCTTGTAGCACCACAAAAGATACCTTCTTCCCACCATCCTGTTTCATCTTCAACACTGGAACCGGTCGACTGTACTTTCCAACAACCCAACCCTATAGACAAAGTAGATAATTGCAGAAATGTCTCACTTTAAAACAGAAGAGTCCAAACAGCACCACCACTTGCCTAAAGACTTCTGGAATTGTGCAATCTAATGGATACAGATAACTGGAGAATAAACAGAATCAAATGAGAAAGGGGAACAGATCAGTAGCAGTGGAAGAGCATACCTCCTTTCCCATAATAGCAGTTCCTGGGGGACCTTTGACCTTTAGTTGCTGGATAGCAAGATGCGGTTTCTCATTGTCATCTGTCTTGTTCTGTTCTGGTGACCACAATTTAACCACCGACTGCATCTGCCTTTCTTTTGCAAGTCTGTAAGAAAAATTCAGTGCAAAGGCTTTGTGAGTTCAATGCCAATCTAAACATTGTCAGGGCAAAGATCAGCTTCTGGAATCTGTTCAACAAGCAAGCGATTTCTAAAATTAGTACTCTATTTATCATGGCAGCACCAGATTTAACATTCAATGAATGGTAAGTAACACACTAATACTCATGAAATAAAAAATAAAATTCAAGCTTAAAATTTTTCACTGTGAAAAGTCATGTTAGTGTCAGCAAAATGTTCAGAAATACAAAAATGTGTTGATAACTCCAGCAGCAAATGATGACCAAGGAGAGTGACTAACAAAGTGAGCACCTAATCTTGAAGATCTATTTCCGTTTAAAACCAACAGGAAATTGAAATTCTTAAGTTTTCACATTGTCCAGAACTTACTTATCAAGAAAGCTGTCTTCGGCCAGCTGAATTTTCAACTCTCTACCTTTCCATTTGGCTCTATTGAAGACGTCAATACCTGAAACGAGTTCACAAAGCAGATAAAATCTTAATACAAATTTTAATGTACCATTTAATGTAATATTCAACACATACTAATTCATAAATCTCTATTCAAGCCCATTATCTGGCATCAGAAAATGATGACTAGGCAAAAGAAATTTCCTATTTTCAAGATCTGAAACTAAAACCACAAACTTGCAGAGACCACAGTAGTCAAATGAATTCTCCTAGCATTATAGACCTAGGAACAGACTTAGGAACATGAGGGACCATAGTATGCAGGTTGCTAAGTTATTACCACAGGACAGTCAATGAGTGCAAGTATTCAACACAAGTGCCTAATATGACTTCTGTGTCTTCCATTTTTATCAGAACTTGGACACAAAATACAGAAAGTGACAGCAAGAGTCATTGATTGGATTCATTGTGGAGCAGTGGCATAACGAGGCAAAGTGCCGCTTGGGGCAAAGGTTCAAAATGCCACCATTGTCTATTATTTCCATCACTTCATTCTTGTGAGGGATAAGCACAAAGGTGAGATTGGCATAAGACGCCACTGTAGTGAATGCAATCTATCACCATTGTTCAAACACAAAATCTGACACTCTCTTGTTAAACACAAAAAGCACAACTGCAACGTTCTTAAAGGCTCTGCACAAATCACCATATCAGCAAAGTGATGCACAATGATTGCTATCAATCTGCCATTCTATCACTCTTTAACAAAAGTCTTTATCTCAAAGCATTTATATTTCTTACACTGCTTCAGTTTTGCTGGAGTTGAATCAAAGTCCATGAATGCAAAGGTCTTGACTATATCACCTGAGAAAACAAAAAATTTATTAAAACTAGGAAGTTGATAAGCAGTTTACAGTATTTATAATAGAGATACAAAGACTTCACTCCAATAAAAGTCATATAGTCAAAGTAATAAATGAAGATCAGTAAAAATTGTTACCAAAACTGTTTCTTTTTGTCTTTAACTCAACTGACTTTACACTGCCGTATTTTGCAAATCTCTGTTTCAGATCTTCGGGTGTAACTTCATCGAAGAGTCCGCCAACAAAAAGGCGTTTAGTTTTGGGTGTATCCTGCGACATCTTCACCGATATCTGTAACAACAGTGTACACTGTACAATGTACTTCAGTTTGAACACAATTTTCAACACTGACAGATCACTGCAACAACTATGTCAAAGACAAATTTTAAACTTGAAAGCCTTTTAATTTATTTAAAAGCATAAATAAATTTGTTTGGCATATCTTTAGTTGTTCCTAACTCAGGATGCTCTCTTAGCAGTGCATACCTGGACAATTAACGGCAGAAAGTACATACTGCATAGGTAGAATACTGCTTGTCGATAGCCAAGTTATGTATTGGACCCAGTTCCTCAATAGCAATAGCAATATCCCTGTATATAGCAACTGATGAAGACCCTAGCAGCCAAGGCAGCAGAGAAACTCCACAGAGACAACTGTTCTGAGAGCAGACAATAGCATTGCAAGTCAGCCTGCCTTTGAATTCATGAATCATAACTTAGAAACATAAGGAACATTCATTCTGAAAGGGTGCAGCACTCCAATCTATCTGAGTCCAGGGTAGTCATATTGTCTAAACCAATTTGCATTCAGGTCACTGGGTTCGCCTATGGCCGCCAACATTGCAGCAGATCTCGACTATGTTGTCAACCAATGATTTCATGGTGGTCGTCTGAATGGATCATCAAAACTTTCAACTCAGTCTGCCACTAATCATTGCTCAAAAACACATTGGGGCACTTGAACTCACAGACCAGGTCTATAACTGGATGGTCAATTATTTTCAGAATAGATACAATGTTACCACACATTTGGGTGAAGCATCGCCTTCATCAATACAATCATAGTCCAGGGTTTGGTGCTGGGTCCACCATCTTACATTGTCATGGCCTCAAATCTCCATCCTGTTCACGCCTTCAACGCCATGGAATGGAAGTATGCGGATGATACCAACCTTCTCGTCGGCTAAAACCATCTTGCGACTGTACTAGAGGAATTTTAGGACATATACAAATGGGTCAGGGAAAACAGTCTTCATTTGAACCCAACCAAAACAAGAAAGCACATAGTTGACAGAAAAGGAGGTAAGTGCACCTCAGCGCATCCCGGGGCTGCATGTATTAATTCCATCCGAATGCTGTGATTTTGTACCATCAGTTCCAATAATCTATGGACGGAAACAGTGGCATGTTTACAGAAAACGGGGCCATGGGCGCAAACATTTTGGGGCCCTATGAATTTATTCCGTGAGTTTAAGGGGCCGTCTATAAATGACGTCACGCAGCCCTTAGAGGGTCATACATCTGTGACGATTTGTGATGAAGGGGAGGGAGTCTGAGATATGTGACGTCACGTCATCACATCAAATATCGAAATACGCAACTTGATTTATTTTAAAATGTCACTTAAGTAAACAGTGAACCAGCTTCGGGTGGCGAAGAAGCTCAAAACACGCAGTCTTCGCTCGTACCAACACAGCTAATTGAGCCGATTGATATTCACATTAACAAAGCAATTATGAATTACCCCACTACACTTGTCATGTGAATGCTTAGCTGCAAAAATAGAGAATATAAATTATTACATTTAATATATTTCAGGCGTGAAACATGTTATTTTGTGGGATATTTTTTCATTCATTTGGGGGGCCCTGAGACATTATTTTGTATTTATGTTTTCATCACTTGAGAGCCCCTGAATTGTTATTTTGTATGAAATGTTTCCATTCATTTGGGGCCCCTCTGAGATGTCATGTTGTATTTAATGTTTTCATTCGTTTGGAGCTCCCTGAGATGTTATTTTGTAGAAAATGTTTTCATTCATTTGGGGGCCCCTGAGACGTTGTTCACATTGACTCACATTTTGTATTTAATGTTTTCATCATTTGGGGCCCCATGAGATTTGGGGGCCCTAGGCGCGCATCTATAGGTAGACGCACCCCTGGACGGCAAAGCATCTGGACAAGGTATTGATGCCCTGTGTCTCATCTGTATACGCCATCCAGGTACAACGCTCTTATGGCCTCTCTTCTCAATCCACCCATGAAGAGGCAAAACTGATGACCACTGTTTCTTCTATGTATGCCTCAGCAACAATTTGGAGGATCATCATTGCTCTGCCATCATATGCTGTGGCTTTCATACCACCTTCTGCCTCTGCCGTGGCCCAGTGCGCGAAGTTAGCTGATGCTCGAGTCTTTAGGGCTATCATTGTGGAACCCTCATGAGCTTAACAGTGGTCTTCCAGCGATGTGCACAGTCTCTGACCACGGGCACATGGGAACACAAAAATTTCATACCGTGCCTACTTTATAAGAACATATATTAGTGACTCGAACGAATGACTGACCGCGAATCTATCTCATCAGTGGTTGTCTTAATTTGGTCAACCATCAACGTAAATATAGTAGTGGTAATGTCAACAGGATCCATCTGGAATTAAACTAATATTTAATTCAATAGAAGCGGTAATCAGTCGCAGATGGTCAAAAGACATGTCAAGATAACAGGTTCGAACTCTTGAAAAATCTAACAAATCAATTTCACCTCTGAATATGGACACTGCTCAACTTCTCCTCACCCCAGATTGAAACCCAAGCATTCAAACTATACTTTAACAGATATTGAACTACCCACGACCAACCTTGCCATCCTGACCGCTTTTCACTTTAGCACAAGGTTGTTACCCTGGTTTGATCAACAGGCATCGTGAAGTGGGGAACGGACAAAAACCCCGGACAAAATCCCCCAAAGTAGGGCAAAAGCCCCTAAGATTAAAATGTTTTTACTTTAACAGAACCTTTGTCGAATGCTAATGAATTTAAAGCGACTGCTGTTTTGAGGTCTTCTTATAGTTCTATCTATGTAACTCCACCTGGACAGTACTTTCCGTTCATATGCGATCACTCAAGAGTCGAAGTCCAATAGTTAAGTGTCAAATATGGAGGTTTAAGCAAAACAAATAGGCCTACATCTCTATAGTTCCTTGGTCTTTTTCCCGTTTGTATCTAAGACATATGCTGAATGCATCACTGTGCATAAATCATAGACCCTTTGCGCATAGTCAATTGGTCTACAACGTTAAGCCTTTCTCTTTGGTATATTTGATTTGAAGGTACGATATATATGTTTTGCAGATTTATATCAAGACATTTAGTTGACAAGAATTAGAGCTGTACCCATATCACTTTTTGCCGATTATGCCGATACTGATTATTCATTTGCCAATACCAGATTATTTTTCCGATTATTTCTTTGTGTTTCCCAAGATGTCCGCTTCCAAAGGATAGACCTACTGTTACTGCCTATTGTTGTGATACAAGCAAACACTTCCCCCGTAGGAGACGTATGCATGTAGTTGGTGACTAATCCTAGCAGGCAATACAGATTAGACACACCACCCGCCGTAAAACTGGGCCCAGGGTAAATAAAGGCAAAGACACGGCTGTCCTATTCACATCCACCCATCTAGTCTCAGCCTCTCAGGTGACTGACATGTGTCGGGGAGATCTGATTGGCAGCTAGCATGTATTCATTAGGCATGCCTCCACGATGTACATTCATCGGTTTCTTTTAATTGGCCTGCCGCTCCTTGGCTTGAATTGGCTAGTCATTCCTTGGCCCAAGCAGGCACTATGACTCACTGCACAACACCTATGTTGACACGTTCTCACAGTCTATACTAGCACAGTGGGTGGTCTCACCACTGGTCTGAAGAAGCCATTGGCAACATGATATGGGAACGGAAGTAAATGCCGTCCTTCACAGACCCAGTGATGTTACTGTCGTCATTTTGCATTTATATTTAATGAAAAAAATAATTTTTTATATCGGCGCCAATTATCTTGCCGATATTCGATACTGCCAATATCTCTATAATCGGCCCGATTAATCGGTATAGCTCTAACAAGAATATTACTATTCGGTTGCATATACGGCAAGGTGGTATCTGTTTATTCGGTAGATTCACCTCAAAGCCGCCTTTTGAGTTTATTCGTATACAATGTCTGGTATTTTATTGGACGTATCAAAACCCCAAAAGAGGGGCTTTTGTCCGGAGAAAATGTCCTGCCTAAAACGGGAGGGTTTGTCCTGGATATTTGTCCGGGAGGCTTTGGTCGGGGAGTTTTGACAGGGGGAGGTTTTGTCCTAAACTCCGTGAAGAAACACCAACAGCGACTCAACACATGGCTCCGTTCGTATACCGCTGAGAATTTTAATAGATTTAAATATACAGCTAGTGCACGCCTTGTGTGAGCGATAATTCACGTCTTACAACTTTATATGCTAGTTAATGCTGTACAGAAAACGAAATATTATGCAACGGAAACTGCAGATTTAGGATAGCGTTGAACAATATTATAATAACAAATTCCAACAATATTCCATACCTCTACTTGTTAAAACCGTTTGCAACGTTTTGCTTTTTTGACATGTAACACATCACACATACGAAATCTTATTTTGTGTTCTGTATAGACTGCCTTAACAAGACTTGCTATGGCGCAATAATTTGATCGTATTCCGATGGACAGCGTGATCGAAGATTCGACAGATTATCTTATCTGAAGGAGAGCGATGATCGTGAAGAGTTGTTAGTAGGTGTATGGAAGGATCGGGAAAATGATTTGGTCATTTGGTCAATGATATTGAGGGATTAACCAAGGATGGCAGAGTCGTAGACTAAGATATGACACTTCCTATCTCGCTGTGTATTTGGTCTGCGTGGTGGTCAATGCACAAAACCCACTATACCATTCGCTACGTACGCCACGCCAGCCGCGCCACGTAGCGAATGGTATAGTGGTATCTTAGTAGTTTGACAATCGATGCCAGGTAGGTGACGTGAACTTTCAGATACACAAGGGAGATAGGAAGTGTTACATCTTAGTCTACGACTCCACGTCTTTGGATTAACCATGTGGAGGCATTAATTGCGTGAAGGATGCGAAGAAAGAGTTGGTCGGCGGCCGGGATCAATTAAGGCGCACGTGCAAAAACCGACTCATTAAATAAAAAGTATTTATAAATAGGCTTTAAACACAGCTAGTGAACCCAGCTAACCGAGTACACTGACTATATATGTACGCTGTCGTTGGAATTGCTCTAAACCTGGGTGCTACATAATACAGCACTCTAAGTTTGCTGTTGTATTCAATGTATTGTATTAAAAATAATTATTGATGGTTTCCTCCAAAGATTTTAACATCTTTGGAATCCGTTGCGCACTCTATTTCGGTACGTGATGCGATTTAGGTTTTGGACGACTTAACCGATAAAAGATACTCGAGTGACCTGACCTAGATATAAGTCTTGCGTGAATCTCTGAAGGATTAGTTTGATTTCTTCCGTCTCGAATTTGGTCAGAAAGGTTTGACAATTTAGAATTATAACCTAAATACGTAAGTGTAATGCGTATAGTGTTGAGTTTTTGACACAAACGACCTTTCACGTTTTGCTATCCCGTTGTGCGTTTGCTTGTTTGTTTTCTGTAGAGAGTCATAACAGTGCAAGGTCCAATAATTTGGCTTGTCTCACGAATGGTTATAATTCTGAAAGTAGCCTAATATAGGGATTTTGTAGCAATATCGCAGAATATACTTTAATTTTTAGAGTAGTGTCCCTCCGTTGAAGAGTCGTAGCTTCGCTTAGTATTGGTCAAGGTCAGAAAGACACACACATGTTAACAGGTGTATTTGTAAAACAATAGCAATATAAATGACACATAACCTTAATTGTAATAATGAAACTATCTTAGAAATTCCATAGACCCATGGTAATTAAGCTTCAGGCATCCGTGAGTATTCTCTACTGTGCAGAATTATTGTGCAATCCAAATTTCAGGTTGAGTGTGGTTGTGGGCAGCCATTGTGATGAATTCAGGATTGGTAATATGTTTATATTTTGGAGAATTTAGTGTTGGCTCTCACCAAGTTATTTTGGAACGTTTCAAGCTTCAACACTGCTAGAGACCAGCATTAGTCAAGCCAATCACCATAGAATAGAGAATGTGTTGTCTAATCCAACAGGTATCAGTCAATTTTGTTCTTGGCAGACATGCATTTAAAGTCAGTGTTTGCTGAATGACAAACCTTTTTGACTTAAACACAATGCTCAGCTTGCAGACGGTTCAGATATGCTGTTTGTGTATGAAGATGTTGCATATGTAGACAGAATTGAAAGCTCTAGCAAATTTCTTCAGTTACTGTACAGTTTTAAACAGAAGAAACAAGGTGTTAGGATTCAGGAGATCATTTTATCTTTTGCAAGGGTTAGTTGGAGTTGCAATCAAGAGGCACTGTTTGAAGTTGTCTGATGAGCAATTTAATTAGCTGAACAGACTAAGTTTCCATGATGTTCCAGGAGTAAAGGAATCAAGAGCGAGTGGGAGGAGTGATAGTAAAATACAAGAGCCTGATTTTGGATGTCTAGATTTTGCAAAACTTTTTTGCATAAGTTTATGATTTTAAAGTTGCTGTGTTGATGCCTTGGCAAGGACTGATGTTCAACACTCTGACAGTAAGTTCTGGTCCCATAGCTTCAGCCCAGTTACAGACCAGGATATTGCAAGAATTGAAAATGTCCAGCCTAAGTCATTACAGCTTGATTTCATTCAGTTATCTTCTTTAATTAAGATCTTGTACCAAATTTTGTCATCCTTATTGCTTATCTGGCTCATCTCACGTTTTGCAAAGACAAATTACCTCAGCTTTCAAAACTGCTCTTTTGACACCTTGATTTATATGGATTGATTTAGACAAGGACTGCCTGACTAATAACTGACCTATTTTCAATCTATAAATACCTGTAAACAACTTATAGTTAATCTTCAATGGCCTATAAAATTGTCTCTGAACTTTTATCCTTTCAATGTGTTTCTGGTATTAATTGATAATTCGTTTAAGATTGCTTCAAGGGCACACTTAACAACATATTCATCTATTGATGTTTGCATTGCATTTGATACTATTGATTACAGTCTTTTTTGTCTTCATATGTCATTGGGAGTTTCTCTGAATAATATTTTATCTTAACCTTGTATGCAAAGGGGTAAAGATTAGCTTTTCTTTACTTCTGTCACATAGTTGATGCTGATGATGATTGTAATGTTATTTCCTATACAGATGCCTTTAACAATTCAATGTAATTCAATTTGTAATCTGTACAAGATGTTTCACATGCCAGTTTCATTGCATCATCCCCAGTTTTTGCCTGTTGTTACTTTCCATAGGAGCTGATGACTAATTCAGCTAATAAATGTCAATTACAGGTTTGATGATCTGTTTCTCAGTGTAAGAAACAAGGTAAGGCATACATGTATTATGTAAGATGATTGTTAAGCCTATTGGTTCTATAGGTCGGAACTGAGTCCATCTGTCCCATGTGTGGATATTTTCAGATGTTTGCTTTTTCAAACATAATTAAGAAGTGTTGTTTCAAAAGACAGTCTAAATAGACTAGTCTATGTGTTGTAAAGACATTCAAAGTTCAAATACTTAAAAAAAATACTACTGTTGTGATGGACAGTCTTTAAATGTGTGGACTGCATGATGTAAATATTTTACAGACTGTATGTGAAAAGAATTTTCACATCATAAACCTTTAATTAGGAAAAAGCACAGGTTTTTTCAAATGACTAGGCACAAAAGGATCTTTCATGCATGAAGTTTTTGGTTCCAGTTGAATGATTCTGAGCCTCAGACTGCTCAAGTTCTTGTGGTTTTTATTTTTGTTCAGTTGCCTTGATTTGCTACCAGGAACAGGGAAAATTAAAGAAAGTCTAAGTGATTCGGCAAATTGACTTATTTATTTCAGTTGGAAAATACAGAAAAACATGAATTGCTGTTCATACAGAGGACTATTTAAAGTCTTCTCATTCAACTTGAAGTTAAAGCTTGTTGATGTGAGGCTCCAAAAAGTGTATTTGTTTGTACGTTGATTTCTTCAACTTACTGAACACAGAATACATCGAGCATAAAATAAATTGCACAAATTAAATTGCAATGAATAAATTGTACCGTGAAATCTGACAAGAACAGAAGATGATGATAATAAAATTAATGATGACAACATTCTTATTTCTATCATTCTATATATTAATTTAATTAACTGCTGTAAATACTGTTCTGTTGTGATGAATCTGAAGTGATGGCCATAAAACTATCACATTCATTCATCCAGGAAACTATTATGTCTAGAAGTCTGAACTGTAATTTAGTCATGATGTTTGCAATGCAGACCCTGTCGGATTTTCTCATAAGTTAAATTTTTAGTATGAATAATGACATTCTGTGAGTTAGGTTTAAGTGGTGACTGGTAAGAACACTTACTTTGAGTACTGGTGCTTTATATGAAATTGCTAAATTGGTTTTAATTCATGTGTTCAATAGGCGATTAGGATTTAGGATTGTCTATGGTTCCTATTATTGACTGAAGATTGTTGACTGTTGCAGACCCAATGGTCCAATGGTATGACCTAACAGTACTAGTGCCACTTATGTGCACTTCCTTTGCATTATCTCTCATGAATTTAACCAGTTTCATGCACACTGCACAGGGTACCTGTCTGCCTCATGCAAGTTTGATAATTGCTGTATGTTCATGACAACCATTTATCCAATTTTGTCTCTTTGTTGTTTCCTGCTCTGATGGAATAATGCCACCTGGGTGCAATTGCACGACCGACCGACTGGCTCAGCTGTTTGGCTGTTCAGGATCATCCTGGGATTTGTTCTGAAATGAAGCAGATTGATCAATTATTCTGGCATCTTATTTGTGCTTTTTGTGAAACTTGCGTGCAGTCCCAGTTGTACAGCATTTGTGCCGAATGCAGTTAGAGATGCTATTTTATTTATTATGGTTTATTCTGGTTGCCTTGGAAGCATTTCTGTTGGATTAGGTGGAGCCTGTGAATTTCCAGTTGGTTTAGTATCTCCCTATGTAATGGATGTTAGAACTGATGCAGACTATGCAGTGTACTGGTTTGGCACATACATACTGAAAGAGTAGTCCATTAGGCTAGTCCCAAGGCATCCATTAACATAATATTATTTTATAAAGGTGGTTGGCTTAGCTACTCCTCCCCTTGCTGTTTCAGCTTCCCTCTGACAGTGTATCGGGTCAGTATATTTATGATAGCTGGCTTGGCTATATATAAATTAGTGACAAATGTTTTAACATACCTACACTCCTAATTTGCAGAAAATTTCATTTTGCTGCAAGTTTCTAAATTTTTTTATTGTTTTTGCATTACTGATGTGTGAATATCTCATTAAGAGTTTCCTGCAGTCAGATGGTCTGTAACTTAAGATTCAGAAATCCGTTAGACCATTTAATGCAGTTTTAATTGTGTTTAGCCAAGCACTAATTGATTTTGTATGCTCATTGTGTTCCCTGAGCTGCAGGTTCAAGAGTCCAGAAGAGGCATGTTGTCTTGGGACTCATGTACTGCCCCACCAATCTATAATGACTGTGGATGAAGGCACCCTAGTAGTTAATGAAGGGCCAATGCCCTGTTCAGTCAATCACTTCGAATGACTCTGTGGTTAAATATTCTCAATAATCTCTGGATATTTTATCCTATGAGTAAATTTGGTGTAATGTTTGCTAGTTACAGAGTCTTCAGTAATGAAACATTTATGCTGGAGTCATAGAAATAATGCCTGGTTTATAATGGTCGAAACAAACAAAAGAGATGTAGCAAAAGCAAGGATGATGTATGATGTATATCTACTGTACATTAATTATAGCCTCCAGTAATCAGAATCTGATGTACCTTATGTTACCTGACCTTATTTTGGGAATAGAGAGTGTGTTGAATGACATTTAGCATGATTACAGATTTGATTGAATACACTGAGAGAAAGAGAATGGTCTATGATTGTATTTTGGATTTGGGTTGAAGCCATATGGGTGCCATATAACAGCATGTACATTTTCATTTACATGTTGGTTATGCCCTTTCGGGAAGAGTTTCTGCAGTTGGGTGTTTCAACATCTGCTGTTGCTTAGTTAACAATTTTCAAATTAAAAGTCGAGCAGATTTTGAGCTTGAATAATTGTCTCAAGTGTTGAGCATGGGAAAACTAATGGATGCTTTCCTGTTTTGTTTGTTCAGTTATCCTTCTATCTCCATTAGATCACTGTTGATAGAAAACACATGGTCAGAATATCCCCTGGAGCTGTTAATGGCATAGTGTAGTTAAGATCATTTGGCAGGAAACATGGTACAGTAAGTGAGGGTAAGATGATGTGTGATTCGCCCTTAGCAACAGTACTAAGTTTTGGATGCTAAGTCCAGACAGTCTTAATCTTCTCTGTCTATTTAGCTACCTGAAATGCTAGATTTATTTCTTAGAGCAACTGATCTTAGCCTTTGGATCATTAGCAAAACAGATAATATTGTGATCACCACATATGCTTTATATATCCATTATCCAATCATGAACATGCAAGTAAGCAGTTGTGTTAACTAGATATTCTCTTATTTCAGGGATTAATGAAACTTCTTGGGCACCTGGCACATATCTGCTTGTGCAAGTGTTCATCCCTTTAACGTCTAGCGAGTAGTAAAACGTAGGGCATAATCAATAACACTGGTCGTTAAGGGGTTAAAGAAATTACCTTATTGAAAATATTTGATGGATACATCAGAACTTTCAATGCATAAAGTGTATTGTGTTTTGGCTAATTGACTTTGGCAAACAAATGCCTAACGGTTTGTTTGGAATTTTTTTCAGGAGTCAGTTTGATGTCTTGTGGTTTCTTGATGGCGGGAAATGAACACTGATGAACTTGAATTACAAGATGTCGATTCTTTCCTAAATTGTGAGATTGACGAATTTAACAAAATCTTTACAAAGTTGATTTCTTCACCTCAAACTTCAATCAAAGACCACCTTTCATTTCCAATGATGCAGAGCTCTGGTCAAGTGGGTGGTCTATCCAGAACTAGTTTGACCCCCGATGGCAAATCCAATGCCATTGAGAAGAAGCTCAGTGGTGATGCCCTAATGGGTTCAATGCCTTCGTTGGGTCGATATTCTTCCCTTCCTAACAGACACTTCCTGAAGCAAAAGAGTCAGTCAGCTGGTCGACCTCATGACACTGTTAAGCCAAGGTCGACTATGAGTTACTTAGAAAATTGTGAGAGTTCTGTTTCAGATGTCGTTTCATTACCAGCCAGAGGTCATCACCTAGCTGATGCCAGTGTACATTCCAGCAATGCAGACAATAATGCTGTATGTTCAGACATCTTGCAGGGTGACAGATGTCGAGCAAATATTCAACAGTCAAAGACCCATCATATTGATCATGTGACAGATGACACAGAGTTGACAGATGATACAATCAATCAGGCAGAAATCGATGATTCTGCAAGAAGGATGAATCCGTTCTATAAATATGATGCTGTACTTCCTTCAAATAGACATTTGAAATACCAGGATTCTTCCCCGATGGTTCTTACTGATGCCTGTCTACCAGGTGTCTGTAATGGAGATTTGCACAATGGTAACACCCAGCTTGATGACCCCAGCGTGTTGGAAGGGCTCAACACTCGTGGAGGAGCTGGAGTGAGCTGCACCCATGCAGTCGACAGGATTGCAGTGGATGGTATCGTCATGAGTTTGGTGCCATCTTTTGGCCGCTACACTTCGCTTCCTCCGACAAATTCTTTCCAACAGATGGACTGTAGTTCACCCTTGCGATTCTCGCAAAGAACGCCAGACTACAGGAACCGCAATAAACCTCACAATGCAGAGCAACACCTTGGTGGAACAGAGAGGACGACTGGAGATAGACCTCTTTCTGATGACATTGATCTCAGAAGGTTAAGCGAGAGATATGGTATGCCTTTGTATCAGTCTAAGTCGTATGGTAACATTGATACGATTGAAAAACTGGAACCATTTGCTGCTTGGCTCCCACTACAACATTTTGAGGATTCTCTGAAGGAAGTAAGTTGAAACAAATTTGTATGTATGAAAATGCAACGTGTTGGTTAGAAATTTGAAGTGTTCTGTTAGAACCTTTGATTTTGTGTAATGTTTCAGTTATTATTGTTGTTATTTTTGCTTGAGTGGATGTTATTTAGTGGCTGCATCAGCATAATGTTTACAATGAAAATAATTTCAGTGTTGGCAAGTGATGTGGCTTCCAAGAAAGCAATAATTGAAAATAGGCTGAGATTTTACTTATCTGTTGTATCTTCCAACTTATAACGATAATTCCATGCAAGGAGTTTTAAAACACAGGGATGAGACAATTCCTGATGCATGATTTCTACAGTGAAAGAATAAATTAAAAAGAGTATCTAAATGTATTAGAGTTCATTACTTAAGTTTTTCTTTACTGTACGGATTTAGATTTTAATTGTTTTAAAACAGTTCTCTAGTTTCATGTGATGTGTAGTTTCCTAGAGAGATCGTGGAAGAGGATGGAGTTTTAGAGACCTGGTGACACCAGTGTAAAGTGCAAAGACTACAATATCATAGAAATATGTAATATTCAAGAGCAAAACGTTTTGTCTGGAGAGATAATTGTGGATGAGTAGCTAACTTGTTGAGTGTCAATCTGCTTTATGCTGCTCTAAACTTTATTCCTTTGTAGTTTGTGACAGACTCTGCCTACCAGACAAGTGACACTTTAAAGCTTAGGACGTATTCGCTCAGCAAAGAGGAACTGAAATGCAGAATTGAAAATATTAACCACAGTAAAGATGGGTTTAAGATTAATATGGTTAGTTTTCATTTTATGTATATGTCGGTTATTTCATTTGCGAGTCAATCCATAACAGGTTAGTAAATAAGTTTGTCAATCAGTTGATGTTCATTTACACTTTGAAGACGACATGCTGTGGTTTTCCAGTCACTTTTGGCACTCTTGTCATTGCTGTGTTAGGCTTTCATTTGTAATGTTTAAATATATTAGTTACTCTAATCAAATATGGAGCTATCACTAATGATGACTTCAATGCGACAAGTACCCAGCGACTAAGAAGTTAAGATGCTCACAGGGAGGTTATACATTTGGCGGATTTCTACAGTCTTGTCTTATTTTGGTGAGAAGAACTCCAAATCTTGATGTTTATGAGAATCTTCCATACGTTTTTATGAGAATCTTGTCTTTACAATGCTATCTCTGCTTTTAACCTGAGTATTACCTTGGAAGACCATTTTCAAGGTCATTGGCCAAAGGTCTTTTAATTATACAGTAGGTAGCCAGCAGATAATTTTTACCATACATAAAATGTTATTACCCAGTTAAAATTTTCTAACTGAATGCTAATTAAGTTTTTTGACAAACACTTGCAATACCTTGGAGCAGCTAGTTATTCTGCTCCATACGTTTTTATGAGATATTTGATTTAACAGGCATAATGTTAAAAGTATCTATACTACTAAGTAACGCTTTCACCTTAACATGTTTTATGCAAATACACAGATTATCCAAGTGATGCTTTATATTTTTATTTTTGCATGAAACATGAATTGATATCCGCTTTGCTATGCTTTTCTTCAGGATCCAGAGTCCGATGTTTACCACGGAAGCATTCCTGTACTCATTGACCTTATTCGTCCAGTGGACATTTGCATTTCTGAACGTAGACCATCGTTCACAAGCGATTGTTCCCAGGTGATTTCAGAGACAAGAAATAAGGAAGAGGAGACGACGCCTGTTTCTCCGTTTTACCTTCCAAGGAGCTACTTAACAACAGTTCACATCTCCAGGTAGGCTGGTATTCTTCTAGACATTTAATAGTCTTGGAATTAGTGCATCATGAGCTTGCTTCCCCATGATCCTTGATGATGTGCTTTTTCGCCAAACGTCGTATATCACCCATACCTGTTGACCCTTTAACTGCCAGCTGCATTGGACCAACGGTGGACTGATGGACGGATTGACAAATGGATAGCCGAACTGATACTAACTGACAGAACCCGTTCATCGAGGTGTCATCAATTTTTGACAATTGAAGCTTTTTGTTAATATTATGCTGAGAATAAGGACCTGATGAATGATGCTAAATGAAACATTTGAATAATTAGGCTCATGTTAAAATGCAAGATTGCCTTCATATTAGCAAGTGTGTGTGTTTTACATGGGTGTTCATTAGTAATTTGGTCACAGAATGACAAAAGGAGCTCTCTGCAGTAGCACTTGATATCGCTCTGAAGAACATGGCTCACAATTGGCTTGTTGTGTTTTGGGATTGCAGATAGCATGTAATTGTGTGCTCAGCATTGTCCAAATGTGGTCTTAAGGGACCACCCTTTTGTAGGCAGACATTCAAGGGTTTGAATGGGTTTCAGTGTAAAAGTGGTCCAAATGATATGCAAAACTACTCAAGACTGGACGTGGATTAAAAGTAGCTGCAAAGATTGACACTTGTAATAGTTTTGACAGTGCAGTTAACAATTTCTGAGCAAACTCTTCAAGTCAAATTTTTCTGTCCAGATGGAACCAGTCATAACAAGCAGATAGATTATGAATTGTTGTTAATATGGTCAGAATTTTGGTCTGTGCCTCTGGGTTTTTTCTGTGGTCAGAATAGGGTCTTTCCCTCAAGTTATCCAAAGCTGTAATGGAAATACTGATCTGCTTCTCTCGTGAATGGAATTACCCTTGAGTTAGCTTGATGTTGATGAAAAACTTGTTTGAAATATATTGTTGTGTTAAGCAAATGCTGGTTGCATATGGGTTAATGTGAGACCAAACTAATCTCTGGTATTCAGGACATGAGCCATCGATTGTATTTGTTGATTTTGGCTGCCACTTCTTTTTAATGAAGCTGTAATGGTAGGAGTACAATGTCTGAACAATACTATCAAAACTGAGGTATTTGCTGCTTGAGAGTTTGATATTAGATGCTGATTTGTGTCACCAGGGCAGTGGTTGAAGATGATCCAAGTTTAATATTTGTTTTCCAGCGAGACAAATACGGAGCAGGTGATTAAGGAAGTTCTGAACAAGTTCAACATAATGAATCATTCTGGACGATTTGCTCTGTTTGAAAAAATAAACAGGAAGCCAGACGAAGGCAAGAATAATGAACATAAATGGTTTTTGATTGTTCGTGCGAATAATGAAAGTTAACATTTTAACTTAATTTCTTGGTCATTTTTATGGAAATCAATGTCAGTTTTTCCAGTGGTCAGCAATTTTTGTTCCAAGAGTATCATTTTAATGTAAAATATTTTAAAAGTAAGGTTTTGTTGAATCTGCAGGTTGCACAATTGTTAGGGTTGCCAGGTTTTCTGTTCTATCAACATATATGTATGATGCTTTTACTTAACATCTGATAGATATCTTGATATTATGAGCTATCTATCAAGGTAGTTGAAAGATATCTATTCAGATATTATGAAGTTAACTGTGCAGTTATTCTTAAGGTAACTTACTCATTAGGGCATAACTGAGTAGACAATTTCCACCGAATCCAAGTATTTGGATGAACTATTTGCCGGATCCAGGTATGAACTGAATAGTAGCGGCAAATCTGGCCAGCGACTGGCAGCGAGTACCGTTCTTAGGCAAAGCGGAGTTAACCTGCCACGTGCACAGCTACGGAGAACTGTCTACAGTCCATGCAGTGTCTATAGCAATATCCTTCATATAGCGTATCATCGCACCCTAGGCTAGAACAATATTTATTATTTAATAACTTTATTTGTGAAAAAAATTTAAAACCTTGTTATAAAATTTGAAATATGAAGTTTTCAACGACGTCTTTACTCTGTAATGTTTTCCGGAAGGTGGGTGGAGCCAATTCAAGCGGGAAAATTACTGATTTGGTTGCCACCAAGGGAATACAACCAAAAGAGATTAAAATATATAAATTAACATGATCATTATTTTAAAGAAAATTCAATTAAATGTTAAGTTCTTGTTTAATTAATCAATAACTTATAGGTAAGTCCGATAGTCCTAAATTTATTTGATTAAAAAAATATTATTTTATCAAAAAAAATTATTTTATCAACAAAGTTACTTTTAGCTATTTGCAGGTGTAATATCTGCCAAGGCGAATACTTCCGAATAGTACAATATTCGGCCGAGGCGAATGTCCGAGGGAATTTCCGGTTATGCCCTAATACTCATATGTTGAACATGTCTATTCTCGGATGTCTTTAAGCAATCTGGGCAATGGGCATTGAACTTTGAAGACTAGATCCTTTATGGTGCCAGTTGTCAGTTCAATTCTTGGGGCTTGAAGTGACCTCATATTTTATTTATCATGTATTGTGATTGTAGGACATTCAGAGGAAGGTTCTTCCACTGTTTACCTTCGAAAACTTTCAGCCGAAGAACGACCGCTAGAACTCTGTCTGCATTCAACTGATGAGAATATAGATGCATATGAACAACGACAGTTTCTGCTGCGAGAAAATGACAAAGGGGAAATTCTGGTTGGTATAAATATTTTACTGATTCTCAAGTAGTTTTATTTTGCTGAGTTTTCACCATGACAAGTCTTCTTGTTAATAAGAATTATGTGCTGCCTTTCACTGAGCTCAAAGTAGGCAGTAGTTGTGTTATCTTTATTACTGGTTATAGTTTTTATTCGAATAGACTATTTGTTGACGCTTATCAGACTCGTTAGACTGAATTATGCAACTAAATACCGTATGTTCTATTTTCTGTGCTTGACTTAAGGATTTAGCCTTGGCTTTGAGAAGACTTTACCCTCTTGCAATGACTTTATGTCACTTGTTTCTAATACTGCCAAAAACAGACAGTTCCAAGCCTATAATGCATTCGTTTTGCTAACATTAGTCATGGATATTGAAATTGCATTTGAATTAAATTTGGTTTTATCTGAAGTTAAATGAAGTCATAAAGATATTAGTTAAAAGCAAAAGCAGAAATATGATGTAATGTTTTTAATTATTGTTAATTTACAACTAAGATTTTATGTAACAGCTGCTGTGCTGCATCTTTATCCTTAACTCCTATGCACCCAGGATGCTTGTTGTCCAGAAAATAAGGTATCTATTTTAGTTTGAACTTAACATTAGTTGATGTTTTGTTCATCATTAGAGAGGAGCTATAGAAGTTCTAAGGTTTTATTTTCATTAAGATTGTCATAATTACTATAGTCAAGTATCCTGTAAATTGTTTTTAATTTAAGTGGGAAGCTTTCTCTGTTCCTGAGTTGAACATGTTTCTCGATATTCTTCTGCGGGAAGAGGAATCCTACATCAAGGCCATTCAACGGAAGTATACTTGCTTGCGGACAGCATTGCAGGAGAAGCTTGAACTTGAATACCATCAGAACTATGAATATCTTGCTAGAATTACAAGTCCAAGAAATAAGTCATTTAAACAAAAAGGAGATGATTAAAAATGCCAATTAGTTTCTGGTTTATAAGGAAAATTTATTCATTTGGATTATGTTTCATTAAGACTTTTAATATGACACTCAGAAATCAAGCAGTGGAGCATTTAGTAAAAAAATCTATATAATGAAATATTTAATGTTATTGCTGGATAAGGAACATTTTTTGTACCACAGAAGAGGGTCCTCTGCAACATTAGAAGAGGGTAAACTTCTATGAGAGCTTTGTTATACATCACATCAGCAATAATACTTAGTGGCATTTCTAAGATTTCCTTGTGGCCTTTATAATTTTATAGCTCACAACTTTCCTCAAGACTCGAAACTGTTGACAGAGTAAATGTAAGTCGAGAATAAACAGTTTTTGGCATCAGATCTTTAGCTGGACTAAAATGTTGAACAGATCATAGTAAAGAGTTCTTTTACTGATAAGATGACTACTATGTCCTGCAAAGACAATTGACTGCTACTATCACTTGTGCTTCTTATTTCAGTATTCGAATTGAAAGTGTATAGTTGCTGCCGGTTTGCTGTAGCAATTTTGATGTCAGATATGTCTTTCCAATGTTATTGTTGTTAGGCTGCACTTATGTCGTTTGACCATCGAATTGCAGCGGTGTTCTGCGGATTTGGCAATCGATGCTAATGAACAGTTCATGATTGCTAGCATATGAAGTGTATGTCATGTATGAAATTATGTTCATCTCACTTTTGCACCTTAAGCAAAGCATGTTCTTATGGTGGTTGGTCATGGTACATTTGTCTGTGTTCATTCTCATCTGTCCTCTGAATCAGTTTTACTTTGTGATACTGTTCTTTCTCAATTGGTTTTTGTAGCTCCATTCAATCATTGCCTTTTCAATGGATTCTGTCTGTTCTGTTAACCAGATTCAGTTGAATAGTATTGACTGAGCTTGCATGCTGCTGCTGTTCTAGTAAATACGACTGTGTAATGATGATGAGTATCTGTTGATTCTGTAAAATATTCATTACGACATTTGTCACTTGTTGACTTCAGTGATCGTGATTGATCGTTGTGCAAACGAGTTGGCTCACTGGCCTATGTAATAATTGCTGTAACTAATGAAAAATATTGTATATGAAATCCTGCTTACAAACGGGTTGATTCCTTAGTTTATTGGTACTGTAGTATTAGTAGTAGTTAATTTGTTTTTGGTTGAATATATGTTTTTACTGTGACTAAAAAGTGGATTGATGTTTAAATGATTAAACTGCAGAATAACTGAAATGCAAACTGGATGACTTGATGGCTAGGAAATAGTTGAGACTGTAGTGCTCCAAAAGCTATGAGTTTTATCTACATGAACACAGTTTTCTATAATGAATATGTGGCCATGACTATCGTCATTTCACACTGTTCAGTATTTTCTTTGTTGATGTTATGAATTTGAAATTTAAAGTTCTTAATTAAAATTCAAATTGAAATTAAATGTGTGTTAGAAGAATGCTGTATTGTAATCAAATGTTTGTAATTTCTTTCACAGCCCAGGAGCATGGCCTTGGGTTTCACAAATACCCTTAGCGATTTCTGGCTAAGTGGAACAATACCAGTAATAAACTAGAGCTGTACCGATATCACTTTTTGCCGATTATGCTGACACCGATTATTGCCGATTATTCATTTGCCAATAGCCGATTATTTAGCCGACTATTTAGCCGATTATTTAGCCGATTATTTTATTGTGTTTCCCTAGATGTCCGGTTCCAAAAGATAGACCTACTGCTACTGCCTATTGTTGTGATACAAGTAAAACACTTGCTCCGTAGGAAACGTATGCATGTAGTTGGGGATTAATGCTAGGCAGGCAATACAGATTAGACACACCGCCCGCTGTCGAACTGTGCCCAGGGTAATTAATGGCCAAGGAATGACTGGCCAATTCACAGCCACCCATCTAGTCTCAGGCAACTGACATGTTTCAGGGAGATCTGATTGGCAGCTAGCATGTATTCATTAGGCATGCCTCCACAATGAATATACATCGGTTCCTCTGTTGAATTGGCCATCTGTTCCTTGGCACTATGACTCGCTCTGCACAACACCTATGCTGACACGTTCTCAAGGTCTATACTAGCACAAGGATGGTCTCACCACTGGTCTGAAGAGGTCATTGGCTCGACGACACAATATGGGAACGTAATGAAATGCCGTCCTTCACAGAACCAGTGATGTTGCTGTCATCATTTTGCTTTTATAGACTGATAATAATATTATAAAATAAAAAAATAATTTTTAATATTGGCACCGATTATCTTGCCTGTACTGCCGATATCTCTATAATCGGCCCGATTAATCGGTACAGCTCTATAATAAACAAGACTTACTTAAAGAAGTATCTCACATTCTGTTAATTTAAGACTTGTACAATTTAAAAGGTGATAACAGTTTTAACAGATTATGATTTTGAGCACATCTATCCAGGTTAAATAACATATTGTTATGTGAAGTTGATTTTTATGGTGATTATGCAATGTATGAATGTTGTTTAAATTTATCATTAAAATTGCAGAATACCTGGAATCAAAATTGATCGACTTGATCTACAAACTCAGATTCATTAAGCTTGAGTTTTAAGTTTGTTGCTATTTATCTTTTGTCTTCTATGTATGACCTTCCTAACTGCAAAGCTATAGCACTTAACTGCTTGATGTATATATTTGAAAACCATTAGATCATTCTGTTATCATTTGACTTGAAGATTTTGTCGTATGAAATATCTTGCCAGGTTTTGGAGAAACACGTCTTCCTTGAGTTCTGCTCATAAATGTCTTTAAGTTGTGGCAGCACTTGCTTGTGTTTGCTTTTGCATATCTAACAGAAAGCATTGAGTCCGTTCCTTTTGTTTATAAATATATTTTCTAGTATTCACTAACTGTAGAAATGAGTCAAGTTATTTGCATGAATAACTATTTTTCTTTTTGATGAAGAATGCTGACTTCTCAAAGTAGATGCTTTATTGTTAACACAAATTATGTAATGCCTAGAGAATTACTGGTTTTGCCATTGTTAAAAACTGAAAATCTTTATTGTAGTGCTAATTGAAATTGCTAAATTAAGATGATTGATAAAATGTATGTTGTGCCAGTGAAAAAGTTGTTGCCGGATCAGCAAAACTTTCACATATTATTGAAACTGTCTATGCCCTGAACTACTGCATGGCATCGAGTATGTGATGTAAATGTTATACTACTGCATGGCATCGAGTATGTGATGTAAATGTTATACTACTGCATGGCATCGAGTATGTGATGTAAATGTTATAAATGTGAACCTGGAGTAAGATACATGTTATTAGTCATAGTTATGAATCAGCATCTTTGCTAAGCAGGTTTGCTTTAACTGGCTGTAGCATCCAGAATGTTTGAAGTCTTCATTTGACAGCAGTTTGAAGCTTTTAGTAGGATGTGACAATTTCGATGTCTGTTCGCAGTTAGAAATACTTCAGGCGGTGCTTTTGGATAATGGATCTCTTACAGATAGTTGTTTCTAGGTGTTCACTTTTGCTTTAGTTTTTCTGAAAGTGCTGATCATTTTGAAAGTTGCTTAATGCATTGTTGTTGAACATATCACATTTTATATTTTTTTTAAATTATATATAAACCTGATGATGTTTATGAAATTTTTCTTGCATTATGTTAATATAGATGTTTGCCCATTCTAAAATGATGGAAAAAATTGTTAACGATTTTTAAATATGTCTTTCCACTTCAAATCAGCATGATGATCCACATGTTTTTATTCTCTCCTTTATCTCTTATCTATCTGTTTCCTTGTCATTTCTCTTCCTTCCTCTTTCTCCTCCTTCTTTGCATTTTTCTATTTTTTTAGTGATCTTGGGATGAGCAATAATCTTGTAATGCCACTTACTGAAATGAAGCGAGTCTATTTTATGACCCTCATAATTGGACCACCATCTACTGAATGTAATATATGGGAGTCTAAAGTTGAGCAAAATAGGACTGGCATTTCAGTTAATTTAAATATATAATTGCAATAAAAATTAAGCCCGGTATTGATCATGGATGGTGATGGAATATAGACTGTTTTCTTTCCTTTAAGGAGAGTTGTATGTGTAGTATCAGTAATTATTGTGTAATGGTTTTCATAGCTAGGGTAGAACCGACATTTCACATCGATTTCTTCAGTTTTATTAGGAATAAGGTTGCATTTTGACAGCCATAAGAGTTAAATGCAAGGAAGATGAATTATTTGTCTATAGTTGTTTTAGCAAACTAAGACTTGAAATGTGGGTCAATGACATTTCTGGATTCTTTTGCTCCTGTAATATAAAGGTTAACAAATTGTGCCATTACGGATTTCATTTTATAGTTGAGCTCTCCATAGTTTCATTTTATAATATCTTGTAATTCCTTATAATTTATTGCTTTGAAACAAATATTTAATATGGCATTTACAAGACAACATATGCCTCTTAAAGGCTTTTTGTGGGCCTTGTAGTTTGATAAATATAACAATTATTAAGTAATTTTGCTGTGCCACATGGGTAAATGTAGTGATTTATTTAATTTCTTTTAAACAGTATTGGGTATTTTGACAAGATGAATTAAATACATGTGGATGGAGACAGACTTTGGTAGTTTATAAATTATGTTCAGGGAATCAAATACCAATCTCTTGTCAATCGATTTAGTCTTTCTGCGTTAGCTTATTTCTTCTGTGTCTCTGTTGGCGACAAGTGGTTAAACTGATGTGTCTTGTGCTGTGCTTTGGATAATGTGATTTAGATAGAGCTCTGTGTGTGTTACTATGAATAAGATAATACATTGATAAAGTCTTTTCTCTGCATAGATAGATTTATTTTGTGGCATAGAGCTTGCTGAAAGTTTGTGAACTTTAAAGTTTGTAGATGTCAAATACTTTTTCCTGTACCATACAACTTGTTTTATTGTTTTTTTAATTATTAGCAGGTTGAACCAGCTGTGTGTTTAGAAATATTTGTTGAGTTAATGTTTCTGCAGTTCTTGAGTACTTTTTAGGTTAGATTATACATTTCATTATTACAGTTTTATCAAAGTATATTAAATATTAACAAAGAGTTGTAACCTGCTGACATTATGGGGATGTGAGCAAAGAATATAAATTGCCACGGTTACTAAAATTATTTTAGGTTCAAGTAAATATGAGAGAGCCTTTCCAGCTCCGTTTGGTAGTTTATCCCACATCACAGTTAAAGGACTTGTAATTCTAAATTGTTGAATAAATTTGTGGAAAGATTTTAGACAAATTGTTTTCTGCTGTATGCATAGTTGATTTTGAAACATTGAGTTAGAAGTGGATTTTGAAACAATGAGTTATAAGTAGGTACTGAAACATTGAGTTAGAAGTAGTTGTGGTATTTTGTTAATAATGTGACAATATCATTTGTTCAAATGTACAAAGTGTTTTTTTTTTAATTCTTTGGACAATAAAGACAAGGCTAAAAGAATGAATTAAGTAATAACACTCAATCTGTCAGTGTTGAGTTTGGATACAATCTGCAATATTTTCCTTAGGGGTTGTCCATAAAGGATGTTTGCAAAATAACCGTACTTTTTTGACCATCCTCCCCCTTTATCCGCATTTGTGTGCATTCGACTGACCTTTGCGGGCGTCCGCATCACACAGTGAACCATTGAAACTGCTGATAATTATTTTACTGCATCACATTTTAATAGACATTTATTAACAAAAAATGAGATTGAATAAAAGCTATGTAAAAAACTTAAACTTTATAAACACTTATTTGCATGTAGGTTTCGTATATAATTCTTTCAAATGTGAAGTATAACCTAAAGCTATTAATAGACAACTAAGATTGTGACGTAATTACCATTAGATGTGATTTTGGCGATAATTTATCATGGTTACAGCCCAGGCCCCCTCCCCTGTCCGCACTAGTCCGCATTTTGCCCTACCCCTCCCACCCTCGTTCCAGACGTCCTTTATGGATGACCCCTTAGTAAATATTGTTCAAGTGAAGGTTCATTTTCAAACATATCTCTATAATAACTTATCTATCCATATCTCGTTATATTGCTTGTTGTGCGAAAATATTTAGAAAGTTTGATATAAGCTGTAAAAATATTGAAACTGGGTTACTAACAAATTTGCATATCAATTGGTTGCGTTATGTGTTTGCATAATTAATAATTTTGACTTTCCATGTTGATTCAATGCTGCATTGTTGTTTTATTGAATATCTTGTTCAACTCCACTAGTAAATATTTTAAAGTAGAAATGTGTGCTCTAAATTTGCAGCTGTTTAGCCATTTAACGACGAGTGTGTAGTGAAGTGTATGGGAAAAAATCTTTGCTGCTTGCTATTAAAGTATTGAACAATATATGAAAGCCTTTTTGTAGATCGTCTCACAAGGATCAAAAGATTTTACGGTCCTCCAATTATTTAATCATGCCAACACCCACGGTGCGCTGATGTAAGTCACAGTTGAATTATGCAAATGATGAATCTTTTAGCGTTTGACGAGTCCTATTGATTTGAATATGTTTAGTTCTATTATATATGAGCTTAATCGGGTAATTAAGCATGCAGTCTGGTCATATTGTAATGGCAAATGTGATGATGGTTCTATAGTGTTTAATGCTAAAGTAAGCAATTGCTTAATATGAAATTTGTATGTACATGTATTATAGCATTATTATATTGCCTTTGTTAACGCGTACTTGGCAGCAATTTCAATAGTCCGTGTCGTGTAGCTTTTATTTAAGATGTATGAAATATGACATGCTGAATGCCAGTGGTCAATTTCAGCCGGAACGAACCGGAACGCCGTTCCGGCATCTCCGGAAGTGCATCTAGAATGACTACTGGTGTCTCTGAGCCATTTGATATCAGCTGACTAGCAAACCATAAAATGTCCATGTAATTGCGCCAATAATGAAAACATGTGTGCCCCTCGAGCCCAAACGTGGAACTGCCCGGAACGACGTTCCACCTAATTTACTTGCTGAGGTACCGGAACGCCGTTCCGGCTCTCCAGGAGATGGCGGAACGGCGTTCCGGTTCGTTCCGCAAAAAAGTAATTAGATCTACGTGTGTTTTAAACCGTTTAATATAGCCCAAGGCTTCTGCACTCAAATGTACACTAGGCCTAGTCACCCCAGTCACCTCTTATCGCAAGTTCTCCAACCGAGCCATATCCGACGCTGCACCACGTCTCTGGAACGATCTGCCTCCTGAATTCCGTACATTTTTGGTTCTTTCACCATCAAAGCCTGTCATCCAACATCATCTGTTCCAAGCTATCCATCACCCACGGGCTTTCCACTCTAAACTCAAGTCTCACCTTTTCAAGAATTCTTATCCAGACTCCTTACTTCAGAGACGGCGATCTCGTTTGACAGGTGGGGGGACACCCAATGAGAGGGGTAGGAAATGTGGGGGACACACGTATAATGTGTCCCTCTCTGTCGCCTCGATCCCCGGGATCGCCGTCCCTGCCTTGTTTGATATTCGTCATATCAATCCTCGACCAAAACGACATCCTCCTTAGCAACTACTCTGCCTTCACCGACCTCCAGGAAACCGGACTATGCTCTACCACGGATTATCCTTTGGATAACCCCTCTGATTTGATGCAGGGTTCGTGAATAAGCTGGTGCCCTGCGCTTCGCTTTCAATTGGCGTTTTAGAAATTTGGAGATTACGAGTTCGATAGTATAATTTAATCATTGTTATCAATTATGGGTCTAGTGTTTTTGATCTGAAAGGCCTTGCGACTTTGCCAATCAGTAACCTACATCAAATCCTGAGGTAGAGAAGAGCTTAGCCATGTCTGGAAAGCATGTTCATTGCGGCGAACAAGATATCGCCACATTATTCAGGCCTAACATTTAAACAGCACCGATGCCACGAATGGTTGTAGACTGGACTCAAGATAAGACAATTCGGAAACACGGCTTAAGATCCACGCTGTATAAGGACAGACGAAACTTAATAGTCAGCATATAACATTTTTAGAACAAGCTAGGGTTTATTGTAGTTTTTCGTCTGATTTCGTTAAACGTAGGCCAACACTAGACAACATCTTAGATATAGATGCTAAATTAGCAAACAACTTTACGAATTCAACATAAAAGGCTAACTTCTTAATAGGTACGGTATACCTTAATTAAAAGATAGTCTGCTTTTATTTAAACATTATAAAATAGTAATCAATATTGTACTTCTCTGTGAATTTCTAAGCTTGATATTTAAACAGTATTGAAGATATCCTATAATAACTAAGGTTAGTCTTTAAAACCAACCCATGTGCGCACCACCCAATAAACTGATCAACAGACTCACGCGCACACCACCGCATTAACCGATCAACAGATACACGCGCACACCACCGCATTAACCGATCAACAGATACACGCGCACACCACCGCATTAAACAGTCAACAGATACACGCGCACACCGCCGCATCGACCGATCAACAGATACACGCGCGTACCACCGCATTAAACGATCAACAGATAAACGCGCACACCACCGCATTAACCGATCAACAGATACACGCGCACACCACCGCATTAACCGATCAACAGATACACGCGCACACCACCGCATTAAACAGTCAACAGATACACGCGCACACCGCCGCATCGACCGATCAACAGATACACGCGCGTACCACCGCATTAAACGATCAACAGATAAACGCGCACACCACCGCATTAAACAGTCAACAGATACACGCGCACACCGCCGCATCGACCGATCAACAGATACACGCGCGTACCACCGCATTAAACGATCAACAGATAAACGCGCACACCGCCGCATTAACCGATCAACAGATACACGCGCGTGCCGCGTATCCTCTTATATGCGGGATATTTTATATTAGTTCTAAATGAACTTACTGCACAGTCCTGCGACCCTTGCTAAGAAACTAATCGAGTCTGAGATTCATGTGCTTAATTTGCATTAAAAAAACGTGTGTCTAAATTAAAAGTCGCTCATGTATTGCTATAAGCTCAAAAAATAGAAATCACCATTTGTTTTGTCCCAACTTGAACAGGAAACATCGTCTAAATTATACATCTATTTATAAGCCTGGCTAATGGCTATTGTATATTTTCACTATAAGCAATTGTTGAAAAGAACAAAATACGCGAGACCCGCCAAGCGAGATCAGGCGTGGGTTTGGGGATGCACGAACTTGCAGAATTGCAGTTAGACCTACGTCTGAACGTAAGCTATAGACCTACAAGGTGTCCAGCTAAACGAAACTTGATATGCAAGATATCTGTTAGAAATTTTTGCGGCAGGTAAGCTCTTGCAGATGCTTATATAACAGCAGCACACATCTGCACCGAGTAGATGTTCGTTTATTGAACGTACAAATCTCAAAATAAGACATTTTTATATGACAACTTATTGCACACAGTCCTAGAATCAGGAACATAATTATATTGAAAGATATCGTCCCTTCACGTGTAAATACAATGGTTAGAGTAAAGTGGGGAAAGATGTCCGCACCCCACTCTGTCTCCCCTTCGGAAGTTGTGGACGTAGGCCTTCACAATCTCAGGTGACCACATAAATGAACTGCTTTTACAATCCGTACTGAGAATCCACCGCTTCGAGTCCAGCTAACATCGATTCCAGCCTCTGCAAAAGCACAGTTGATAAGAGTTACTTTAAGGTAACAATAGCCATAGAAATGCTACTCAATGAAACGTCTTATTCTGATAAGAAACGTAAAAATGACAATCGTGGGCTGCTGTATTTATAAAGCACGCGCAAAAACGTCCCAAATACCTTTGTAAGATATATAGGATATACCATTTTGTATAATTTTCAACTAAACGCCTGTGTACCAAATTTTCTCATTTAAGGGGTGGCCCGATCTGTCCCATTAGGGTTTTTCTTTTCCCTTGCTTCCCCTGTTATTGTGATTATGTTGTCTTTATTTTTGATGTCGTGTTTATGGAAACAATAACGGTTATGGCTATGGTACCTCAGATCAACAGAGACACACGAAGAGGCGAACATATGAACCATATACAATTGTTTTAACTACCGGGCAGGCCTATACCAAATCGAATTGAGCATACAGACACAGATAGACCCTATAAAACAGGCAGAGACGCGTACACGCGATGGGACAGATGACACACGAACACTGTTTATATTATGTGAGACACATGTTGAAACCTGACCTTAATTTCTTCGAGGTGATTCTGCCGCTGAACAAGTGCCGCCATTATAATTTCTCTTTTTGTTGACGCAGGTCTGTTAACAAATGAGATGAGGAGAGTTGAACGAATATCTAATTATATCGGTCAAATTAATATTATTTATGTTTGTCATCAGTTAATAGACCTACTTTAGAATAAAGACAGCTATGAATGGAACTAATGTAACTAAACGTAGAAATGAGACGGCTGACACTGCGATACCGTGGTCCAGGCAGTAGAGAGTTACTTCAGTTCATTCAATACAGCAGCAGCCGGTTGTGCAGAAGCAGATATCACGTGATCACTATTCGTATTCGGTCTGACCGCTACTATTCGGCCGAATACCAAATAGCTAGTAGGCCCAATATTCGAAACAGCGAATACGAAGCGAGTACTCGGTACAGCCCGACTTTTATATTGCGTCGTAGGCGATATTTTAACAATCACAAAGCGCTATAGAGTGTTCCCCCTTAAGTGCCAGGCTGAAAGTAGAATTGAATTCCTGACTGAACGTAATTAGGGACAAGGATGAATTGTAGCAAATTTGTATCTGGTGTTATTTAGTTGTTGTGTGGGCCGTCACTGACCCGTCAGATAGATAGGCCTATATATTTAAGCACGGATTCTCGTATATGAGTTATTCGTACCTTTTCACATGTCTCTGCAATGCGGTGAGTTTATCTGTGATATCCTGTCTGCGTCTTCTTTCCACTACAATTGTTTAATTGTAGTAATTAGCTAAGTCAGTTGAGGCGCATTATAAGCCAGGTTCACTGGAATAACAATCTGTGTATTTGTATAAATTGAAGTCAATCGTTGTTAGGCCTACTATAAATGTATGCAAACAGACATTATTACATTATTCATTCAAAAATGTAGCCTACATTTAGCCTTTTCAAGATAAAATTAATACTCAAAAGCGCTCCCAAATCCAGCCCAGACAAAGAGGTAAGTATTCAATGGCCAAAAAGGAAGTCCAACTGCTATACGATTTAGGGAACAGACCTAGCTCCCAAAAAAAGATCATATCAAGCCCTAGGGCATACCAAGGAGAATGCGCCAATTTTGCATCTCAAAATGAGCTTCCTGCATCAGGCTATATATGTGGTGTTAAAGTAAAGCCAATGATCGATAGGCCCTTGTGTGATTAGAAACATATATTACTCGTACAGTAAGGCACGTTTATGATTCAGTCATAAATACGTACTCGGTTGATGCGATGTAAGTCTAGTCAAAGTTTTTCTGAGCGGACCTTTGAACTCTAGTCTTAAATTTGTATACTAATTAAGACAGATGATAAAATCGATACCTTGGTTGTGATTATCTCTTTTCCGTCGTTCGTCTGCCGAAACCATAGCATCCTTCTGACGACCACCTCTGTACGTCAGTGTCACTGGTTGTGCAGCTGCAGGGGACACCGCCCCTTTACAGGATGCCTCATATTCCACGGTTGACGAGGCTTCAAAGAGCGATGTGGTTTCAAACGGTACTGATGTAGGCCTACTAAGACGTTCTGCCGTTCCAAAGGATATTACATTTTCAAAGAATTCCGTATCTCCGAAGGTCATTGCTGCTGAGGTCATTGCTGCTGAGGCCGCAAATGTGTCTGGATACTCCTGTAGTGATTGGATATGCTATTTTATAATTTTTTCGAATATAATTTTCGTTGAAATGTCGCGCTTCAGAAGATTATATATTTTCATGAAGTTTCAGCGATAATATGTTGCTCAGCTGTGGTTGCAGTTATGTTCATAGTAGTTTCAAGTTGTATGGACCCACTGTCTGCATGGTTCATCCATTATCATTGTTATCATTATCATTATATAGCATTATCATTATATGCCCAACGGAACATATCTCCACTGAATTCTAACTTTTTTGAATGCAATAGCGATAGAATCGATTTCTGTTAGGCCCAATTTGATCTCTTGTATCAAATAATAATAATAATCGTTATTTTTATTATCTGTTATATTTAGTATTAGATCATTTCATTGCCAAACAGGCACTGAAATGGGCAAGTTTTTAGTGTACCGGTACCAGTCATAACCAGGACAGTTGTAGCCTATATGCGCACCTTGTAAGCTATGTAGGCTAGATCTAAACACTTAACCCTTTCAAGACTTCTGTTAAGCTGTTTGGTATTGCATAAGTAATTTTTTAACTAGTGAGCCTATTATGTCCAATGATAGGGGTAATATGGACCTGGTTCATATTACCCTCATCCTGGTCTATATTACTTCTTTTTGGTGTATCCACATTACCCCGACTATGGGGTAAAATGGACAAGGTGCAAGATTTCATTTAATCATTTTATTAAATAAACTGAGTTTTCACAAACTATATTGGTTTTATTTCGTTATGATGAAAGCATTTGAATGGACAGCATGGATGTTTTATTTTGCTTAGGAATGCACAAATAAGTTAAGTGGTCCATAATACCCCATTTTACCCTAAGATCGGTTGTGTATCCCCTAGGCACCTATATTTTTCTTTATTCTGAAATGTGATATCGCCTTACTTCCAACATTTATTGCTCAGAAGTGCACACGCATCGACGGCGCAATTGGAGCAATTGTGCGCGAAGGACTTACTCAAGTCTCAAGATCCCTATAAAGTGACTGACGCCTCGCCCCTAACCAATCGGCCACCTTGCCACCCTATATGGCGTTGTGGATCTCCTGCAGGGATGTGGTCTCGAGACCGCGGTCTTGGTCTCTAGACCTGAAAACTGCGGTCTTAGTCTTGGTCTCGAATGCATCGGTCTTGATCTTGGTCTCGGACCATCCGGTCTTGGTCTTGGTCTTGGACCTCTCGGTGTTGGTCTCGAGGTTTTGGTCTCGCGCCCAACACTAATCTCCTATCCATGTCGTTCCTCAACGTTGGGCAGTTTTCTCTTGAACTTCACAGCTGTTAGTTAGCTAGAAGTACATAATAAACCCCATAGGCCTATCGACATAATCAAAGAGGCTCCATTAAAAGCTTGACTAGTGTCTGGACACAAACGAAAGACTATTTTTAGAACCACACAACTTAGTCAAGCTGAATGTCCTCCTAATAAAACAACTAAGATATACGTTTGCTTACCAGTTTTGCAGAAGGTTTCAGATTTCTTCTAGACCTATCCATGTTCAATTCTCGTGTGCTACAAGATATAAAGAAAAGCAAAAACAAAGCAATGACATGCACTCAATTCAAGAGAATTAATTCAAAAACTTAGAATGAAACCAGAAATGGGAGCAAGTAGAATTTGAAATAACATAAAAGAAGCGTTGTATGTCACGCAGGCATAAATAGTTGCTGGAGATTGATAAACTTTTGATGTGAAACTCAATCATAACAGAGCCAGATTATAGGTTACACGCAGAATGGTAGATTTGTAAAACACAGATTAAACATAACTGTAATATAGGCCTAGGCCTATAGGCCTACAGACGGAAATAACTGCAAATATGTAGAACGGACATAGGCCTATACTTCGGACATAGGCCTATAATTCTTTTTTTCTTGAGTAGGCCATTTTCCCCTCTGTTCCACCTTAATGCTTTAAGTCCATTCTGAACGATTGTGTATAAATTGAAGACATACAAAGACCTTACGTTGAGAATGCTCGCAAAGAAAAATGTTTGCAATTATAACAGTAATATTAATAATAATAATATCAATAATAGCGACAAATTAATCAGCGCCGTAACGTAGGTCGGTCTTATGCAGCGATCTATCTGAGCCGCAGCCAAGACGCAGAGGAATGCGTTCCAGTACAATAATCACGCAAGTATAGTCATATATAGTCATTCGCTATATATATATATATATATATATATATATATATATATATATATATATATATATATATATATATATATATATATATATATGGTGTGGCACAGTGGCTGATCGGTTAGAGCGGTCAGCCCGTAACGTTCAGTGTGTGCTGAGCGCGCGTGTTCGAGCCTCGTCCGGAGCGTCAGTCACTGTGTAGAGACCTTGAGCAAGTCCTTTGCGCACCATTGCTCTGCAGTACAACTGCAATTGCGCCGTCGAGGCGTGTGTATGCACTTCTGAGCAAAAACTGTTGGAAGAAGGGCGGTATCAAATTTCGGAAATATGTATTCCAATGCAATGCGTTGGGGACTTACCTTTTACCAGCGTCAGTATATAGCCATACTCAATCAAGGATCATGAGCAGTACTGTAATCGGGTCATTGAAATAGATTTAGTTGTTCCAGGCTCTAACGCCGTAATCACAAACATTCTGCATTTTGAGTTCCACATTAAGTGGATAATTGAAGTTGAGGCAGAACTTTAAAGATTATTTTTTTTTAAATTGGATATAAAAAAACATAAGTTGGCGTTTGATTAGGCCTAGGCCTACCTCGTTTATCTTTTAAAAAGTTCAACGCGATGTACTTATAGGCGAAATACAGTCTTCTGCTATGTTGGCCTATTATAGGTGTGCAGTCCTAGATCAAGGCCAATTCACTCTATAAAAAGAGATCACATATGTAAAACTTCCGTTCGAAATTTGTCTTGATGTTTAGATCTGACTGATTTATGTGTTTACAAAGTATAGGGCCTATATAGGGCCAACTAGGAATGCAGCGCCAGTGTCATTCTATCAACAAACAATCTGCCCATCGGTGACTGGCTGAAATAAATGCAAACACAGGTAAACAAACAGATAACAGTCAAGCGGTTTATACGACCAAACGACCATTATCTCAATAGATATGTGTGATTGCCTGCAACGAATTTAATCTCAAACTACGCCGACGTCAAAGAATACGCTATTCATAGAATTCCGTGTTAAGACTGTAGCACAATTTGTTTGACTAATTATTCATTGGTCAACAGTTTGACTCAGGTTCTCGAAGTTTTAGATGGAGAAGTGTCAGTGAGGTTTGTACTTGTAGTGTAAATGTAGAGTTCAAACGATGGACCCTCCCCACTGTCAACGCACAGCCCTCTTTAATCGTGGTTCGCCAAGATAGTAATTATAGTTGCTGATATATATATATATATATATATATATATATATATATATATATGACTACCTTTTTTGGTTATTTATGCCAATTGTTAGCCTACTATCTATATTCAATACACCTTGATACAGTGACATTATGAGTTATATGACTACAATAGCGAACATGATGGTATGTCGAGTAGAGATAGACATTCGGCACCTTAATAAATCTGCCTGGTGAATGGCTTCGTATATTTAGTATTTATTTACATATGATGTCTATAATTATTTATACCTTATTATTTAAATTGCTATTGCTTAAGGGTTAAATAAACAGCTGCGCCAGAAGAGAAGATAGCTATGATAATGAGGAGAATGACAAAGCGTATACTGTAGAGGAGCCTACTGTATATATAATATGATATCGTGACGTTATCATCCAAACCCGTAACCCCAGAACAGGTTAGTCGCAAAAGCAAGTAGAGCATTCTCCTTTGCGTGTGTTTATAGAGCAGGCCTATTGTAGGTAATATGGAAATGTTGGTAAGACTGTAAACATGGCAATTGTAAACACTAGAGAGGTGAGATCGCGAATAATCCATTTCCAAGCCCTGACTTTCTTGTGCTCCACTAACGGCGTGAGGTGCAGGGGTGGAAGAACCCCATGCCGCTATTCACGTGACTGAAGCAGTATCCGCGCCTATAATATTATTTGCCAATCTTACATGTCTTGACCTCTGTACTCGTCGAGATGTGAGACACAAGCACTCGCCAGTCTTTCCAATTCCCGTTATCTAAACCATGTTGAATTTAGATTAATAATTTGCATATTAGAATGAGTTTGGCATAAAGCACACATGCACACACACGAGTGGAGCCCGGTTGGCATTTAGACAGGGTGTAATCGGCGACTTTGGCCTTAACTAGATAGGCCTATATATATATGTATATATATATATATGTATATATATATGTATATATATATGTATATATATATGTATATATATATGTATATATATATGCGGCACCGCGCGTGGCTAGGTTAGATGCTGCCTACAAATGAGGCGCTAATTTAATTAACTTGGGCAGATTTTATTTTAAAACATATTACATAACAACGTTTCTGCCGCGACAGAGTTCAACCTGGTCATAACAATAGGTCTGGTTTTTCATTATAATAATTGTTATGGCATTTTATGATTTCGAATCGTGTAGGATGGTCGCATAAAGCTGGTATCAAGATTTACAGCTTAAGGCGTGTCTTGAGTAGGTCTGCGTTATTTAAAAAGCTCAGCTTTTAGGATAGATTCGGAGATTCCTAAATTCTGCTTTTTATATGTGTCCAAGCGGATATCGTACAGCATTTTTGATATGGTGCTCAATCTTAATTACTTGCGCGCGCTCACAGCGCTCAGTGCCCAACGTCGCAGGCGTCGGGTGCTTTGCGACGAGGGAGCTTCTAGTTTCTCAGGCAACGTCGTATTTTTCGGTTGTAGGCGCTGCTCTAGAAATGACCTCACTTGAGCTCCGATCTCTACTTGTGGTCGAATAGGCAAGTTTTTACAAATCGCTCAAGTCTGTTTTCTTTAGTCGTAGCTGGGCTGGAAGCGCTCCTGAGTGGGTTATTTAAGAGTCGCTATTATAATGTTCAAAATGAATGAACGAATTTCAAGTATTGTAAGTTTATGTAGTAGGTCAAGTTAAGTTACGTGCGTGTATCTTTATTTGTGGCCCTAGCAAATGTAGGCCTCAAAAACACTTTGTAGGCGAAATTAAGCCCCCAACCCACCCCTATAGTCATTTCGAGCGGTCGGCTACAATAACTCTACGAATCAGAGTTCCTTGCAGTCAACTTATTTAGGGCACCCTCGAGAAAGGGTTAAGAATTGGAAACAAAGGCTGCCATTGGTTCCGCATTATTCTAATTAATCAAGCGCACCTGAGTGAGCGACACCGTCTATGAAGGCTCATCCACCCCAGTCACCCCTCCCCATAAGGGCCCTGACGAATGGGGTGGACGTCGGCAGATTAGAAGCCTAAATGGAGCACCGAGTCATTGACCGTATTACGTGACTTTTCGTGTCATATTATCAATTCAGAGATTTATGTCGTGCGTTGGAGCCTGAGGTGAGTAGGCCTAATTCTATAAGATCCATAATCATATTTATTATACTAAGTTATGCATCGTAGACTCACTGTACAGTTTCGTCCATCGATTTTTTTTTAAATTATGCGATTGCTGCATTAGAGATCATTTTTAAAATGTCATGCGACATGATAAAAAGCTAGATTTAACTATATAGTCCTACCTGACCCTGTTGATTTTCTAACGACACCGTTCCGTATCGAATATTATTTTTTCGCCCTCCTCCTTTCTCCATGCTTTTGACTGGCACTGTCAAAGTAGCAGATTCAACAAATTTAAATAAAATCTAAATCTAAATAGCAACGTTCGCTGTAGTCATAATGAGTGTTTGACTATTGTCAGATTTAATTAATAGAAACGTATACATCGACCGTTTACATTGTTGACGTTGTCATTATTATTATTATTATTATTATTATTATTATTATTATTATTATTATTATTATTATTATTATGGGGTTAATTATCAGTATAATAGTTATTATTAATTTTAAATACCCAAGGTAAATACTGATCCCTCGGGTTGATGAAACTAATCTCCGGAGAGAGACAGCTGGTTTCTAGAACTACTTATCCCTCGTGATGATCTGGCTGCACAAACGAGTCACGCAACACAATAGCGTTGAAACGCTGTATGAGCCTGTATCGTGACTGACACGCGCTAAAGAAGGTACATGTACCGTGTCTCTTTTGGCTCTCTGGTGACCATGGTTAGGCCTATGCGTCGACCCAGATCTCTGACGAGTTCAAATGCAACAGGTAAAAAGATATTATTATTATTATTATTATTATTTACACGAATGGTGCGAAAATTTGCCAAAGGTCGTCAAGTTACTTGTCATCAGATTTAATCTTATGGGCCTATACATCTATACAGTCGATCGGTACTTGTGACTTTCGTTTGATCTTGGGAATTTAGGTTACAGTTCTAGGCCAGGATTTCTGATGTCAGTGTATCCTGGCCATTCGTTTACATTTTTATTGTTCAACGCAAAGAGGACACGACACGCTTTCAATAATCACGAGTCTTCATGACAATTAGTGGATTTGCAGAAGGCCTACTACGGGGCAGACCCGCTAATTGATAGCGAGATAGTGGGGCAAACGTCCAAGGACCCCATGATTTTTAGGGCTCGGGCCGACCCCGCAATCAGTAGATGAAAAATTATAATCTATTAACACAGTTTCTGACTCATGTTTTGTCAAACATAATATTAGGTTATTGGCTTTTAACTAGGCCAACAACAGTTTAAACTTTAAACAGCTGAATATTACCTTCATTGTCATTTTTTGCAATTCTTCCGTCTAAGAGTACCATGAATGCCCTGCCTAGGACCGTGTCCGGAATTTCTCTGCTTCTATAGGGGCGCATAATTTCTGTCAGAGGGCCTGCTCCGGAGTAAAATGGGTAGGGCTATATAGTCTACTGTGAGGTGCCCCCAAATTCTATCGAATAAGCAAGAAATAGCCTCGTCAATGTCATATGACGATATTATTATTTACAAAAGGGCATAGACGGAGAATTGGCCTTGGGTTTGGGATGTGGACAGGTATGAACATCTATTAGGCCTATAGTCTAAAGCAACTGGTGAGCAGTAGGTCTATATATGTTAGGTTTTGCGGCACCGCACACGAACGAGAAAAAAGGATAGAACAATGGCAGACATTTTAAAATGTATGATATTTTTAAATATGGGAGGGATTTTAAGCAGTTTGGAAACTGCTAGCTAGGCGATCGAAGAGTCCGCTTGCTGACGTGAAACGATTCCAATGGATTGACCTACATGTATTTCGTTCTGTATAGGAGTTCGAATCGAACTGCGACGTAATCCTAATCAAGAGATCCCGAGAAACTCCCGCAGCCGTACGGAAACGCGCGCTTTTGCAGTAGGCCTATACCAGAGCAGGCCTACACTATGCGAGGTAAGAGTAGGACAATTGCCCATCAGGACAATTGCCCCCCCCCCCGTATGCATGCATGCATACACATGTACGTGCGTGCATGTATGTATGTATGCATGCATGTGTGTATGTATGTTTGTATGTATGTTTGTATGTATGTATGCATGCATGCATATGTGTATGTCTGTATGCATACCCATGTTTATATATATAATTGCAACCTATATATGAGGGGGCAATTGTCCTACCAAAAATTGGGGGGCGGGGCGCATTTGTTCGGGGGTAATTGTGCGTTATCCATACGAGGTTAAGGTAGATCTAAACATAAACCCAGTGAATAATAGGACCTACAACTTAAGTAAGGATGGATTAAGAAAGATAATAATTTTATGTATGTGTGCTCGTTTTAAAATAAGGGTTAATAACAACCAGAAACAAAATTTATCAGAATAACACTTATAGGCCTACAAATAAGAGGCAGGGCTGATATCGAGATCATTGTATGGTTCTCTTTTTGAGTTGTGTGGTCAATTAATGTGACAAACCAGAGGTGTAACAAGCGGGGGACAGAGGGGCATCGACCCCCCAGTTTAAAAACTGGAGGGGGGAAAGCCCCCCGGTTTTAGTGCTCAGTGCCCCCATGTGCCCACCAAGTCGGTTCTTTTTTATGTTTATCCAATGGCTTTTTAAGAATACCTTTGTTAAAATAATTTGTGCCCCCATTTTTAAAATTTCTGGGGGCAAAATTCTAAGAGTGGGGGGCCAAAATTTTTTAACGTTTCGCGCAATATTTTATCATTTATGTCCCCCCCCCACTTTTCAAAACCTTGTTACTCCTCTGTGACAAAGCAATTCTAAATAATTTCCCTTGCTATGCTGTGATATTGAAAGTTTTATGGGCCTATTGGTAAGGCCTTTCACTCATTCCGTGAAGGTAGGCTACATAGATCTGTTTTCATTTAGGACGATGAAAGGAAAGGAGGTTAAATAAAAATTCATGGAAGCTAGAAGCTATTACCAAAAAAATTTTTTATTAAATTTATAGGCCATATAAAACATGTTAGAAGAAGCTTTTCAAAGGCTTAAAACAATGAAGTTTCTAGCATCCAGTGTTTATGTCCAGATACAATACAACTGAAATTTGATATTGCCATTCTCCCAACATCTTTTGCTCAGAAGTGCACACACGCCTCAAAGGCCCAACTGCAGTTGTACAAGGTTTCTACACAGTGACTACTTGGATGAGGGTCGAACCCGCTCACTCAGCGCACACTGAGCGTTACGGGCGAACGCTCTAACCAATCGGCCACCGTGCCACAAAATAATATATAATTATATAGCACTTGCCATTTAGTTAAGAATCTCTAAAAAATTATACTGCCATTGAGGTATAGTGCATGAGCACTCAGATTTATTGGTTTTTTTGTTCTACATAAGAACAACACATTCTAGTCTATGCATCCAAAGAAAAAGAAAGCAATTAAAATACCACGTGTAAAGAGTATGTACGATAAAAATCTTGAACAGTAGAAATGAAGATGGCAGAGTACAATGCAAAGATTATGGTTCGGTAGAGAAGGTCTACAATGGAGTACAAAGAGTACAACTGAATCATTGTATAAATCCAATAACCGATTACTGTAGTTCAGAAATTTTCTGTGAAGATCGACAACAGAACAGAGATGTCATCATCAAATACAGGCAGTGGTAAAGTATTGATATAATTTATGCTGCTGAGATTATTAATTCATGCGTCAAGAGAGAAAACTGCCTTGTGTAAAATTAAAAAATTAATGGTACAACAGACGCTTCTTGGCACTGAATGAACTTAGTACAAAATTACTTACTTTTTGTGGCTAGGATGTCATCTCGCAGAAAAACCAAAGCTAATCAGACGGTGTTGAGAAGGAAGCCACTTTCCGGAACTTCATTTGAGCAAGAGAGACAGAAGCTTAAAAAGGAAAGACACAACAATGGTAAAATTTCATCTAGAGGCAATGCCATATTTGGCTGCAGTGATGGGCACCAACTAATTTAAAGTAGTTTAACTATAATTAATTTTTGACATTATTTTGAAGTGTTTTAGCTATGAGTTAGTAACTCACTTTGCAAAAAGCAGTCAACTGCTTTCCAAACTTCTATTGTAACTACATTTGAAAATCTCATAAGTGCTTAAGTGTGTATGTAAAGGTGCATGGGTAGGTCCTGCTTTTATTGAAGTCTTCAGTTTATTTAAACATATTTTTGCAGTTGAGAAAAGAAGTCGGATGAAGTTCAACAACCTTCTCCACGAAATGAAGAATGTGCTATTGGAAGCTGGTGTAAACATGTAAGCTTCACCATTTCTTGTCTCCCAGACGGACGGCAATAAATTACATCCAGGCAGATCTGTCAATGTTGCAACTGACATTGGAGATAAGCAGCTACAATGCTTTTAAAACCTAAACGACAATGTAATTAGCAATGTAGGCCAACTGTACAACACATAATGAGACACCTCAAGTAAGCTAATGTTTTCCGTCTGTAGGATAAATACAGTGGAAAGAAAATCTAAATGGAAAAAAAATGTATAAGATGTGATGGTATCAAGGAATCTGAGCAAGTTGTTTAAAATTGAAGTACAGGAGACCTATATCATAATGATGCTGATGAAACTAACTTTGTATACAATGAAGCCATAGAAGATTGTTCTAACTAATGAACAAGTTCAAGCACAAAATGTATGACACAATATCATATATTTGTTAACGTGGTGCCTTTAACCTTTACAGGAGAATTTACATTAGTGTTGTTTAATATCTTATTCTGTGAAATTCACTAGGAAGTCCCTTGGATATATTTATATCACAGCAAACACTATCACAAAACAGGATATTATGTTCCTTTTAAAATAGTGCTTATTGTAGGTGGGACAGATTATTTTGTCTTGTCTAAAATTGAGATCATTGTTATTACCACAACATACATTAAACTGGTCATTAGTGGATATGCCACATAAAAGATTAATATAGCAAAATCTGTGTACATCTATGAAAAAATGCTTCTTTTTGCTAACTTGAGGATTCACTTGTGTGCTTTTAAAATATTTAACCTCTATACAGTACATAGCCATGGTCTACTCTTACCAAGTCAATCACCACAATTGTCTGTGTTATAACAATTTTATTTAACATTTTCTTGGTGTTACGCAGGCAAAATGATCCGACCACTGCCATGATCATTGGAAAGTTCACAGAACATCTGGAAAAATTGGATGTCATAAAACAGGTTGGCTACTGAAAATGACTTAGATAATGGAAGTAGCCATGTTATACATGTATGTATGACATTCTATGTAACTGTTTTGTGTAAGTGTGTAGAAAACACTTGAAGGGACTCTGTGTCAGTCTAAATGGTGTTAAATTTTGTCAAAAACAATTTCTGTTTGTGAATGATGCTTGACTAGCACGAAAGGTCATCACTGGTAGGTTTCCTCACACTTCTATCTCAACCGAGAAGACAACGAAGCAGACTATGGAGAATTTCATTCAGATAAAGATGAGTTCTTAGACGAGATCTGAAAGCCAGATTAGACTGCTGAAGAGCAAACTTTAGCCAGAAGAAAGTTCCAGAGTCTAGGGCCAGCAACAGAAAGGGCATGTCTACTAAGAGCCCATAGATTAAATAAGTCGAGAGTGGCTCTTTGGAGACAGCAAAGATGGAACGTAATTCATTCATTAAGAGAATCTACGTATAGCACCTCTTCAAAGTGATTACTCAGAGGCTCCCAACCCCAGCACATTCATAATTTTGATTGAGTTTGTTATAGTAGATTTGTGATAATTACCCTCCAAAGCTCCAAATAGAGGAAATAAGGAAGTCACAGTTACCAGAGGAAGATCAGGCCCACTGAGCAGAGGGGCAAACATCCAGGGGTCTAGCAGTTTTTGAAGGCCCAGGAAATCAGAGCTTAATGATTATATTAGATTCTATAACTATCAAATGATTGTCTAATGGTGATTTTCAAATTGTATTTTAAAACAAAAATCTAAACTCTACTTGTACTAAATGTGTTTTAGAAACTGATGATAAAAGTTGAAACCAAGATGGCAGAACTTGAGACTAAATGTCAGAGTTATCATAGAAGCTGCTGCCAACCAGGTAACCTTTGCTTCAGTGGTCTGGACAGCAGCACAAGTGCACACAGTAACACCACAGATATATTCACACGTTTTGAAGAGGCACAGTTTCAACAATACAATGAGCACGCGACGGACGACTCAAGGCAGGAAAACAATTTGGTCCAATCATCGACTGAATCTGAAGGATTGCTCTCCGTAGCAACCTTAGAAACACTAGGAGTGCTGGCATCTAATTACGAGGAACAGCTTCCCCAATTGGTTTTCCAGCAGTTTTCTTTTAATGGCAGTTCAGTTGTGGATCATACGGTGCAGCACATCAGAAGTTTCGATTCACTGGATCCTGTTTCTGTTGACCTTGACTTTGATTTTGACTTGGCCGAAAGACTCCTGCCATCAGAGGATTTCAATGATCAATTCCAACAGGGACATTTTGATGACCTGTTGAACTGGAACCTGAGATGATTGTCAAAGATTTTTTTGTATTAATGGACTGGTGGCTACTGAGAAGTAGCTACAAGAATCCACAGGATGTGTATTCTATCTTTTTAATTGCATTTCTATAGTTTTACTATGATTTTTCATGTGAAGATAAGACTTTTATATCAATTGGTATGAATTTTGGAGATTTTAGTTAGGAGTTTTGACTGGGCACTGTAGACAAGAACAATGGTAACCCAACAAACTTCACTTAGGTCTGATGTGTTTAGTTCTTGAATGAGTATCAGCCAGTAGAACACATCTGGACAGTTCAATTTCAGCATGTCATCTCTTCCGCTAGATCATTGCCAGTGCAAATCAGTGAAAAGGGCGTCCAAGTGTTGGATGTCTGTTGTGCTTGAATGATCTTTCAACATTGGAATGAGGCTTCTCTGAGAAAATTCTACAGAAGCATATAAAATGTGTTCAAGTTTACCTATTGTTGAATATTATTTTAAGCCTTAGCAAAATGCATTTCAGAATGCCATCGAGAAGATAATTTTTAATGTCCTAGTTTGTTTTGTAAATAATTTAATTTGTTCCTTTGCGTCAAAGTGCATACCTAGTAGTGAGATAACATTGTTCTGAACATAATGTTTGCTCAAAACTATGAATCAAGTCTTGCTGTTTTCTTCATAACAAGGCCATTGGTGGGGAGCCTTTTCCTTCCTGGGTCTGCTCCATGACTAATTTCATTCTACATGTAACTACCTAATGATCACTAGTACCAAGATGCTCAACACTCACATTCTCCACTTTCATGAGATGTCCAATTATGTCAGCAATAAGAAAACCCTATCTTTTTCTCAATCCCCTTCTAAGTTTTCCCACTCAATATGGTAGTTGAAATCTCTCTATAATCAAGCATGTCTCCTTATTAGCCATCCCTAGTAACTTGCACAATCTTTGGTCTGCTTCCTTGATGGCATTTAGTATTCAGTTGGTATAATTATGGTGAATCTGCTGCACAAGTGAAATGCAGTTAAGAAGAATCCACATGCTGATCTACTGACGGTTGTTGAACCATTAGCAGCTCAGTATGCGGTATGCTCAGTTAGGCAGGGTAAATAGGTGTGGAAATATCAACAAACAGAGGTCAGAATATTGACGTGAACCTTAAGGTATTTAATAGATGTCCTGATAGATTTATAAACACTTGTTACCCTTTAAAGTGCAGCTTTACAAAGCTGACCAACAGCTATCCATAATAATAATAATCCATGAATTATATCTTCATACAACTTCTGCAAGCATCATGTTTCCCTACAACCCCATAACATTCTAAACAAATCAGCATAACTAAAAACTCCATACATTTTTATATGCTTTTTATTAAGCAAATACATTATGACTCAAGCACAATAATAATCTTTCAATTCAATTTAGCTGGTGGTTTAATCTGATATCATACTAATCTTAATACAGTCTGAGGTCAGACACTTATCTGGTTATTATGGCTATGTCCCTTGGGCATATGTAAATTTCTCGACCTGATACACTGTTGATAAATTGCATGCAGCCTAGTCAACGACAACATTCATCCTCTGAAACTCAATAAATCACTATATTCAGCACATGACATCACTGTATTCAGGGTTTACCATTCCTTCAGAATCTACCTGCTTAGGAACTACATGTGTGTACCACACTACTGTACATGTAGTTAGTTCTGTAAGATGCACTAGTTAAATTGTCAAGCAGAATACCAAAGACAAGACAGAAAAAGAGAAGTCAACATTCTAATCTATGCGCACAACATACAACCAACATCCACATCAAAGCAACGAATCATACACTCCATCTAGCATGGCAATAAGTTCGATGCTTAAAGAATTGTCCGGTCCTTAAACCCAGAGGACCAGCCTGAGACAGACAGGGAATTTAAATCATGTAACGTAATACTGATGCTTTAAGAGGCACCACAGAAAAACTTGTGACAGATCTTAAAGAGACAACCAACGACAATTATAACACAAGCATGTAGATATACCGTAAAACGATGAAATAAATCAATAACTGTTAACTTCCAATTGACACAGCTGATCAAGTGCAACAAATAGCTTCTGAATATTATAAGAAACAAAAGGAATGCTAATTCACTTGGCAGCTAACATAGTCTTTTAGTCTATAACCATAACATTTTAAACTGGCTATGCTTAATAAATTTCAAAATAATAAAAAGCATAAATCAACAAATAAAACCGTCTTCTCAGCAATCCAGTTGTTTCACTTTTGAAACAAGCCCAGCAAGTATAATGGTTCACATGACACTATATTCTTAGCACAGAAGGCATTAAGAACTGGAGGATGATCCAGTTTAGTGGAAGCTATTCAGGAAAGACTTGAGCGAATCGCGGTCACGTTCTAGTTGCTTGCTGTTCAGACGAATGTTCTCAAGGCTCTGAAGGATTGTTCTTTCAGCAGATTGAGCAGGATGTGTCTTGAAGAAATTCTAAATGACCATGAAAAGATCTAACAGTTAATTTGGTACACAATACAGTTAACACAGTTAATTAAAAAGTTAATACAGTATCAGACTTTCAGTAATCATTTCTAGATTAAAATGCACTCATCAGAACAGATTCGTTTTCCTAATGCACTAATCCAACTTCTAATCGAAGATGTTAAGCTTTTCAATTTAATACATTTTCCACTGTGCAGCTCAAATTTAAGCCAATATACAGCTGGTCAGCTGGAAATCATCCTCAGAACTGGATGAGCCGAGCTTGAATGACTCCAGCCAAATGAAGAAAAAGTGTCTTAGGTTGATACAGGCAGACAATAAAGTGCACATGGAATAGACGCAGCTTTGTATTATAGACAGCAATTTTCCATGCTAACCAAAATGCAGAAACTCAAGCAAGTGATAATCCACTGACTGACTGCACATAAAGTAATCTTCAATTACTCAGTAAAGTAGCCAGGTTGTGTAAAGGTCTTAGAACTCTACCTATTATTATAATCATTATTAATTATTATCATTACACTCACAGTAAGTTAAGCACCTATAGGCCTAAAAAAAATCAGTGCTCGCTTATTATTCTTATGCGCTTGCTAAGTGCCACTATCTAATGACCAAGCATCAATTGCTGGCACTGAGCAACTGGAAGTGAAGGACTTGCTCCAGATCCCTACACAGTAATCAAAGCAGAGGATGCTCAAACCCATACTCAAAACGATTCTGTTTTGATTAAGCGCCTGTGACTAAGCTGGTTCCTACAATTTCGCTTTTGTGGGCGCTGTAGAAATGTTGAGATTGCGATTACCCTACATTACAAGGTGACTGCTCAAACTAAGTAATTAAGTACCATGTACAATACAGTGTCTCAACATTGCAGCATGGAGCATAAGTTAACTCAATGCACAATATACAATATAGTGCCATCACCTAGAAAGTGGAGTCACTTCACAAAATCTGAAAAAGCTAAAATATAAAAACTCATGAAAACAATGTATACACATGAAAAAAGTGCATAGAAAAATATTTTGTCTTACGTCAACTTCAACAGCTCTTTCTTCACTTGAGAAATTCTCAGTCGTAGCCTTGACAAATAATCAAAAAGTACACGAAATGCAATCACAAAACATCTTTAACCATAAACCATGCAACATTAAGTAGGCCATAGCTTTCCTGAACATCACAAACACTGCTCTTAAAATTTGACTGGAAAAATCATCACAATTCCAATGTTGCTAAGGATATCTTAAAAATGAAATAGTAGTACCGTATATACTCGACTATAAGTCGATTCAAGTATAAGTTGAAGTGCAATTTTTGGACAAAAATAACGTCCAAAATTGACGGCTGAAATATAAGTCGAACCCATAAAATAAAACACGAGTGATAAATCGAGAGGTATAGCTGTCTTTCGGAGAAGTTCTGCGGATTTCGCCGCAAAATATTTATTTCACCTTGAGCAGATCAATAATGCATTAATGCAAGCAACTGTCATAAATCAAGATATATAGTTTGATCTCTGCTGTTGAATGTTGAATATTCGGTCCGAAATCTCCCATTATTTTACCTCTTGAGTATAAGTCGAAAGACCTATTTTGCCGTCTTGAAATAGTCTTAAATTTCTCGACTTATAGTCGAGTATATATGGTAGTTCTTAGCAGTAGACAAATAGTTACACTGGAACCCTGAAATGAACTGATCTCATGATCAGAACTTGGAAACTCATCCCATGCCAGGACAAAGGTCTACGTGAATAAAACATAAGTGCCTTAAAACTATCTAAGTAAGGCATGGAAGAATACATAAAGCTACTAGTCTGGAATGTCTGAATTGCTCTACCTTCAAAGGCTTCAGGATTGCAAACAGGGACTTAGACCAGGCCGCCTGTAGGCCTAATTAAGTAGGCTACTGCTGACTCGTCCCGAGAAACTCCCGCAGCCGTACAGAAACGCGCGCTTTGGCAGTAGGCCTATACCACCAGAGCAGGCCTACACCATGCATGCATGCATGCATGTATGTCGGTAGGTATGTATGTATGTTTGTATGCAAGTTGAAGTTGGTAACTCAATAGGAATAGAAAATTTCGAAGCAACTATTTCCAACAATAATTTGCTCTAATGACTTGGCAGCATATAGAGAAGAAAGAAGCCTGAAATTGAAAACTACCAGTTTACCTTTGCCTAGTCAGTCTCAAACAACAAGAAACAAATTGTATGGAGAAGATGCAATGCAGAGACATTAACACATTTAAGCTGGACATCATTCCAGCGTAACATCTTCACAATGTTAAAATGCTATTAAATTAAGCCCATAAAATATTTGTATGCTTTGTAGACTGAAAACAAGCCTGAGAACCAAAAATTCACCTTAACCAGTCTGGTGAGCAAGAAAATTCCATTGTAGCGCTCATACAGTACAGTCCAGTTGTCCTGCACAAACTTCCAGGTCAACTCACGACCATCCAGAGAACCAGTTACTCCACCAACCGCAAACAGCGTGTCCTGTGACCTGACTTCACTCTGTCAAAACATAGTAAATTTTCACTGTTAAGCTTAAGATACCTTTGACCACAGAAGATGAATCACTCCTAGGTGAGTCAGACTCCAGATATTATAAGTTCCGGCATTCTAGGATAATTAAACTCTGTTCACATTGCCAAACTTACCTGCTCCGACTACTTGTAGCGGAGATTGCTCAGAGCGATACGATGTTCGTTCGTTCAATCTCCTCTTCCATCTTAACTTCTATCGTTCATGTCCTCAGTTTCTTCTGAACCTTGTACTGTCACTCCTGGTTCATCAGTCTTCCTAAAGTCCATCTTTCTCCTCTTCAATCTGTGTTGAATGCTGCTGCTAGACTGAGCTCGCCTTCTGCGCTCCTGGCATATTTCTTCATATATGTTTGACCACCTACATTGGCTGATCTTCAACTTAAGGTCCTTGTACTCATCTACTGATCCTCTTCTGGCTTAGCCACGAAATACCTGTGACCTAATCTGCCTGCTGACCACAGCCACCTCAATTCGACCCCTGCGCTCGCTTGGTCGACTTCAACTCTGCCAAGACCAAATCTCATGCATATGATTTTCCTGGTCCTACTCTATGGAACCAACTTCCTTTCATGACTCACACACTGCTTCAAGATGGGACCCATCCCTGCATCCTTTTGTTGCTTAAAGACAGCCCTATTTTCTCAGGGTCCTCTGCATTGAAAACACTGTAGCACTGTGAGAGGTATTATATATATATCTATGATTACAATCACAAGGACCAAGATTTTAATCTTTCAAGCTCTAATTTACTCAGCAGTATAAAAAAGTATGGAAATGTCAGACATTAAATAACTAGACTTACACTCAAAGAGAAGTCGAGGGTACGTTTCAACAGTGCAACGTCAGATGAAGAACCAAGAGAACGAAGAATTCGAAGCTTCTCCTCCTGGAGATCCGCCGCACGATACAACTAGTTACACATAAAACATAGGCAGTCAATGCTCTGCTTCTGCAACGTCTGTACAAAAAAATAATCAATGCACTACAACGATGCCTACTGACCTACTCTGTAATATCTCAGCAGCATCAGCAATCGATGCATCACATACCAGTGTCCAACACATTATGTAGCTCCCTCATACAGATATTTCTCAAATAGTCCTGTGATAGCACATACCAAACACGAAGTCAACAAAATTATCCACACATGCTAAATGCCTCACAATTACAACATCCTAAAGCTAAAAAAGTAAAACGTGTATAACGCGATAGCACATGAAGCCAGTGGTACATGGTACCAGTAGTCAGTCAGTCCTTTCCCTGCATATGGCAGACGATGGACTAGGCCATTGATAAGACACATTAAGCAATATGATCCTATAGGATCCAGGACAACACGCTTGAATTTCAGATCTATAGGCTGACAGCACACAAACCACCAGACTTTCATGCAATCCCCAACTTAATCCATGTACCTAAAACATGAGACCTTTCACTGAGGGAGCAGTGACCCTCACCTTTAGCAGCGCTTCATATTCTGCTACACCACCGTACTTCATAACAACAGAGTAGACCTACAAAACAATGCATTCTATTGTAATACCATTTAGACATATAACATGATGCAAGTGTAACATTAGCGATCATATAACATGATGCAGATGTTATAACGTTGCACCCAAGTGCAAGGGTATGAAATGTCAGCCACTTCATTTTCCTAGCCTTGGCAAACGAACATGGTTAGCTGGTCCTCTCCCTTGCCAACTCAATTTTCCCGAAAAAACACTTCTAATTGGTAAACTGAATTCTTTGTCACATGGGCAGCCAGTGCAAAGGTTGCACTGTTGATGAAATATGTTGGTAGTCAGTTTTTTTAATGACATTTTCCAGTGAATTTTGAAACAGTTGTAGCTAGCGAAAAACACATTTACAAATTCCAATGAGAAGTGAGTGATCTGCAGAAGTTGAGACAGCAAGAAACCATAGCAGACAGAGCCAGAGAGATCAAGACAGTTGGAGGCACATAAGATTTGATTTTCTATGAATATCCAGAATGTGAAAGTCAGATGATTTGCATATAATTTCAGTTAACAAATCAGTAATTTCTCTAAATTTAGCTCAGCAAAACCTAGCAAGTCTATTAAAAATTTAACTAAACCACAAATTCCATCAAGATAGTTGACTTACAGCATGTCTGAGATCTGCAGGCAGAAGTTTGCTGCCTTGGCAGTGTGCTGAGAATCGTGCTTTTGCTTCAGCCACAACCTCTTCATCTCCAGCTTTTCCCAGACGTCCAATCACAAGGCTCCGAAGCATAGCATTCAGGTGGCCTGAAACACATCACCAATATCCCCAACATCAAGCATCATCATTGAAAAATGACAACAAAGATAGCTGACCACAAGCATCTCAGATCTTATCTGGCCTTTGAGCTGACATGTGACAATGGCAATTACTAGAAAGCCAATTTTAACTGACTGATGGCATGTTAAGCAGGCTTCAACATATCTTGTATGAGCTGATGGTCGCCAGGGTGATCAATGGCATAGTGGCTAGCGCTTGGACTGTCAATTGAGAGGCCAGGTGGTCGTTCCACGCATGCACTCTGCCATGGCCCAATCCAGGAGCTTCGCAAATGTGGATCCCACCAGCTGAAACAGCCTCCCTTGCTCTTCAGGAAGAGCTGCTCTCTCTTCCCCCTGCTGCCTTCTGGAGGCGCCTGAAGACGTTTCTTATTCTCTGTTTAGCTATGTGTTGAGTCATGAGCACCTCTGACATCAAGTGGCGTTATATAAATATTCCATTACGTTACAAATCCTTGCCAGGAGAGAAATTTGGTCAGAGAATTCTGCTCTGTGTGCACACATAGCCAACTCAGCCATAAACAGTATGCTGACCATACACTGTCAATGAGAAGATGAGACGGCAAGGGACAAGACCGGTCAACCCGCCTCATATGTCGATGATCATGACAAGGAGTAGGAGGACTGGTTACCCGCCCTCATATGTCGATGATCATGACGAGGAGGAGGAAGACCGGCCACTTGTACTCATATGCAGAGATCAAAAAATGAAGTCATTAGCACTTTATACAATGGCTGCTGCAAGACCAGCTTAAAGGACTGCTCTTCTGTTCTTCTTCTTCTGACAGTAATCATTACCTTCATTTTCTTTTGGATCCCACCCCAGACGCTTCATCACTGAACTGAAGAGTTTGCGAATGAAGGCATTGAATTTGTCATGGAAATCTGTGTATTGCAGGATGATGGATATTGTTGAAAGGTTTCCACTGAGGTCAGTCCATGCTGTATAGTTGATTTCATTTTCAAACGCTTCCGCAACTCTGAGAAAATCAACACTAGACGTGATGCCAGCACGTGCCTAAAATGACAAAACCACAAAATTACCAGTTTTTATAAACTGATGACCTCATCACCAGGGACCGACCAGAAATCGTCTCGGACATTCGCCTCTGCCGAATATCCCATTCTTTTTAACTATTTGGAAGCATTCCCCTCGGCAAGTAGTACACAAGCAAAAATAAATTGTATATAAAACTGAAACTATAATTAAAAAATTCGTAGTTCGATATATAATTTAATAGATGTTTCCAATTTCCTCCTACAAATAAAAGGCTCAAATTTAATTTATATTATTAAATTATTACAGGTACAACATTATTCAAATAGTTAAATCTCGTTATAAGAAAATTCTTAATTTTAAGCTTCTCCATACATGACAACGTTTGACGAGGCAATTGTGCTTGCCACAGTGGCCGCTCTAGTACCGACCCACTACTGCTCGGTTCCTACCCAAACCCAGCAAACAGCACATTCAAATATTCGGGTTCGGTACCTGGTGGAAATTGTCTACCGAGTTGGTCGCTACTCATCACCACTAATTATTATTAGGCTGGCATACCACTGCCTATTGGTTGCATGTCTTCACAATTGTAACACATTTTTACAAAAGGAGTACAGATTGTTAGATCCTTGAAAGCATTACTTACACAAGCAGCAAACAATTCCTTACCAGAGCAAAAAGATCGTTTTGAAGACCCAAGCGGTCTCGAGGTGGAAGAGTCTGGTTCCGTATTCCAGGCAACAATTTCTCCAGCATATCAGCAGGATAAAGTGTCCGGAAGAAACCCACACCCCCAATGTTCAGCTGCAAAGGAACAGATGTTAAAAACAACCAGAATGACCAGCAATCAACACAAGTTCACATTATTGCCATAGCACATTTGCCCAATACTCCTTGTCAGAACATGAATATAGAAGACCATTCAATCAATCAATCAATCAATTTCTTTATTTGTAGTCACACAACAACAAACAGTTTGCTCAAAGCAAAAAAAAAATAATGAACATTGATTATGAAACTAAAGGCTACACACAAAGGTTATTACTTCTTGGGATTTTCCTTAGCAATTCCCAAGAGGCAGTCACCATCATGAAGAGTTAAAAACTTCATTTTCTAGGACTCAGGTAACTCAGCTAATGAAGGTAGGTGACCAATCCTACCCCTTGCTTTCCTACCTGTGTACAGTCTGTGTAATCAATTTATAGTTGGGACACAATTGCAACAGAAATCTTGAAATACCATGTGCCCTGATTGGGCTTGAACCTTTGACCTCCAGCACACTAGGACCAGTGTAACATTCAATCAATTGTATGGACATTGTGAAACAACCGTTGCTTAAGGATGCAAATGACTATTTTCTCTCACGCTATCTTCGTTTGTAAAATACTTGCTCCCTTACATAGTCTGAGGACCTATCTCACCTCTCACTTCACTCACTTTCTTGCACCCTCTTCTTGGTAATCATGAATAATCAAAATGAAAAACCTTCAGAGGCAATGTATCAAATGATCTTAAGTGGTCAAAACAGAGAACTGTGAAATAGACCCATGCACACTTGAGGCTTGACCACAATTCTGTCACAAATCCAGTGAAGAGAAAGAACAAATTGAATTTTGAATTTCTACGCACAATGATCATGTGACAAACTAGTGTTTCATCTATCTCCAGGACTGACCTTAAGCCAATCTCCTTCCTTTACTTCTTTAACTTCCACAGTATCCTCTGCTTTGTCAAAAATCAGTTGCTTAACAGCTTTAGTTGGTGAGGATGCAGTTGAAATTGTTACTGGAACCATCCATGAGAAATCTTTGTCTGGTCAAATAAATAGAAGAATCCTCAATCAATCTCAGATTAAACAATGACTAGTATTTTCTATTATATTATTAGTATTATTATATTATATTATTATTATATTATTAGTATTTTCTATTATATTATTAGTATTATTATATTATTAGTATTTTCTATTATATTATTAGTATTATTATATTATTAGTATTTTCTATTATATTATTATTATTATTATATTATTAGTATTTTCTATTATATTATTATTATTATTATATTATTAGTATTTTCTATTATATTATTAGTATTATTATATTATTAGTATTTTCTATTATATTATTATTATTATTATTATATTAGTATTTTCTATTATATTATTATTATTATTATATTATTAGTATTTTCTATTATATTATTATTATTATTGTATTATTAGTATTTTCTATTATATTATTAATATTATTATATTATTAGTATTTTCTATTATATTATTAGTATTATTAGTATTTTCTATTATATTATTTCATATGTTCACACAACTAATAAGACAAATATCACATATTTATAGCTTGAGTGTAATACCTCAAGTATAATCTTCATCTCTAACCCAATCTGTGATACATACCAAATCAATAAATCAATCAATAAATAATACTTTATATAGCACCCCTTCAAGAGACAGATTAACTGACTTAGTGACCAGTGTTGACAGAACACAGTTCTAATGTTACACTGTCATACTGGCAAACCATGAACATTTGTATTACCATCTTTGCTGCCATCGGCCAAGAACCTCTCCTGCTTCAGCTTCAACACATGTGTTTCTCCATTCACCTTCTCTTCCACCTGCAATTTTTTCACATCACTATAATTACTATTGTCACAATCAACGTAAAAAATGCAAACATCATGGCAAACACAAGTCACTTTAAAGTCCATGCAAAAAACGAAATCACGTTCGATGGTTAAAACTATCTGCTTTATAATTATAACTGAATACTTCATCAATGTTAGACAATGAAATTAACGGACAGTCAAACAATTAACACACACATAGGGTGCAAGACTGACACTGCTGCAAAGGTTAGAAATGAGAATATGGCACATGACTTGGAGAGTGTAAAGAGCCAATGCAGAACTCTGCCACCGTTTGGACTTTGACAGTGCCAGTCCCAAGACTGGAGAAAGAAGGAGGGCGACACCAAATCATCTTCGATATGGAATGGTGTCATTAAAATATCAACAACACACAGAATAAGGAGCCAAAGATGCACTTTCTGGATGTTGACTGCTGCAGAATACAAGAGAAAATCAACTGGATCTCTATCACTGAGAAAATGACACACGTCAGTCTAAATAAATAACACGACTTTCAAGAAAATTATGTTTTTTGTAGTCTTCAATGAATTTATTATCAATGACTTTAATACCTTTATGACTGGAAATCCCATCTGCTTGGTCCATGTGCTCATAATGGCCTTGATCGGTTTTCCACTGGCTTCACCAAGAGCGGCCCACAGATCTTCCGTGAATGTGTTCTTGTACTCATGACGGGACAGGTACTGATGCATACCCTTTCGAAAATCCTGTTTGAAATTGCAATGACAACACAATGCATTCCATTCATCATCACCAAATAAAAGACATGAAGGCATGCACACCATCATCCCATTTCTAGTATGCTCAAATGCAGTGCAAATTTGGTTTATAATGTAGTCATGGCCTGGACAAATCTCTTCAAGACGACGAACAGAGAGCCAGTTCAGCTGGTATATAATCCTGTTGATTTTGGGGTAACAACAATCTGGGTGGGCACATATTTTTGTTGTTGTCAAATACATTTAATTAAACATCTGCATCTAACCAAAAATGCCTGTTTAATTAAATTTGCAATATAAATATGACATGCATGCAACACATTCATAATAACTATTCAAGTCAACAACACTTCTTCACATGACACTCTCATCACACAAATGACCAAATGTGACAAAAAGTGATCCAAAAGTTCTGTGTAATAAATGACCACATACAGTTAAACCTAGTGTGGTTAAAGCAAATGTTTTGATTGGTAGTTTTTAATATATTGAGGTGCTTTCAAATGAATTCCAATAGCTCAAATTATATCTAATGATACCAATGCTGCTGCATTCTAAAGTAATATCAATCATGGTTTCACAAAAAGCTAGATCATGACATGACTTACTCTAGAGTACCATTCATTATCATCCGGTTGTCTACAGCTTACAACTGTACTATCACTAATGAGTTAAACATCACTAATGAGTTAAGTGTTTCAAGCAGACAAATGAAAAGAGAAAAACCTCATCTCCAATGTAGCTGTGCAACATACGAATGACTGAAGCTCCTTTGCTGTAGGAGATGACATCAAATATTTCATCAACTTCTGAAGGATGACCAACAGGAACCTAAAGAAATAATATTGCTACACATAATTACTAAAACAAGGATCGCATGACACTGCTTTTTATTTCCAATTTTGCAAACAGCTGAATGTCTTTTCTAGGCACAATTCTGAATTAAATTCATCGCACTGAAAGACCGATAAGGACCGACATACCATTAACACGTAAGTCCGTTTTACACGAGGTGCCACTATGCCCACCTGATGATACGAGATAAATGTGTGGGCAACGTAAACACCAGGTAGTTAAATGAAAATGATAGTACCAATACAGCTACTTATGATGTTACATCACAGAGGACTTGAGCACCACCTTGGGACATTAGGGAAAGGAGGAAATAAGCTGTCGACAAGGCTGTCGACAAGGCTATTGAGCTCCTCTCCATCAGCGAACATCGACACACGTGACTTCCTTATCTTTCATCAACCAAGCCTAACACACAAAGTCTGCGACGACAGATCATCAAAAGTGCCCACTCTTATATATATACTCTCCCTCTCCCCCTCTATCTCGTCAGTGACAAACTTTAAAAGAAGCTGCTAGTAGTCATCACTGCCCTGCTCCCTTCGAGGGTACATTTAAGTCTCAGATGCACAGCCTCAACACTGAGTCAACAGATGCATCAAATCCCATCTCTCTATCATGTCATCTATTGCAATCATTAGTGATGACTAGGTAGACATCGCCATTCTACTTGTTTTCTTGGCCAAGGCAAGTCTTTCTTGCATTGCTTACATAGATGTGTCTGCTCCGTTCTCTCTCTCTCTCTCTTTCTCTTTCTCTCTCTCTCTCTCTCTCTCTCTCTCGTTCATGGTAACCATTATATGCAATAAATGAGGACCATGGAAGTCTTTGACAAACTGCCATTTCCAAAATAAACATTGTTTCTCTTTGATTTGTTTTCATTGGAATTTGCAAAATGCATTTGTTTTTGTACTTTGCAGATCAAGATTCTAATTGAGCTAACAATGTTCTGAAATTTGCTGACTACACACCTGTTTGAGCAAAGAAAGGCATTACATGTGTAATAATACACAAACGCTACTACAATACTCCAATACTCCAGACTCATTAAGCTGCACATACATAATGTGTTTCACTGAAATTGCATGGGAAAATGTCTGTCTAGTTACTGAGACTCTTAAAACAATTATTCCGGCCTAAGGCAAGTAATAACCCAAACCTAGTATTTTTCCCAGGCAAGTTGCACTCTTAATATAGTCAACCCTGGCCCATTGTCAAAGAAACAATATTTCTAATGATAAAAACAGAGATCATCTGCAGCAAAGACCAGCAGTACTAAGGAGCCAACCTCAATTGGGTGACTGTTCTTGAGTGCATCCAGTTCCAGAGCACGCGTGAAATCATAGGAAGCAAACTGCGTCCAGATGTCAAATTCCGGAAAGCAATGATCCACACACAGATATTCAATCCAAGAGGCAAATCCTTCATTTAGCCACAGATGAGTCCACCATTCCTAGAAAATATCAACATCAGGCCCATCAATTAACATAAACGGCGGTCAATGATTTCAAATTTAATCGAACAACAAGCCAAATTGATTACTTAATTCTTAAAATCCGCAGCCCCAGCATTAACTATAAATAATGGCTCACAAACAAGTTTCAGCTTTAATATCGATAAAAATAATAATCTCCTGTCGTTAAAGAACTAAACCTGCTATTAGAAAAAATAATGAACTGTATCTGTTATTAGCTAGATCAGTCACAGGGCAAAATGAGAAAACTTGCCATTGTCACTAGATTTCCAAACCACTGATGAGCAATCTCATGTCCAACAACAAGAGCAACTTCCTGCTTAGAACTAGCAGAAGAGTTGGCCTCATCAATGAGCAGTCTCGCCTCACGGTATGTTACCAGACCCCAGTTCTCCATGGCACCTACAGGCAAGCAAAAAAACTAACTTCACCATATCATTATATACAAAAATATCCTGTTCTTACAAATGGAACCAAAATGGATTACAGACATTTGCATCAAAATGAACATTTCATGCCAATATGAAGAAGATGTCATCAGGACAGAGGACTTCAACTTTACAGAACTATATACTTTGTGCAGTGTGTGGACCTTAAAGTTCATTGGGGACATGATTCATGATACAGCAAGTGAACCGGGTAATGTGTTGAAAAGAACCAAACATGCAGATGATGACAATGATGAAATATAATAAGGAGATGATGAAAACACACCAGCAGAACCAATGACACAGTGTTTCGCAAGCTTGCAAAACAGCTGATAAAGTCCTCTACGCATGTCTCTAGAAGGTAACCATGACATTAATCAGGCCACCAACATGGCTTCAACGCTCATCAAACCGCAAATGAGTTTCCCCACCGATGCCAACAGATGGTGACAGCGACATCAATGTGGCCACCAGCAATGTAGCTTACACATTCGAGGTCAACCAGTCCCAAATCATGGTGAAAAAGGAGCTACAGCTCAAAGTCCCAATAAATTGAGGAAGGATCCAAATCCTGTATCATCAGAAGACTGGACTTCATCTTCTTCAAGCAAGGGTCCAATGACAGCATGGTAATTCCCTGCATGGAGGTGACAATACATTATGCCTTAAAGGGCATGAAACCAGTGACTTAATCAGCATTAAAGGTCAATATTGCATACTACACTGCAGTTCGTATAAAGTGCATTAACCCCTTAACGACCAGCATGTACTAAAATATATGGGAAACATATGCAGCTGGTCGTTAAAGGGTTAGCCAGAGTGGCATGTTCATTAGGTGGCTTTGGGGGACAAAACTTCACACTGTTTTAAGCGGAACAGTGCGTTACCCGGGAGCGAGTCCACATTGTACACACACACATTCTCATGTCATCAAAAATTGCAATAAAGTTAGGAATAATGTAATTTGATTAGTAATGATTCAACCATTGTAACATAGGATTATGTTAAAATGAATTTCAGCCACTAGTAAGATGGAGAAAAAGACAAATGAAGGGGTGCCCAGGGATATTGGAGTTGAGAATGATGAGACGTTACAACAAACCGCGTTGAGAAGGAAGCTGGACATGTTATGCGATCAAATGGACTGGAAAAAGAAATGATGCTGGCGTGTGGAGAAGGAAGGAAGAAAAGAGGGCGCCCAAGATAAAAATGGATGGATGAGATACACAAAAAAACCAGAATGAACCTGGAGCAATTAAGGGACATGACTTCGGAAAGAAAGAAATGGAGAAGGTTAATCATGATGATCGCTAGAGTTCAACGAACTGACAGCAAAAGGTACAAGGTAGTAAGATTAAGGCAAAAGATGTGAAAATTACAAGTCACAACAGAACTAGTAAAGCATTCAGTCAGAGGCATTGCAACGTACATACCTGCAGCAAAGTCTGAAATGGCAATCAGATCCATTTTCGGAAGAGGATATGCTATGTTGAAGTATGTCTTGTAGAATGGTAACGTCTTTACTGCCACCTAGTATGAAAAATATAGTTTGCTACACAGCACAAACTTAATTTCCCAACTTCAAATCACACCCAAAATAAATAGAAAAATTAAGCTGCAGACAAATTTAAAACAATGTTCCACTGCCTAAGGTTGTAACACAATAAAGACATCTTAGAACAGTTGCAGATATAAAACCATTCACTGACTTTTTTGCCTAAACAAAACAACTCACACCACAGTCATAATCATTTTATTTTTCCTCACACGTTTTATGAATGTTACTAGGTTTTGCAAGTTCACATCCTTAAAAACTTATCACAGACCTCAAGAGCGAATCGTCCCTGTTCCTTCTTTCCCAGTGGTGTGTAGACGCGAACAAGCACTCCATCGGAATCTTTGTCTTCTATGTAATCATACTCGCCAACAATATATGCCACAAGGTAGGTTGACATGATAGGAGTGCGTCCAAACGTCACAACCTTCCACGATGGTTCGCCCTCAAGGTCATGCTCTTCTTTAACAGGCTATTAACAACAAAACAAAATAATACTCCAACTTGCATCATCATTAACCCTTTCCGGCATTACTAGCCAGATAACAATTATCTTTTACAACTGCGGCTTGAAACCTAGTATGGTGTATGAAATGAAATTCACATATTGATCTTTAACCATGTAAACTGTTATAAAAGGTTGTCTCATTATTGGACTAATGCAGAGTGTGTGCTTCAGTAGTAACATCTTCAACCTCCAGGGCAATTGCTGACATAAGCCAGCAATAAAAAACTATAATAAAACTGAGCTCCAAAATATTGATTTTCAATAACACTGTGTTAAAGTTAGTTAGAAAAGTTTAATTCTTATAATGAAATCTAGAATTTTCTCAAACAAAATTTCCCAGCTCTAAATGGGACATTTCCATCGAATGATCCCTATCTATTTCTTTGATCCGATTCTGTTCCTCGACATTTAATATTCTTTGGGTCTGTGTGATGTAGCGACTGCCTCTGATTAGTTGTCTTAAAGCGGTACTATAAAAATATGCAATTACAATTAATCCTTAAAAGCATTTTGAGAATTAAGCCACACTCATGAATCTCAAGTGTATAATAACTTTAAGGAAACTATGACCTATCAAACATGAACAACTACAAACCATATTTGACAAGGCAACGCGATTCTTTGGAACAACAAGAGTGATGTCAAACGTCGCTTTAATGGCTGGTTCATCCCAACACGGAAATGAAAGACGAGCGTCTGTAGGCTAAAGTCAAAATAAAAAGTGACTATATAATAACACAAGAACCACGTTTACAGAGCCTACCAAATAGCTAAAAAATTCACAGACCTTTAATTAAATAAATTTAAGAGAATTGTTATATTTATTTATTAAACTACCATAGCTTGATTCTCTGGTTTCCATGGACCACTTGGCTTTCGACTACACTACTCCAGTATAATTACAAATATTGAACATGATTTCGCTTTAAGCAACCCTCAACTGTGCATAAACTCCTCATGCATGTGCCATAGAAGTCATTAGATAAGATTAGATGTTATGACTTCATTAAATGTAATTTCACAAGATTGAAGCTTACCTCAAACTGGGTCACAGCACCATATTGTTCTTTGCCATCAGATGTTTGGTATTTGCTCCTATAGAAGCCTTTCATCTTATCGTTCAGCTCCCCAGCAAATGACAACGACAGTTTGCCTTTACCAACCTAACAGATCATGCATAGATTACACAAAACATGAGAAAGCGTGTCAGCTATAAACTTAATTGACACAAAAGTAACTAATTCTGACTGCATATATCCAGTATATTGAATTTCATATAACTAGTCGTGTCCTGTGACATCAGATGACTGCCAACTTTCTTGAACCTGTCTCCAATTTGGCTGAGTGTATATTCCTAAGCACAGTTACCTGCCCATCCCTTTACAGTGCAATGCCATGCCTATCAGTAGCATAGGTGAAGAATTAAAAAAATCGGACTGAAAATTGCAAACTCCTACAATTCTAAACCTGGAAGTTACACCATCTCTTTCAGCAGACTTAGTACATTGTTAAAGTCCTGCCCATACACTTGAAGCTGATTAAATATTGATGTGCCATTAATTCACATTATTACGAATGTGCATTCTAGAAGTAATTGTTTCATATCATTCTAGCGAATGAGACTTCACAAATTTTATTACACTGGATTTAAAAATGAGAAATACGAAATAGGAAAGTGGTTAACAAAATGACCATAGGAATGCCAATCCACAGTTCTCTCTCTCTTTCTGAGTTGATTAACACAGACTCATTTTATCATAAACCAACTTCTGAACTCTTGAAATCAGCCATTGAGAATACTTGTGAGTAAGTGCAAATGCACCACCAACCTTAAGGTCCTCTGGAAAAGCAAAGGTAACTGTCTCGTCATCTTTGGAGTATGTGATCTGTATCCCACTTTCAAAATCTAAATGCGTCAAAACAGAAAATCCTACAGAAACTGGACATTCCTTGTGGATGCTATTTATGTACCATCTGGTCTCTACCAGTCACATGGGCTAATTAAAGTAATACAGGCCCTAGTTTATCAACAAATAGATCTGTTCCTGTTGAGGTTATGATGCATACCAGCAACTTAAAATCATTAACAGTGCTCGTACGCAGCATATTTTTTCATCTTAGTGTTACTTTTATTCTTTTCCCAAGCCTCAAAACTGCATGCACAACTTCAACTGTTTCTTTTCATATGGCACATGCTCATTACGGCGTAAATTGTTTTTCGACGGTCTTGTGATATTTTGCACATGAACTATCTGACTTTTTTGGCTATTTGTTTTATAAATGTTTACCATTACAAATCAAACTCACTTTAAGTACAATACATTACATATGCATATGTAATGAGAACAGTTTTCAAACCACATTTGTAAGCACCATTGATATCTAGCTGCATCATCTGCTGGCAGTGACTATCCACACCTCAGAATATAATTTCGGTGTGACCGTGCACGCATTACCAATTAATAAAAATATTAGTAATAATATTAGAAAATAATACAATAATAACATAGCCTTCATATTGTGTATAACATAAAAAGAACATAGCACTTCTGAGTAGTCACCTTGAAGAGGCGCTATACACAAATTCTCGTTAATTAATGAATGCCGATTTGGTAAGAAACGAAATAATTCAACTATGAAAACTGAACTTTAGCAGCTAATAATTTCTACAGCATGTTATCATAATGTCCACAATACACACTTTGTCCCTCGCCAGAGAACTTGACATCCTTCACCTTGATCTCAGAACTATTCAAAATGATAGACTTCGTAGACTTTCTTGTCTAAGAAAATAGTAGAATAGAAAACTGTGTAACTATCAAAGCAATAATAAACAACTATAATGCATCAAACCTGTATATATATAAACTGAAACTTCTTTACAGTGATGCCTTTGGAGAAATGCCAAGTATCATCGTGTAATGAGCTTGTGTCAATATCAGGCAATTATTTCAGTAACACAAAATCTCAAATCCTTGCAGCCAATGTTAGACTTTATGTCTGACCGTCCTAGGACAGTAAAGTTAAACTTCCTCCCCTTCCACTCCCTCCTTGCATCTCTCCCCTCCCCTCTCTCCTTCCGTCCTCTCCTCTGTCCCACCTATCCACCTCCTGCCCTTCCCTCAAACTTCCATTACCCTTTTCCTCACCTGCACCTCCCATCTGACTTCATCTCCCCTTCCATCCCCTCCATTTTCCACTGCTCCCCTAATCCCTCTCACACCCCTACCCCAAAAACTCACCAACCTTCTCTTCCTCATCCCCTCCCTCCACCTCATCCCCAGTCTCTCCATCTCACCCCATCCTTCCCTAAAGAAAATGGTTATGAAATCCAATTGTTTGCGTGCGTAATAAATTGGTGGGTCCTTACGTAAGCACTCATCAGCACCCACAAGTCACAGTCAACTGGTTCAAATTGATTCCTTCCAGGGCAAATTCAAATACAAATATCTTGGATACTCTTAATATTTTTAAGTAATTCACACTTGTGCAAAATTATATCACACAACTCAGACCCTTGAGAATGTCTGGCTTGAAGCTTCAAGAGAACCATGAACATAAGCGACTATGGGAGGCGGTTTTACAGGTTCAATCCCTAAATGATCATATAACTGTTAATCAAAAATTAAGAAAACAGCCATCACCAACGGATACCTACCAAAACTAAAAAGATTGCATTGCTAATTGGCTATGTCTGGCCATGGAAATAATGAAACCAAGCCACACCCAGTACTTTATATTGTCCAAGTATAACCAGAGTCATTTAAAAGCATTAACATACAAATTACTGAACTATTTTCATTCCAATCTAAGTGCACAACTAATTGAACTATTTGTGCTGTCACATTTACTTAATCGATCCCCAATGGTCAAACTTCTTTTCCCCTCTACATGTCTGCCGAAGAATGAATGCTTTACGGGCTGTCCACATATTACGCATACAGCAAGGGGAGGGGTTTAACATTTTGACAATTTTGCGTACGGATGCATACGGTGGGGGTAGGGGGTCCAGAAAATATGTACATACGCTAGAGCTGTACCAATATCACTTTTTGTCAATTATGCCGATACCGATTATTGCCGATTATTTCATTGTGTTTCCCAAGATGTCCGGTTCCAAAAGATAGACCTACTGCCTATTGTTGTGATACAAGCAAACACTTGCTCCATAAGAGACTGAGATATATGCATGTAGTTGGGGACTAATCCTAGGCAGGCAATATAGATTAGACACACGCCCGCCGTTGAACTGTGCCCAGGGTAATTGACAGCCAAGGAACGGCTGGCCTATTCACAGTCACCCATCTAGTCTCAGCCTCTCAGGCGATTGGCAGCTAGCATGTATTCATTAGGCATGCCTCCACGATATACATTCATGGGTTTCTTTGTTGAATTGCCCAGCCGTTCCTTGGCCCATAAGCAGGCACCATAACTCACTCTGCACAAGACCTATGTTGACACATGCCCACGGTCTATACTAGCGCAGTGGGTGGTCTCGGTGCTGGTCTGAAGAAGCCATTGGCTTCTTTGGAAAAAAATTAACATATAGACAGATGCCTCCTACAAAAATCATGGGGCGTTTGATGCACCCTATTGCACACGTAAAATATGGATCGCCCTTACATAGTTTGCATCAAGAGTGCTAACACTCTGCTGTCGAACAGATGTTCTCTGCAATACGTGTTTCTGACACGTTTCCTGTAATATTGCAATGACTTGTTAAATAATAGTGCAAATGCCCAATCAACTCTAGTTGATGACAGGCCAACATAGTAATAACATGTCACTTGTTACACAAGAATTCGGTAGAAAAATCACAATCAAATTGTGAATAAGATGGTATATGCAATGGAACGCTGGTAGCCACACGGTTCGCATTCGCATGTGAAACCCATCCAAGTTTTGTGAACTAATTGTCATGAACTTGTAAGTCGCTGCGTTTTTGACAGCGACATTTTCTTTTTCTCAATAAACGAAGATACACACACTAATCTAATCAAGGAAGTGATAAACGGGCCAATTTAGTAAAACGAAAGCAACAAATTTCCCGACGAACTGCTCATGTCAGTGACTTGCAAAACTACTGCACGTTGTGTGTCGAGCCGGCAGAGGGCTTGGCATAGAAATCGTACCTCGATTTGAATTTCTTCATGACCATCAAAGGTTAATTTCTCCAGATCTGGCTTTAGACGGATGGCATAGTTGGACGGAACGACATCCGTTGGCAGGCGATGGAAAGGCTTCTTTTCAACAGACATTTTCTTGGATTGTCGACTGATACACGAAGACCTACGAGGAACCACAGTTGACACCGCACCGGAAACAAACGCCACCACGCAATGGCGATGGTTACCGTGTTTAACCGGTGTAACCCCGCGCCAAGAAACCGCCGAAATAAATGTCAGGCTTCCTTTAATAAACATTTGACCTTCAAAGAGCAAATAATTTCTAACTATAAAATATTCAAGCCTTTTAAACACGCTGTAAGTTACGTGTGACACTTTGTATGCCAAGTTTGACCTATCTTACGCCATTTTCAATGGCTTGGGCTATATTTGGGCGATCAGTAATGCAAAGGTCATTCTCATGTTCTCAACTGTTTCAGGCTCTCAGCCGCTGGTCTTAAATTCTTAATTCTTAAACTCTTAATATACTTTGATTTGCCTGCGCTTCCGCTTCATTGAATTATAATTTATGACCAAGATCTTGATATTGAATTGGGATTTGGGGAGTTTGCATAGGAATCTGGGGATTTGTTTACCAGACGACGTTAGTCTGTGTTAAAACCACGGCATTAATAGTATATGCCAGAAGTGTAACAAGAGGGGGCAGAGGGGGCAAAGCCACCCCAGTTTTAGTGCTCAGTGCCCTTCCATGCGCCCCCCAAATCGCTTCTTTTTATGTTTCTCCAATGGCGTTTTAAGATGACTTTTGTTAAGATAATTTGTGCCCACCATTTTTCAAAATTATGTGGGGCAAAATTTAAAAAATAGGGGGAGGGTTTTGGCGCTTAGCGCAATATTTTATAAGTTATGCCCCCACTTTCAAAACCTTGTTACACCTCTGGTATATGCCTACTTTTGGTTAATTATTGAAAATACGTAGACCTAGGAGTTGAAAGACAGGTCGTTTTTCTTTAGACCTACCTTACTTATGCATCAGTACTGTGAAATTTCGAACCTCGATTAAGATAATATCATATTATACAATGTATATTTAAATTGTGATTACTAGCAACCTGAGTAACCTAATCGACCGTTAATAACTTTCTGTAGTTGATCAACCAGCTAGCTGACTGCAGTTATAACTGCTAAGCCTATCTGCAGATAATGTAGCGCCTAGAGCTTATAAATCGGACTAACCCAATAATCAGCTTAAGACTTCAAAGGTGTTTGTTAGGCTGTGTTTTTACGTTTCACACGTTTTAAAATAAATAGTAGGCCTAACTAAGGTATCCATTGCAATTTGTAGAAGCTTCCAATGTCATATTACGTAGGCCCCTATGCACGGTCGTCTGCTCAGCAAACTGTGATTGGTTTCCATGGAAGTTAACTAGCTGTTATCCATAAAACTATAAGTATGAACCATAAATTTTACAATATACGAGAATGGACATTAACGAAAGACAACACAGCAATTATTACACAATCATAATTTACAAGACTGGTACTGCTTGAAGTTGTCTTGATCGTACAAACGTTTACTCAACACGAAAGTATGTATTACAATAATAAAACATTAGCTACAGATCGAGAGATAATATTATGTACGTACGTACGTCATATTATAGCCTACTTACAAGCGAAACCGAAAGGCCTAGGCCTATAGCACGTTGTTCCTGAGATTTTGCAGTATATCCAGAGCATAATCACAGCTGTAATTGAGAGGAAACATCATAACAAATATACAGAGTCTAGGACTAGCCCATAAGTTCCTTGCTTTTACAATCCTTTTGATGATTTGATTTTACTCAGCCGCTCGGTGACGCTTCATCATTTTATTGTCCTGAAAGTCATCATCTGTGGACTCATAAACAGTCTTTCATCGTTATACAGGGCACGAAAATGTCTGTTTGCCAAAGTGAAGGTGAATATTTAAATCGTTTTTAGTGTTTACTTGTTTATAGCATGCACTTAAATCTGAAACCTTACTTTCGGAATAGGTTACTCAAGTTAGACTGTGGATTTAATTTGCATTTCTGTTTACGCTTACGATTTTGAGTGCAACCGCGTTACGACGTCATCGTCTGCTACACAGTGCTACATTCTTCCAGATTCTGGGTTTTGTGTCTATAGCGTTATTATCAGAAAGCGCGATCCAAGTGTCAGGTACATCCATGTGCATAATGGCTACCCAAGAAGAGGGATGAACGTTGCGGGATCAACCCGAATCATCGAAACCCGAATTCCAGAAAACGCCGAAAATGCCATAAAGCCCGATTCCCGGAAGACAGCAATATACTATTAAAAAATACTTAACTGTCTCAAAACAGCGCAATTCATTCATCAATCCAGCTTCTGCATGAATTCTTTTCATCGATCCAGCTTCTATTTAACTTGATTTAAGAATCCTTTTTATCAATCCAGCTTCGTTTTTGGGGATACGGCAGAAATCAGTTTCGGGGATTCGGGTTTCAGCGATTCGCTACGCACCCAACGTTGTGGCCTGCAGGCTAGACTGCTTCTAATCTGATGTAGCAACTTATAGCACATCACAATCATAATATGCAATCCACCAGTCGATAGTGTTCAATGTGAAGGAAATGTGAGAATCCAGTGTTCAATGTGAAGGGAATGTGAGAATATTCAAAACGAAATCAGATTTGAAACTATGGAACGATAAACTTACGATTTCTGCTGATGGCTGTAAATTGATAACTTCATTTGTCTCGATCGCACAATCGAGAATTGCCGTGTGCTGACGCACTAACCCAGTAGGATTAGGGTGGTGCTTATTTTCACATTTTGTAAATGTGAACCTCCTGCCCGATATTTCTATTCACAATATATTAAGAAAAAATTCAAGTCAAATATCTATTCCATTGGTGAATATTTACTGGTAGCTCAATGTCACTGAAATTTTACAATTTACCGGTTCAAAATAATAAGGATCAGTATATGGCAATCACAAGCTTGAACCACTTATGTATCCATTTGAGTACAACGGTTTGTAAAACTGTAGTTGGTCATCTAAATAAATAAACTAGTAAAATAGTCACACATTAGTTAGATGACATTCCCAAAAAATTAATTTCTGTCATGACTTTTGAAGTTTTGATAGAAAAAGCTCCAACACCGGCCGGTTTGTTGGCGCCTGCATCCTGCTAGAATAGAAGCTAGGCAAGGAGCTGCTATCACTAGCATGCAGGCATCATGTAATGGAGCTGATCATTGTTGCAGTGTTTCAAGTCTGTCTGGGATCCACATCATCACCGGAAGTTCCACTATTTAAGCGATTTCAAGGTCATTGGCGGTTCATTGATCAATAGACATATGAAACAGGATTGACAAATGACATAGTATCAAGATTACTGCAAGACATCAAAGACAGTTTGATGTTGTTGAGTTTGCAAACAGCTATCTGGAAAACAGTCGGCCAAGAAATGACATAAGAGAATTCACTGAACTTGTTATTGTCTTTCTTGGTTCCATCTCACTGAGGGGGGTCCGATTTATGACACCTGGAGCCATGCATCATGCACGCTGGCTCTCATATGTAATTTACTGTTTGAAGGTGTGGATGCTTAGGGTCCAGTTCCACTTAACAAAAAAAGAAGAGAAGGGACTACAGGATGTTTGTGTCTTTGCTGCACATGTCTACTCGAAAGCCTGGATTTCAGCTCCATTGGCAGCCACTGCTCCTTAAAATGACCTTCATCTTCTGAAATAACTTTTTGAATACTCGGCAATCAAAACGACACTATCCAAGGCAGCATCTCTCAAATTTTCAAAACACTTATGGCATTTGTCACCAGAATTGGTTGCTTCAGCTTTTTTCGACAACCATGTAAGTTGAAGAGGCTAACGAAGAGGCTAATGATTAGAGCGATGCAAACTGATGATGACACTGAACAAAGTCACGCTAAACGAATCAATGTTGACTTGGACACATTCATGGGAGAAACATCTTGCGGACTTTACATGTGCGAAGTCACGGACTCTGAAATAATGGAACTCCAGATACATTTCTCACTGTAGATCCTGACCAGTGGAAAGACAGAGAGGACTACGTGTACATGCCATAAAAGTTGTTAACTACCATGCAGCAGGGCACTCATCCAGGAATTCAGTGACCTAATGACTCATGATGAAATACAGCTTCTGTATTTTCTGCAAGTTGTTCAACAGCACCGTCAGGCTTATCCAGACACCAAGAGAGAGACACTCTCTGCCTCTACCAAAATAAACTGAGAATTCAGAACGTTGCATTGAACGTTGTACTAAACATTTCTAATCATGTGATGTTTACAATTTTTTCATTGCATTTTTGGATTTTAATCAGTCAAGTTTTTTGAATGTATGCCTATTTAATTTCTCTGTAATTGTAAAAAAAATAAAACAGGACTGGTGTACCAAAACAGCTCTTGTATGTTTTCATTTGTAAAAAAAATCGCTCTTTTTATAAAGTTTTTGGTCATTGAGCTACCTCTAAATAATAATATATCAAGTTCAAATTCTCTTCTGTTATTATTTGAGACCAGTTGAAATAGTTCTGGAGGGTAGAATCACAAAAAACTAAGAGATTTATTTTTTTTCCTATTTTAAGCACCACTCTAAGTAGGATGTTATCACTCAAACGCTATGCAAATGAATTTTGGTAAAAGTGTATTTTAGTGTATTTTAATACCTCGCATGCTTGCGGTTTATTTTAGCGCATTTAATTATTTTCTTCATTATATCATGTACTTTGTAAGAAGAAACCGAATTGATGATAATAAGTATGCTTAAATGGAAGCTGGATCGCTGAAAAGAATTTTAAAAGTGTATTTTAGAGTATTTAATGAACAAAATGTTGATCACAAATTCCACTAGATTCCATCACGATGCCATTTTGTCATCAATCGAACTTCTAATTACGCTTGATATTTTCGTTGATCCAGTTTCCATTCATGCATATTTCTTTTCCGTCGACCCAGCTTCTATTTAAGTATGTTTCTTCAGGGCCGTACCGAGCTATAATTGCGCCCTGTGCCTAGCATCAATCTGGCACCCCCACATTTGAAAATAGTGCATTTGATTGAATAATAAGTTATTCTATCCTGAAATTTGCGCCCTTTCTATATTTTTGCCCTGGGCCACAGCCACAGCCCCGCTGGCCCCTCTTAGTACGGCCCTGTATTTCTTTTTATTAATCCAGCTTCCATTTAGGTACATTTCTTTTCATCAATCTGGTTTTTGTGTGCGTACACGGCTTTGTTTACATCGATTCCGCGTCCATCGTAACGACATTCTTGCATCAATCAACCATGATATTTTTGGTGATTCAGCTTAAATTTAGGCATAATTTCTTTCATCAATCCTGTTTCTATTTGGACATTATACATTTTCATCGATTCCGTCTCCATTTATGCTACAGTTGGGCATCTATTCACGTCAAATAATAAAATACGCTAAAATACACTAGAAGCACCATGGTATAATAAAATATGCTAAAATAAACTATTATCTGAATTTTTTCCTATGACAATCGTGACTGCTATTGCTTACTTTCTCTGAACACTATATCACAACTTTGAGGATTTTTGTTGTAATTGCTTATATTATGATTATTTTGTGATTATTCATTCTTTGATTGAACATTCATATCTGATGTTCTGCTGTGCATTTGCAGGGGGTTCAATAAAGTGTGTACAGTTTATTTTTTTACGTTCATTAAAATTTGTTGTTGTTTATCAGCAAGGATGGAAGCGTATGTTACCATGGCCACAAATGATGAGTATGCGATAGGTGCCCTTGTTCTGGGCAATTCACTGAGAGCCGTACAGACGACTCGCCAGCTCGTTGTGCTTACAACATCTTTAGTATCTTCTGCTATGAAGTAAGTCTCCTCTAATTACTTGCTAATGGAAGTGATAGAGATTTTTGAAGAAACATCTATAGTTTGAAACCTGACATCTTCTGTGCTTCACTGATGCAAATTGTGATGTCCCACAATGACTGAATGAAGTAGTTGGACATATGTCTTTGTGTTAAAGAATATTAGATCTGAATCTTTCTAAAACAATAATATGTTTGTTTTAACAGAAGTTCAAGGACATGGCGCTTCACACTCTAAATTAAAATCCTTGCTGACAAACAATGTGAAATTATCTAGAGTTTTATTTGTGTTATAGCTAAAATAGGCCTAAATCATTTACTTTTATTAGATAACTTTCATTTCTTCTTCTGTTGTTTGTGTAGGAATGTTATTTGCTGCAGATTGTCAGCTTGATTAATAAATGAAGATATAATATAATAATAATATAAATATTTTAAAAGGTGAGTTTATATAATATTAACTTGGTAAGTGCTAGTTCAAATAAATTTAACCGATAGAATATTGTTTGGCCAATGTCAACTTCTTCTTTGCTTTCGATCGTTGCATTGACGATCAACCGCATGATAAGTGTTTGCCAAAAACATCAAAGAACCTTTTCCTATGTTACAACTTATATTTGTGTTTATTATTCATTCAAACTGACACACCGCAGTTTATGATTACAAGTCGTAGCATGAATGAATGAGTGCAAGTTATTACAGCGGTCGAAACTAACTGTATGGCAGCCATGCATAGCATCTATCTGTTTTGCTACTCATTTTGTCAATGCCACCTAGTTAGTGAAAGGCTGAGTCGACCTTTGGGAGGGTTGTGTAAGTTTGTGTAAGTCCGCATCGATGTTGATCTTCTACTCTTTGTGCTGGACTGTTGCCATTTCACGTAAACCTACTTCAACAGAGGGGTGGGTTACAGAAAAACTGCTCACTATGCCCAACATAATATGGTAGATGCTTGTTTGTTCCATGTGTGTTATTTGGTGTAGGATGATTGTAAAAATGTTTGAATGTGCCTCTTGTGTTGTAATTGTGAGTGGACAAAATAATGTCATTTCTTTTGTCAGTGAACAGCTGAACAGCGTGTTTGATGTGATAAAAGTGGTTGACATTCTGGACAGCCATGACACAATTAATCTTGAATTGCTGTCACGGCCTGAACTCGGGGTTACACTAACGAAAATCAACTGCTGGAGATTGACACAGTTTACGAAATGTGTGTTTCTGGATGCAGACACACTGGTGAGTGATTTAACTAATTTCACTAGTTTTTAAAAGCAAAGCTACTTTTTTTAGTGGTTTTGTTCAGAGCTGCTACACTAAAAAGACTATTGTTCGTATAATTTTGTAAGCTAATACTTTTATTTTTATTTAGACTTAAACTTAGTCCTTCCAGTGTAGGTCTACACATTGGGCAATGCACTTTCTCCATTTGTCTCTCTCCAAAGCCAGTGTCTCGGCCGCCGCCCACGATATCTCCAAACATCTTAGGTCGTCTCTTATGGTCTTTCGCCAGTTTTTTCTCGGTCTTCCTCTCTCCTCCGTCACTCTCCCGCACACACCAGGACATCACCTGTTTAGCTCTCCATGCGACAGACATGCCCCATCCACCTTAGTCTTCTCCTGATGTTGCTCTTGATGTCTTCTTGTCCCGTTTTCTCTCGTATGATCTTGTTGGTTAGTGCCATAATGGCTGATCTGTAATCCAGATGAGGTCTGACTTTACCACATGGATTGTGTATGTACAGAGTCGATGATGATGTGCAGTCCAAGGACAACCACTACTTGGCATCAATTGTGGTTTAGTCGTGCATGCTAGTCTATTCAGTAATGTGTTGACTCTGTAATCCAGCAATTGTGGTTTTGTGCTTGCTGAGTAGACTCTGTATGATGTCTCTGGACAGATTGTTTGAGCATACTTGCCTTGCACCTTGGATTCAGATGTACTGCTTACATAATAAGTGCAACAAATAAACTAAGTAAAATAAATATTTAAAAGTATTGTAGTCTATGAATGGACACAGATCTAATGATCATGGCCTGATTTCAGACCTGTTGACAACAACCATGTGGTTTATGGTTTGAGTTTTTGTATAGCGGTCGTTCTTTTCAATGTTTTAATAAACTTGCTTGTATGGATAATTCAAGGTCCTGCAGGGAATTGATGAGTTATTTGAGCGAGAGGAGTTTTCGGCAGCACCTGACGCTGGTTGGCCCGACTGTTTCAACTCTGGAGTTTACGTATTCCGTCCATCAGATGAGACCTACAGTGCTCTGCTTCAGTTTATGAATCGACAGGGCAGCTTTGACGGTATTTGTTTTGCCTCAATGTCTACTGTGTTTGTGTTCTTTCAGGCTTCTGTAATGAGAAATATCGATTTGATTTTGTCTCATTCAGACAAGTTTACTTTTATAATTTTCTCTCAGCTTATCACAGAAATCTTATGGAGCTCAAGTCCAAGGCTACTGCGCGAAAACAGACGATGTTGCTACAGTTATTTGAATTCCGTATGTATTGCTTCATGTCTTCTGTGATAGTTTTTCAATCACCAAACATGCAGCTCTTCATGATGGTCATATCTAATTCCAATATCGGCAAGAACCATATATCAAGTAGTGTTGGGTATTAACACCATGTTTTCCAAACTATGGGTCGTGACCCAAAAGTGGGTCGCAACGTCTTGTCAAGTGGGTCGCCATGCGTCAGGTCTGTTTAAAAATAGTAACAAAATGAAACTGTTCTCTTGACCTTCTTTGTTGACTTTGTTGACTCCAATGAGTAGAGTCTAGTCTAGTCTAGTCTCTTCATTATAAAGAGTATATTCAATCCATGCATTGCAAATTGACGTTGAAATGCTAATTCAATTTTAACACAATCTTGTTCGCCTTTGTGAGGTGGGTCGCAGGCATTCAAAAATTTTCGGAAGTGGGTCCCATGACCAAAAAGTTTTGGAAACACTGCTTTAACATAACATGACAATGGTTTTAAGTAGTTCAGGTGATGTATGATTTGTGTTAGAACCACTGAAAATTAACCTGCAATGCTTATTTCTTCTTGCTTCATTTTGAAAATCCATGATCTGTCATGTTTTGATTCTAGGTGGTGACCAAGGTCTACTCAATTCCTACTTCAGTGACTGGGCAACGAAAGATATTGCAAAGCATTTACCATTCGTCTATAACGTTGTAACGCAGACATTCTACAGCTATCTCCCAGCACTAAAACAGTAAGCAGTTGCAGCTCTAAACCATTTAAACCAGTAACATTCGGTGACTAATGACACTTTTTGCCATGTATGGATTATTTCAAATAATGTATACATGTGTAGAGTTAGAGTAAATGGTACACAGTTATATGATCAGTTATTTCTGGTTTCTTCATTTCTTTCTCCTTACTTTTAATTCAGATCGAACCACGTGATGGTTTCAAATTGCAGAATAATTTCCTTAGAAATTATGCATTTGCTCATGGCATATGCACTTTAAAGGTTTCAAGTTACTGTATGCTATAGGGCTGCAGTGAATAATGGCTTGGATACAATGGATTTGGTCAGGACCGTGCTGTAAGGCTGCCTGTATTATCTCTAATATAAAATTGAAGACATAAATTACATATGGCTTCTACTGCTGGCTATAGATTTCATTATCTAATCTTCTTCTTACTTTTCTCTTAAAACTCAATTATTTAAATCTAGTTCAACCTACAATATTACATAACAGCAGCGTTTCATTTTACAGGTAAAGAGTGGTCACTTGATTGCCTATAAGAACTGTTTAGAAGGCAATATAATGTTATTGTCAGTTTCTTTCATGTTGCCCTAACTCTTGCATTGATAGGCAGTACTTACTTATTTACTGTTTTCATCAAGTACCCATGGCGCATCAACGTCTTTTGGCCACAATTGGTGACAACTGTTACTATCAGCACTTTGTATATTATGTTTTCTGTGGGTTTATCTCAGTGATTGGTTATTTATAATTTAATATAATTTAATTTAATTTTTATAATTTTACTAAAAATTTATAGATAAGTGATGTCGAGTATTAGTTGGATATACTGAATCCATCACACAGTTAATTAAATCTAGTGCGAAAAACAGTTATCATTCTTTAACATCTATGGCCAGTACAAAACCCTGTTTAAGTTGTGTGCAGGATGTCATATTAATTCAACAAATAATAGCTAATTGTTAATTCAGGTTTATTTGCAGAACTCGAGCAGTTGCAGTGAATTGTTGAATTTCAAGCACACAGATAATTGTCTGGAATCAAAATAGGAAATAAATGATGTACGAAGACTAATTAACGGCAGATGTTGTTTACGTTAGATCATTGTTGTGTCTGTTTAATGAGGTTTGGCAAAGACGTCAGAGTTGTTCATTTTGTCGGTTCTCAAAAGCCATGGCACCTGAATCGGGAAAGCGTCCTTTCTCCAGGGACCAATCAACCATCAGAAGATCCAGGCCAAGGAGGGCATTTCATCAGGACTTGGTGGAAGGTCTTCAGCGAGAAGCTAGAGCCTCTCTTGCTGGCTAACGAACCGGTTTGTATGCATTAAATCTGATTAGGACATGTAGCCACCAATACACATGCTCTAAGTGAGTTTAGCTGGCTTTGATACCATATATACTCGCGTATAAGTCGATTCGGGTATAAGTCGAAGTGTAATTTTTTTACAAAAGTAGCGTCTAAAATCGACGACTTGCATATAAGTGGGGGCAACAATATTTAAATAAGAGCACACCATTGTAGAGATCAGTCCCCATGCCTGTGCGGTGAATCCCTAGTTTAATGACATTTTATGGCAATAAAGGCCATTGATGTTGGCAGAAATTGTTTTTGACAATTCTCTGAGGGATACTGGCACAAAATGAATAGGGATGAAGCAGCCAGTCCCTCCACGCCTATGGCGAAAACTGTCTCTTGGTGGGAAACCTGTGACAAAATCCACTGCCAGTGATGAATTTAGCCATAGGTATGGAGGAGAGTTGGCTGCCGTATTCCTCTTGGTTTTATGCCGTCACCCTTTGGACCAGACCCATGCATGGGGGGCTGCCAGAATGTTGCACCCCTCCAGTACTGACCAGCAACAGTTATCAATCAGTTTAGCACACATTACGAAATTTAACCTGTCTATGAATCAATACAAATTATGTGCTATATTATTTACACACGCTTTGGGTACCCATTCAGAGTGGACTCGAGCACACGGGTTACATTTTTCTAAAATTTTGACTGTACTAGTATGGACGTCTGCACTCTCCTTCATCCACGTTTAAGATAGCTGGATTTTTGAGATGGGAAAATAATGCAAAATTTAGATGAAGGAGTGCTCCAAAGTGGGTAACTTTTCTAGATATTGCTTGTGGTTGAATACTTTGACCAATCGGATGTATTGAAAGTTCAGTATGCATTTAATACAACTAAAATTTGATATTGCCCTTCCAACATTTTTTGCTCAGAAGTGCACCTGCCTCGATGACGCAACTGCAGTTGTATTGCAGAGCAATTGTGCATGAAGGGCTTGGTGAAGATCCCGACACAGTTAGTTCTTGGACGAGGCTCGAACCGGCACACTCAGCGCACACTGAACGTTACTAGCCGACCTCAAATTGGCCACCGTGCCACACAATGTTCTTTACAGATTGACTACTGTTGAGCATACTTAACCAGTCAAACGTACTTGCACATTTCTAAGAACACGTTGAAAAATTTTCAACAGTGGCGATACTCTAATCTTGTTATATATTTGTTCTTTCTAGGTCCATGATAGACCTGCTGTTAAACCAGCTGGCAATATTGCCACTAATGTGTCAGAGAGCGTGAATACTCCAGGTGCAAAATCAGTTGAAGATTCACTTATGGCTGATCCAAAGCGGCAGTATGACTGGGAGAAAGGACAAATTGACTACTTGGGCATGGACCGCTTTGAGAACATTCTGAAACAATTGGATGATAAGATGAGTGGAGGAGAAGACGACAAGACAAAGGAAACAAAGGCTGACGCCAAGCAACTGCACTAACGATATTGTTTCTTATACGGTTGACTTCAAAGATTCAATTCTGACTAATGTGTAGTATTTGTCTTAAAAGAATGACATTCTGCAGGCATGTATGTTTTCTGTCATGCATGTTTTAAGCTAGAGTCAGGCTCAATTTTAGTGTGCAAGGAAACTGTTCGAATTGTTTGATAAAGGCTTGTGATGTACTGAAATGAATTGTCATTATTTCCCACTTCATAGACCTAGTGAACAAAGTGATCATTTCTGGAGGTATTGTGATTAATTAAATTGAGAATTTGAGCCTAGTACTTTACGGGTACAGTTACATTATGCTTCAAAGCATATTGCTTTGTGTGACGTAACAACATGGATTGTTTGGTTGTGTTGTCTCGTTTTGGATGGTTGTCTTTGGCAGGTTTACAATTCCAGTTACCGGTCAAAGTTTCAGGAGAGTCTTTATTTCAGCATGGTTTTTTATAGACTGTTACTATTTCATCTCATTATTTTTGTAATGACAGTTGAATGATATTAATATAACTTTGGTTTTGTGCATAATGGCTTTAATAGATTTTGCTATTGCTCTTCAAAGAAAGTTGAAACTATCTGTCAGCTGGTGTGCAAAGTAACTTTTAATTAGATTTTTGTGTTCCAAACAAGCTGACCATTAGTGCTGAACGGGTGTTAGCAGTATACAAAAATTAATATTTTGTTGTGAAGTTTGCAAATTATATTCTGTGAGGTATTCCATGTATTTGCTAAATGAAGGTCGTGTGGCGCAGAGCACTGGTAATGTCTCATGACTTCTTAGGTTAGGCCACATATGGCATTAGTTTAGTTATCGATCACTATTACTTTCTTGATGATGTGCAGAGTTTCTCCTCACAGTGTGTTGGGACTCATTATTTTGTGTGAGTTTTACAATTGCACATACTCTGACAGAAAATTACACTTTGATGACATTCTCACAGTCTGGTCCAAGTATGTTAAGTGTTGCTTGTAAAGGATGCAGACAAAATATGACTACTGTAAACGCCGACACCCTCCCATTGTCCACATTTGACATTACCTTTCTTGACCTTGTTGCCGATGTCCTTACTCTGGTGAGGCATGAAAAGCCACTTTGGTTGATCTGGCATTATTTACTGTGCAACGGGTTATGGAACTTTTATGCTGTTTCTAGCAAAGGTACTCTAATTAGATGTACTGTACTCTAATTGGATGCAGTGCAGTACAGGCTATCTGAAGTTGGTTGAGGTATATTTTGTACTGAAATAATTCAAGTTTAGATTGAGAATTACACCTCCTTTTATCTGCAATTAAGTGACCCTGCCCTCTACCCCCATTTGCAGAAGTCCTTTATATAATTTATTCTGACCTGCAACAGGTTTGTGGTGCTAAGTGCAATCAAATGACATAGTTTGGCATGCATTTTATGTTGCACTTATAGTTCATCATTCCTTTCATGTTTTGGGATACTCTTCTACATTTTGTTCCTGTGAAGACTTCTTTTGAAACATTCTCACAAAGATTGGAAATTAGCCAATTGCTTATAGCTGGCAGTCTATGCCTCTAATTCTGTTTGTGGGTGCATAGGTGGAGCTTGATGCAAAAGAGTTGAAATAAAAGAGGAAGATCAGGTGGATCTTTATGGGATCATAAGTGTTTGAGGGGCATGATATGGGTTGAAATAATAAAAGTTGTTTCTTAGCATGTTGCTCAATTATATCGTTTAAAATGTGGTCTGTTTTACTTTGATTTGTCTAACTTGTTTGATGTTGTTATTGGTCATATGATATTCAAACGATTGCAAATACATTTTACTTTAGTAGTGGCTGAACTTGGAGTGCTCCTGAGTAGGTTTCCAGAAGTAATACTATATACATTCTCAGAATGAGTGGTTCATACGAAGTATTTTGAACAGGCGTTCATGTTTGTATATATGGGTTTAAAACTTGGCAATGAGCTGCATTGGTTTCCCAATCGCTGTTGGTACACTCTTATTCATCATTAAATTGTCAAATGGGATATAAATATAGTACATGTAACTGTATTTATATGCATATTAAGTTTAGAATCTGTTGGTATGCAGTTTGTCTGACTCATCAATGTGTCATGTAATAATATGCAGTCGTGAAACCCTTGTTTTTATTAAAGAGTTAGGTCTTCGGAATTACTTTCTGCTTTTGACCTTGAAAACTGATCTTGAAATGTGGAATTTAAGAGAACTTACTTTCGTGGCATGTAATAGAACAGCGTTTCCCAAACTGTGTTCTGCCGAAGACAAGGGTTCTCTGGAAAACTTTCCGTGTGAAGAAACGGAGCCTTTTTGCTTAACGTCTGTGTATAACTTTATATGAAAGAGAAAGTCATAGCCCCGCATATTATTGTCATCGATATTTGTGTCATTATTAATCTAATCTAGGTCTAAACCTAGAATTTGTCTGCATTCTCTAGCATTTGTACTTACAGCAAAATCTATTTAGTTATGGACAGGTTTCCAACAAAGAACTTTTAAGATCCAAAAGGGTTTCACGGCAAAAAAAGATTGGGAAACGCTGTAATAGAAGATATCTTATTTGTTTGTCAACATTATAATTATAATGACGAACCCTGTATAAAGCGTGCCAGTCTGCTGTATGGATATTGTGTACCAGCATAATAATTATGTGATGCTGTTGTATGGAATAGCCACGAGGCTGAAGCCTTACTTGCTGACGAAAGCTTGGATGCAGAGGTATACAGACCTACTGCTCATAAGTTGCTAACTATAATATGTTGAGTATCTAGCTTTTAATAAATAAGGCAATCTCAGTGCTAATATTCATTGCTTGAACATTTTGTGTTTATATCTTGGAAGTTGACCACTTCATTGGTTACCATTTTAAAATCTGTATACCATTCATTATCTCTAGGTTGTTGAATTTCCATTTGATCACTCCCATTCCAAAAACTGTACTCTGTGGGTTACTGTATAGCTAGTGTTACATATTAATTTTTACTGATGTTGTATATGCCTGGTTATATGGCTGGTGTTAAATATCATATTCAACTTGAAATATTGTATTAATTACCTATTACCTAAATTGGTGTTGTTAAGATGTTAGGCTAGTTTATGCTTTTAGGTAACTTGTAGATTTATTTTAGTAGTTTTGTTGTGGTGGTACTGTTTAACTTTGGCACACTAACACTGGTGCTTTTTAACAGTAGACAGCTTCAGAGGTTTCAAGGACAGTGTCGTTAGTGATTTTCAAATTTATGCTTCCATGTAATGTACCAGTCTTGAGGTTGAACTGATTTTGTGTAAACTTTACTCTAAGAGTGAAGTATATACATTGAATATGTGATATACAATGCATTCCAAAATGACTTCTATTGTATTTCAATATTCAGTATAGAATTCAGTTCAAAGTAACCTAAATTCACTTCTAACATGCATAATTTCATAAATGGGTCAAAAGCAAATTTGTACTAATGTTAAAATATTTGATCTAGCATGTCAAGCTTTTAGTTATATTAAAGATGTGAAACAAACTTACTTGTCATTTTGCATATAGGATTATTGTATTAATTACCTATATAGATAAGGTAGTATGTACACACTTCAAAATTGGGTCAGATATGTGTCAAGTTGAGATTCAAATAAAGCTACAAAGTTTAACAAACATACTGTTGAAAAAGAGGCTGTCTGCTCACATATACACAGATGCAAGCATGCAGCCCTACATACTTATTTACATACCTTCGCATTATTAGACATGGTTAGAACTTAAATTCTGTTGCTTTTGCTTTATTTCCCTTGATGCTACAGTGCTACACAGTATTTCCTAGTAGTGTTTGTTATGTATCTGGCTATTTGTAGGACGCCTTTTAAGAACCCCACAAAGGTACTAAATATGTCAATTTAACAGATATGAAACAGTGGCTTAAAACTGCTTCTTGAGCTGTGTGTAGTAAATAGTTTGCAAGTTGTTAGATAGAGTTGTTCCAGAAGGATCTTCAAACAGACGTGAAGTCACGATGAGCCTGCATCAACACATGGAAGCACGGGACCTAAAGTGGTGCTATATAAATACATGATAACGATTACAAACAGACGTTGAACAATGCAGACTATTTCTGCTGTGTACATGTAGGCTATGGCACCTAGGCATCAGTATAAAATATAACCTATTGCATGAAGTTTCCACTACTTTGGTTGCTAGATAGGTGATCAAAACAAGCAACACACATATGTTACATTGTTTGTGTTTCTGGACTGACACTTATTGACTGGGAAGCATACATCAATGTCGTTTGATGTCCCAGTGCTTTGACGAGAGCCAAACAAATCATGTGATTGATTCTATTGCTAGTTCAGTCACGTTAGATTGGCATTGTGCTTCAACAGTGATCTTCAGGGAGGACTAATCTGTGAACAACTGTCCTCATGAATGGAATGATTCAAACAACAAGAGTCAGTTTGAAAGTGCTCAGCGCTACTCAATAGCAATGAAACGTCATCTGTGTCAGTGAAAGTCGTTGGCATAAATGTGACATATATAAGTCTGTAGAAGTTCTATTCAACAAGAAACAGCCACAAGTGGAGTATATGTGGAGACCTAAGCTGTATTAAATGCAATTATACGTGTAATACATCAGCTAAAAGTCCTCATTTGTTGTCTAAAATCAAATCAGATTTTAACATTATATCATGGTCGCATTTGTGCACAACACAAATTTACTTTAGTAGCAGACCAGAAGCTTTTTGTTGTCCAGTGGTATATTAAACACAAGTGCTATTTTTGATTTATAAGTGGCACATGTACTTACGTCCTGTCTTGCCTTCAGCCATCCTCGTAGCGAGGGTTGGCAGCATCATGAAATCTCTTTCTCCATTCGCATCTGTCCTCCGCTTTTCTTGTGAGCTGCTCCACTGTCAATTCAGTCCATGTTCGAATATTGTCTATCCATGCCATTCCTGGTCTGCCCTTCAGTCCCTCACCCATTTGCCCGGGACTGTTGGATAAGTTCTTTCTCCATAGGGGTCGTCCATAAGGGATGTTCGCAAAAAACCTACTTTTTTTTACCCCTTCTCCTTGTCCGCATTTGTCCGCTTTCGACAGACCCCTCCCCTTTTGCGGACGTCCTCATTACACATGTATCTGCCACCATTGCAACTGCTAATTATTTTTAAGACATTTATCGACAAAGAATGAGACTGAATAAAGGCTGTATAAAAAACTTAAATTTTGTAAACGCTTATTTGCATGTAAGCTTCGTATATCATTCTCTCAAATGTGAATTTAACCTAAAGCTACTAATAAACAACTAAGATTATGACGTAATTACCATTGGACGTGATTTTGGTTATAATCTCGCATGGTCACATGTGGACGTCTGCATAGTCCAAGACCCACCACCCCCCTATCCGCACTTTCCCCTACCTCCTCCCCCTCGTTGCGGACATCCTTTGTGGATGACCCCTTACAGCTCCCTTCTTTTCTAAGTATACATGTATGTCCTAAGTATCCCAGTTTCTTCTCTTTCACGTGTATCTTTAAAGTTCTCTATTCTCCAGCTGTCTTAAGTATACATTCACTGGTCATTTTTGCAGTCCAAGCTACTCGTAATGCCCGTCTTAAGCACTTCATTTCAAACGACTAGTTCTTCATCCAGTTTCTTCAGCGTCCAGCTCTCACAACCGTAGGTAGTAACCGGCCACACAAGTGCTTTGTGGTTGTGGATATGCTATGATTCTGCCAGATCTTATAGAGCCCAGTGCATATACTATATCCTTTTGCCATCCGTGCACGAATCTCTTTGAAACAGTCCACATCATCTGTGATAAGCGATCCCAGACAATGGGAATGTATCCACCTGCTACAGTATGTGGCTATTAATAATGATATTACAGAGTGTGCCACTTGTTGTCATTATCTTTGTCTTGTCTTCATTAATCTGTGGCCCAAACTTGTTGCTAGCATCATCGAGTCCTTCAACCAGTTCTTGTAATTTTTGTTCAGAGCCTGCCAATAGAAGTATGTCATCTGCATAGCTTAGGTTTGCTACCCTCCTCTCTCTCATCTGCACCCCTCCTACACAACACTCCAATGCCTCCCTCATCACCATTTCCACCATACTAAATATTATACCTATGCTTTAACACTTTTGTAACACAACTGTAAACCAATGCAGCTTGTCATTAAAGTGTTAAATGCAAGATCAAATCCGCAGGCATGTTAATCATAGGTTCAACGTACCCAATAACAGACCTTTATACCTGTATACCGATAATTAAATAAAGCAGATGTAGTAAATCAAACTCAAAGTATCAATTTAGACGCAACGAAATTTTGAGTTCGGTAATGATGCTATTTAAAGCCAACTTCTTATACATTTCAGTTAGTAGCTCTGTGTTCATTAGTTTTATATAATAGTGGGACTTCATTCAGTTGTGCCTCTAACCACCTCGGCCTGAATGAGTACACTCACTGTACACTGTCAATCGGACAGAGAGAGAGAGAGAGAGAGAGAGAGAGAGAGAGAGAGAGAGAGAGAGAGAGAGAGAGAGAGAGAGAGTGAGAGTGAGAGTGAGAGAGACAGAGAGAGAGAACTGGCCACTCAAGGGTGGAACACAAAGCAGGAGAGTCGACATTTGAAGCACAAGTTAGCAGATGATCTAAAAAGAATTTCAACTTCACAACAGTAAGCGTCTGTGGTAACTCTCGTACATTGCAATTGAAGAGAGGATGAAAGCTGCATTGAAAGAATTATGAAAGCGAATGTCAACGGATGATGCAGTCGGAGAAGACAGAAGAAGAGACAAGACGATACAATACAAAAGGACCTGAAGACTCTGAAATCGAAAAATGAAGACATGCTTGACAGTCGAGTGGAGAAGAATGATCTGTGTGGCTGACCCCTCCCTATGAGGGATTAATTCAAGCCTGAAGGAGACATTGCAATATTTGTACATATATTGAGTTTTCGGCTATTATTATTCATCCACTTATTCAATATGCAAGTCCTGATTTTGCTTCTGGGACAACTATAGAACTTTTATTTTAAAATAGAGATGCACCAGCTACAAAACAATGGATATATATCATCATAAGATTTGTTAGCCTTTTTAAAGTCGTAATTTATCACATTTATTCATGTTCAACAAATCAGCACAGAACAAATCAAAGTTTTAACATGTAACTCGCATTGTCCGGACAATATCACAATAGTCAGTCAATATGATATTAACCTCAAATAGATAACCCTAAATAAAAGCATGAATAGAATTCCCACATAAATACTTGATTTATGCATGGCTGTAACATATAGTAGCCAACTGATTTGAGGGCTCACTATTATTACATTGCAGAGTGCTGGTTCAAACCTACCAAAGACAGGTATTGCTGTTGTAATTACAAAAAAGTTAATATACTATGTTACAAATTTTCGATATATATATATATTGTATATATATATATATTGTATATATATAATATATATATAGTATATATATAATATATATAATATATATTAATAATATAATAATAATATATATATTATATATATATAATATATATTAATAATATAATAATAATAATATATATATTGTATATATATAATATATATACATAATATATAATATATATACATAATATATTATATATATAAAATATATATTATATATATATAATATATATTATGTGTAGCCAATATTTCTTTAGTCAATGCAAAGAGCTTAGCAGTGATCTTCCTGGCTTCATCAACAGATTAACGAGCTGCAAAGAAAATTTAATATTTACATTTAATGCCTTTACTTAAATTGTCACTGAAAATTCAAATCTAGTTCCTCAACTTCCAAATGCATGGACAATCTTTCCCATCAAACACCACACGCTACTAGGGTTTCCTGTAAAACAACACTGCCTTCTGTTTCAACCGTTTAATGACGAGTGTGTGTTAAATTGACTGGAAACCAATAGACCTCGTCATTAAAATGTTAAAGAGTCAGATTTTACAAGCGGGGAAGCACACGACAAATGCATCTCCATCATGAAAGGCGTAGTATACAGTTTGAATGCAATGCTTTAGTTATAGGATTAGTACACGAATGACTGTACTAGTCCAACAACCAGACCTCCCACAAACTGTAACTTGCACGTTTGTCTTGGAAATTTCACTGTGCTCTGTTATACCAGTTTTTGACATAATAAATGAAACTAAACATATTGGTTATTCTACATTTCTATTTCATGGCTCTTTGATCAAGATGAAGCAAAAACTCAACATTAATGAAATCTCATTAATATTATTGTTTCATCTTACCCTTTGTTTGGATTTAGTAATCCCTTGGGATCGACAAAATAATATTGATAGTAGCAGCAAATCAAATAAGTCATTCTGTCTCAGCAACAAATTCAAGTTTCAAACATAAGTCAAAGAACCATCCCAAACAAAACTTGGAAACCAAACTCAATTGTTCATTAAATCAATTAATTTCTTCCTGGCTATCATCTGGAGACAGCTTTCCTCTGCAACGCAAGTTGTACCCACCTGAGTCAGAACTTTTAGGAATTTTCTTGGGTCTAGATTCCAAGTCAAACATCCGCTGGAGACGAAGAGCTACCTGATAATCTTCTTCTTCAAGGTACAGCCGAAAAGCATCGTCCGAATTGAAGTCGCTTCTGGTAAGAGAAGAGACGTCCACAATGGTTTCTGAACCATGTGAATTTTTTGGGAGAGGTATACTCCAGTTCAGACACATTTTCTTCTCGTCAGTGCTACAAGAACTGTTAGGCATGAGACCGTCATATGTCGTTTGCGACATGCTGCTGGTCGAAGAACATGGCTCTGGATCATCAGCTACACAGACAATGCTTCGCTTCAACGATTTTTTAGCAGATGCCACAGCTGCTGAACTGCGGCTTTTGCAGCTCTTACGTCCTCGTGCAGAACCGACTGCAATAGGCTGAGTGTCACGAGAAGGAGTGTTCCCCACCATTCCAATGGCATAAGATGTGGCATCACCAGAAACACCACGCTTGCCACCTCTTTGCCCTCGTGCTCTAATTCGAGAATCGAATGCAGTGGGCGACGAGTCCGAGTTTTGTGAGAAACAGCATTCCATTGCATTGTTAGTTGTTAGAAGATCAATCTGCTGACTCGATAGAGATGAAGAACCGTTGCTGCGAGTTCCAATTGAACCTGATTCCTTGGCAACTTCCCTGCATAGCAAGAGACCTTCAAGAACACTAGGTCCAAAAACATGATCAACTTCAGATGAAAAAACACCATGAGTAAATTCTTCAGAGACTGCAGAGGCAAATTTTGGGACGACGAAAGTCTGCAACTGTTTGCAGTTAGCAAGGTCTGGTTGGGCAACTGTGGCACACACTTCAGAAGATTTGTCCTGCTGAGAAGAGTTGCTTGCTACATTTGGTCCACTGGCCGTGCACAACAAATCGGTTGCTAATTCTCCGATACAACTGGCATCCATGTGAGTTGGTGCATCTGTCCCAACAGGATCATTTAAGGCAGTGGTTGCAGGCTGCAAATCCGGGAGAGTCATTCCAGATTCTGAGTTGGATCCAAGAGCAGCTTCTGTAACCAATAAAAAGAACAAAATTTTTTGAATAAGACTCGTGCAAAACAATGCAATTATTCAGATGCCAGGTCTACAGTATTTGATTGGGCTCAGAAAAGGTTGAAAAAGGTAATACACTGGCACGAAGATCAGAGGACACATGAGTTCGATACCCACTAGGTTGACACAAGACCTGCCACATAGCTAAATTCGACTCTTGTTAAACTTTTTACCATCCGGAATATTATATGAATGTAATCTTACTTCACAGTTCATACTTGTAAGTTGAATTAATAAACGATTATTATTGTAACCCTAAATCAATGAAAATGCAAGTTTCATACAAAAAAGATATCCATCTAAAGCTCATAAATTTGTGGTTTCGACAGCAGCAGAGACAAAATGGTGCATACTGCGAGATAACAGCATACTTGCATTCCATATTTTGAGTAGTTTTTCTCTGCTGTGGTACCTGCATTTTTGCAATGTTAAATGCTTGTACTATGCAGCCAATGTATCCAGCAACATGACATGCCAAGCAATGACCTCTGGAGAAAAGTATAAAGGTGACTCCATCAGGCCGTTTACCATCTGGAGAAGTCATTGGTTCTTTGATGATCGATTTTTGTCTCTGGTGAAAGCGCAGCCAATCAAACCAATCACGCTGTCACTGTTGCTTTTCTGCTGCTTTGATGCATGAGAATTCATTACTGCCACTGGATTATACTATGGCACAACATTAACATGTATTTTGACATAATGCAGGTCCAAACCAGATGCCAGTCGCTACTCTTAGCACCTCTCCTGACATCTGTAATTCTGCTGTTGTTATGGGGAGTGCATGAAGCCAGTCATTTGAGTAAAGAGATTGCACAACTAACAATCTTAAAAGCAGCATCACTAACTCTTTCTCTCTCTTTCTCTCGCTCCCTCTCTGATAAGCCTTGAAGAGATCAGTGGGTTCGATAACAAAGACCTGAACCAGAAGCCGCCTCAACCAATGTGTAAATGTTACAGAACAACTGGCCACAGCATTGTGTAGCAGTTGGTCTTTAAGGTTTTGCGTGCCAGTGGCTGAAGCCATAAAGGTAGAAGTTGCCAGCATATCGGTACTAAGAATGCTCAGACTACCATAAAACTGGTAAAACTGCCTGCATTCATTGATCATCACTCACAAGGATTTGGGGAAGACTACCAGCCAGTAATTGTTGCTCCCCATTCACGTAGCTAGCTATCAACTGTTGCCTAAAATTCTGACGAGATTGAACATTACCAGGTGAGGTGCTTGTACTGATCTGAAAAAAGTTTATGCCCAGTAGTATTACACAGGAAGTTTATATATCACATGATATTGCATCTCACATTCCAAAATACTTGAAATATGGATCAAAGGCACAATATCACAAGATTGTGCAAAATTGGGTAGCACAGAAACTGGTCTGCACTGCTAAAAGTGCAGCATAGATTCGATCTGAAGTAATTAATCTACCAATTTGGGTGACCCAACTTCAACCCCTTGTGTTCGATGGCCCATTACATTCTACAGCTGATCAAAAAATGAAAACTGGATTTTTACTAGATAAGGCAAGATAAGATAAGTTAAGATTTACTCTATGTTGGTGCAACCATCTCTAAATACATCAAATACTTTGAAACGGCAAAAATGCAGAATGTGTATGAGCAAATCAAAAGCTGTTATTAATCCAGGCATGACCATTGGAAAAGAATTTCACTCTCACCTGACATCTTGAGCCATTTGGTGAGAGCTGTTATTGTAGCAGACTTCTTTCCTTTGCCGTTTAACTCCCATTTATGATAGATGGAATCGAGTGTGACAACTTTGTCTGTGCCTACTGTTGACACGCTTGCTACTGAACCTGGAAATTCAACAGGCGAAGTGGAAGGTGTTGTGGGCAAGATGCTTGCAGCTGCTGATGCACTTGTAGAGCCTGATGAGCTTGTAGGGGCTGATGAGGTAGGCGATGACACATCAACACAGAATACAGATGAGAGAGAAGCACACGGTGATGATGGGCATATCTGCAAACAAATACCAATGTTCTCAATGAAGTAAAGTACAACTATTTCACCCACAGTCAGACCACTCTAGTTGATCGTACTTCTTAAGTCGTTGGCAATTAGCACATTTCAGGAGTTTTGCTTGACGAGGAGCTCTATGACCCTGAACACAATCACCCGGTTTATGACAGAAATCAAGCGTTTACATACACACTTTCATGATGTTTAACCAGAAAAACCTTAACAAATATGCAAAGGCACGCAGTGTAACTTCTACTCTTCAGCCATCTCTCATCGTCACCAATTAATATTACTAGTTTATCACAGCGCTACTAAAGACAATCGAGCATTCATTATACTCTTAGACAAGCTAAATGAGAACTGATTAGGCAATGAAGATTGATTAAATCCTATACAATGAAGATAAATCAGAAAACAAACACTGATTAGACAGTACAGAGCTGTCAACAGGTGCCCGCCTGAGGCTGACTGACCAGGCAATGAAATCGGTTCTCTGAAGCCCGACGTTTCCTAACAAAATGTTCATGAGGTCGGGTACCAGCTCCGGGGGAAGATCGGTACTAGGACTGTAATTTTAACATTCTTTGACAGCCTTATTAGACGTTAACCCAGTGGATTTGGCGAGTTCTCTTACTCATCTAATTGTGCTTGCTGACTGAAAATAGAACAGCCGATTCACTCAGAGTTACCAAAGACCTTCAGCTTCCGAGTAGATGTCTTGAAGGGCGCTATATAAATCCTCCAAATAAATAAATAAATTTAAACAAACACAGAAAATTAATTCAAATGGAATTAATAATAACCTCAGAATAATCTGCATTCATTCTAAAGCACGAATGGAAGAATAGTAAAGTACAACTATTCACGTCCGTTATAATATTTTAACTGCTGGTTTGTTATAATATTTTAACTGACTGCCAAATACGCCTGCTTAACAAATAACTAAATATAAATAAATACATAAAACCCAGGAAATAAATTTAAACTTCAAATAAATAATTACAAAAACCAGATTATAGGCTCAGACGAAAACAATATGAAGCTTACTACACAGTCACTTGGATCGACAACTGGTTCAGTGGGAAGTGGCTTGTTCAGAGCGGAGGCAATCATTCGTGCATACTGCCGGTCGAACTCCTCGTGCTTCTGGCGTTCTCTCAATGCCTGCTCCTCCTCCTCCTGGAGCTGCTGAATGAGACGCAGGCTGGCCGCTTCCTCTTCCTTAATCTGCTTCATTCGATCCTCATCAGTTATTGAATATGTCTTCAATGCAAAACATTCAACATTGAAAGAAGGAGCTCAATAAAGAACTGCAAAACATCGATAAAGGCCAATGTTAGAACTAGAAATGCAAAGATTTATCTTCAACCAACCATGGTCTCATCTCTTCCTCAGCAGGTACAAAATCATGTCTGAAGAACAAGCACGGCAAGATGTCTCCGTTATTCAAATCAGACAACATCAAGAACTTAGTGAATCAGTTCTAACTTTTATAAAACAGCAAACTTTAAAGCAGCATGAAAAGGGAAAAATAGATCATAACAGACTCAAATATAACTCAAACATTATAAATGTTGAGATATTTGTGAACAAGTCCAACCCCTTCAGAGCATCAATCAGTGCTTTGTATTTACTGACTGCAAATTTAACAAATAAGCAAATAAATGCATAAATGTGTCAAAAAATTCATGCAGCATCTTTATAGAAGTCTATTCCACAGCACCAAAATGTAGATAATTAAAATGCATAATATACCTATAGCTGAAAATGCTTGTATGATCATGTATACTGGAAGAGCATCGGTTATATTATTGTTCTAGATCTCGAACATGATCTGGCTAGTTCTTGACTAAGGCTAATTGTCATATAACTGACACATAAGTTGGACATGTAAGGATTTCAGCAGGTTGGTCACATATGACATAGTTGAGACTGACTGGTCAGCATACTAGTACCTTTAGAAAGCCTGCAAGGACAGCATGATAGTCCAAACACTTCAAGAAGAAAAAAGGGAAGAGGTCATCGTAGCATCAACACAACAAACTAACTATATGTTGATTATCTGACACAGCTGGTAAAAGCAGGATCTATAAGATGGAGCTGTATGCATCAACTATTGAAGGGCTTTATCATTTAATACATAAAGACTTTGAATAGACATTGCCTCATATGGTGTAAATTCCTCAAACGAAAACATCGACATAAGACTGTCACTGGCAAAAATTACGCAGACGAAAAGGCAGTTGCTTAATTACGAGACACAGAATAAGCTATCATTCAAATTAAAGATAATAACTAGATGGATAAATGGAAACTATGGCATCATACCCAGTTAAACTAGAGTTTACATAATTGGTTTTATAAAAATTGTAATAACTGATAATTTGATACTTTCAGAACTATCGCTGATCACCCTGTCATTTGGCATCAATGCAGTCGCAACATCTGAACTTTTTGAGGTGGAATCCACTTTAAGAGAAGGCAAGATGAAAGGTTGCCCTTCTGCTTGGCACAGTCTCTCTATCAGTGCCAAACTTTCTGCCTCCTCTTTCTGGCTTGCCTGTAATCTCTCAGACTCAACCTGCAAAAGAAATCAACTGCCTAAACAATACATTTATGCATCAAACCTCAGTTGAACAATGGAAGTTGGTAAAACTAATTTATTTTCTGTTAAATCATTCGATTCATGTTTGATTCACGGAACTACAGCAAATAATGATGGGAGCTGTTCCAGCAACAGCTGCACATCTCATGAACACACATGCAACAACATAACCTCTGCTATGATAACACATTGAGTTATCATATCTATTGTAAACAAAGCATCATTAAAATTTAATGTCTTCCCTTGCATTATTCAAATACAAAATCATCCAGTTAGTCTTATCCATGGCAGATGTAATTTGATACAAGAAAGATTTTTCTCACTGCAATACCTTCAAAAATGATTTAACAAAATTACAGATCAGGACAGGATGGCAATTCATTTCTGATAAATAAATCATCCATGTCTATTGCAATAGAACTAGGTCACTACATACCCTTTCCAGTTCTGCCATATACTCTTTTCCCAGGGAACCAGCCTCTGCAATTATCTGCATCTCAGGTTCCTCTAAAAGAAAATTTTTAAACTGCTTTAAAGTTTCTTCAAAGGCCTCAAGCTCATTTGTACTTAGTTTTAACAAACAGAACGAAACTGTTGAGCATAATCTAAAAGAACAGTTTATCAATCTTGCACCTATTGCAAACATGAAATTAGGACTTCATCCACTAAAGAATTCATTGCAATGTGTAGAACTGCATTGTAATTAACCATTTGTAAAGTGCCTCAAGTAGGGCGAACCGCTGCCAGTAAGCAAAGCCCTGTGAGAAGAAGCAGTCTTAAACCTTTTCCATTTTCCGGCAGCTAGAGTCAACAATGTTTGAGCCAAGATAACTCGCCCATTAAAGGGATGTCTTACCCTGATAGTTTACAAAAAATAATTTAATTATATTATTGGTCAATGGCATTAATCTATATGTTAGATTGCCTATGCAAATTAATTGATGCAAATTAACTGCATATTTCTAGTTATCATCTTAAGACATACCTTCATCTGAGATTATGTCCCTTCCTTCCTGAATACATTTGACTCTTTCAGGAAACAGCTTCTTGATAAGATCCCATTTTGCGGTGTTGATGACTCGATTATTTCTCATTGCCTTTCTGGCCCAGGTGGCAATTCGTACACGACAGAATGGACATTGGTCATTTGTGTTTGTGTAGCTGAGTATGAAACACTTGTAGCACAGCTCATGCTTACATGGCAGCAGAACCGGCTCTATCATTAGCATCATGCAGATTGGACATTCATAGTCACGTGCACTTTCCATCACCTGTAAAATATATATTGTATCAAAGTCATGTCAAGTTGACAGGTTCATTGCCTTCAATAGTGTTGGATCTCCAGCAGGGATAAGTCAGAAATTCCCTCAGACATATATCCAAAAGATACACAGCCAAATATCAAATTTTCCACAAAATTCTTCTTAACAAAAATTATACTCACATAGTTGCAAATAATTTATTAAATTGTTTAACAAACAAACAAACATTTACTGAATTCGTGCCATTATCGGCAAACATTTTTTGATTCCTGTAAAATATACATATGTAAAATGTCACGGACTATAATATACACAGAGGTCAGTATATATGTGATATGGCATATTATGTCTTCATAAAGTTCCGACTGTGGCTTACCGTCAGGCGTGTGTAGTTTCACAGCATATTCAGAGTAACCCGACATGCTGTCCACTCATTAGAGTTGCCAACTCTGAACAAACTCATTCTGGGATATTTCCCAAAACCCCCAACATACCAAACTGTGGAAACCAGACAAACTCGCGAAGTTTTCCACATTCTGCTAGGCTTATGAAGTTATGAATTTTGCATGATGTTCGAGACTTTTGAGTCCTTAATCGAAAGACAGAATGTTTAAATTATGATTATGAACATTGGGAATTAAAATGTTGTATTACAGTATCATTCATGTTGCATTGGATTACTGTCATTGAATCGCATAATCTTTTGTGATTACTTAACTATTCCTAGATCCAGGACAAAATAAACATTGCCCAAGACACGGGTCGGCCTGGCTCGATTCCAGAACTGTTCCAGTCACTCCGGGACGGTTGGCAACCTACCGCTCATCAGAAATTATTATCACCAAACCGGGCACCACAACCCCTTAAATGTTCCACAACAATTGCCTATAATATTGGCACATTTATAGCTTAAATCCTTGCTTGTGACAAGTAGGTTGTAACTAATAAAAATACATCATCTTTGTAAAAGTCATATAAGCTATATTATACTAGGATTAATAGCTTGCAATTGAACTTGTCCCTTTTGGATGGCTTATTTAACACTTACATCAACTGTTACACATACAATGTTCTGCAGTATCATGCTGGTGTATTTGGAGATTCATTAAAATGGCACTTGGTTGACTTATGAATAAATGCCTGGTCTAAACCAATGATCTAAACAGAATGAAAATCACAGCTTTACTCTGCAAGAAAGTAGTCTCTACATGGAGATGACAAAAGTTATATAAATGGTTAAACGCAAATGATATTAGTAGAAACTGGATTAATGAAAGGAATTTTTTATTTTATTGTATTGAATTCGAGCATTTATAAAGCGCCTCTAGTAGGGTGAACCGTTCAGAAGTGCTGCCAGTGCGAAAGGCCCCGCGAGAAGTAGGTTTTGAGAAAAGAAAAAGAGGATGAGAGACAGCCAGATAGAATTATAGAGCAAACAGATGACGAAAGTGCATTCCACAGAGAGGGACCAATTGAAGCAAAAAGATCGAGACTGAGCCATAACTGTTCTAGTTCGAGGAACCATAAGGTCAAGTCTATTGGATGAGCGAAGTGGACGGAGGGAGGAAGCTGAATGAGGCCAAAGTATTACATCAGCCAGGTAGCTCAGGGCAAGATCACGCTGAGCCTTTAAAATTAGAATTTTAAATTGTATGCAAGCATGGAGAGGGAGCCAGTGAAGTTCATCAAACATAAAGGTAGAGAAGAGAGAGTAACGAGGAATGCGAGCTATCAGTCTAGCAGCTGTCTCAAGTACTGAATTATGCTTAAATAGACGCTGGATCGATGAAAACATAATGCTTAAGTAGAAGCTGGATTAATAAAAAAAGTGCTGTTATGATGGAAGTGGAAAATAGATGGCCGGGTACGCATAAACTGGACTGACAAAAAGAAATATACCAAAATGGAAGCTGGATTTATGAAAGAAATACACCTAAGTGAAAGCTGGATTGGTGAATAGAACAGATCTAAATGAAAGCTGGATTGATGAAAAGGAAATATCTAAATAGAAGCAGGATTGGTGGAAATAATTATAATAATAATATTCTCTTCATTATAAATCCTATGTTGACTGTATTGCATTATCGTAGGCGAGCTCTATTTGAGCCCATTCGAGGGTGGCCTGATTGTTTACATACACAGGCTTCTAGTCTTCACTGTTACATAGGTGTCTTTTAAAAATGCCCATTCCTCGAAGGTTGCGCATGCGCAGCGATCATCACCTGCTAAAGTTTGAACGCATACGGCCATAGAATTAAAATTTTCGATAGTGTTGCGTACAAACTTTCGGCCGCAGAAGAATAATCCATATTTCACTATTAAATACCTTTAGAAATTTGGAAACACATTACGATAGTAAAGAACTTGCAGCATGACAAAGTTTTCAACCAAATTTTGAAAACGGAAGTCAAGGGCTATTGCAGAGAAATAGGCGCGCTGTTTCAATATAAGCCAAAGAAAAGCACTCGAGTAAACTATAATATAGCTATCGTTATAAACTTTTGTTGTTTAGTAACCTTTGCAGCAGTTTTCGAAGCAATGCGATTTTTCATCATATTAGCGTTTTAATCAATGATTTATAAAAGCCGCGAACATGTACCACAGAATCTTGTTCGTCTTCTTTTATTAGTATCGATTTCGTTAGGACCCAATCAGCTGCTGCTCGGAACATGCTTCGGGCTGTGACTCAGAGCAAATGAAGTATGCGTATATTTCGTTTGGGCCGCTTATGAGATTCATTAAGAAATTGGCACTCGATCAGTCTGCTAATAATCCGATGGTCCTGCGATAGAAGCATGAACAAACCCGTAACTGATGAAAACAGTAACAGCAGAAGACTTTTCTTGGTCTAAAACGATCAAAAGATCCTGGACACAGGCTGGGCCCCTACATTTTGAAAATAGTGCATTTTATGAAAGCATAAGTTATTCGATCTATCCTGAAATGTACGCCCTTTCCATATTTTCGCCCTGGGTCACGGCCCCGCTGCCTCCACCCTCGGTACGACAAAGGTTAGGTTGGGAATTCAGACGATTGAGGGACCCCAATTAAGTACAGCTTGTTCAGCTGCTGACGGGTACCAAGCCAAATATATTGAGTTTTGTGCGGATTAAGTCGCATTCATACAGTAAGGCATCTGTGGATTGACATTGTTTGGAATGTACACATAGGCATATACTATAGAAGCAGCCTAACTAGGATGCTAATTAGAGCAATGCGCAAGATATATAATAGGACCTAATTAAGATTCGTAATTGTAGGCCTAATCGTGAGCCTAACATTTCTACAGCGCCCACAAAGCCAAGTCGAAGTAACCATACAGCTTATTCGCAGCTAGGCGCTTAATAAAAAAATCGATAGGTATATAGAGGTCAAAATTCAGAGAGGCAGACATGCAGCCAGACGGCTAAGGTGGATATGATGACTGGAGTTAAAATAGCGAGGGAGGGAGTGCGCTGAGAAAGAATCAGGATAGGATTTGCGAAGAGCAACGCAACGTTTTCAGTTTGAGTGGAAAACATGTTGAGAGATTAGCAAGAGGGATGTGACGGTTTGGTGAATTCGTATGATGAATCGAGGATTTGTCTCATTGATGTGGGAGTTTAGTCCAAAGAGGCGGGGCAGCCGCTATAGTGGCTATATATGGAGCGATTTGCAAATTTAAGTGGTGATCGATCGAGGTTTGTAAAATATGGCGAACTTTGTATTCGTCGGGTATCGTCACATTCTTGCTTTCTTGGCATACGCTGCGCACACCCTATGCTAGGATGTAATTGTTCACACTCCCATATTTGTGCAGAATAAGATTGAACGTCGTCAGCGTAAGAATGGCTCGTAAGAGAACATTATTAATGCAGTAAAGAGAATGCAGAGGCCCATGCTAGAACAGATCCCAGGGGAGGCCAATAAAGCCAACCTGTTCAGGATGTCCTACCTTCAAATGTCGCGTGCGGACTTCCTGAATCGACACAAACGAAGAAGAACCGCCCTCTTCCGAATCCATCCCGATAGACGGAGAACCGGAACTGAAAGCTCCCAACAGAAGTCGCGCGATTCGACGCAACATTTTCGAAATAAATCTCACAAATTGACAAAGGCAATAATGCTACTAGATCGATCACAGCCAAAGCAGACGGAAAAGTGAAATATGAATGAAGATGACGTCATACACAGTCAAGTCACGTTGAAACAAAAGCTTACGTTTAAAATTCAACGATATTTTTCAACAGTAGGCCTTGGGACTAATATGGAAGGGATATGAAGCGCCAACGTGACAGCCAATCAGTGATCGTCTTTTCTGATGCACTGCAGGCAATGTCTGTGATCGGTTATGCATAAACAAATAAACTGACATCCGGGTATTCGGATGAGTATATTTGAACGTATTATCACCGAAAAGATCATCTAAAATAATGCTACTTCAGTCAAAAATCTTCTTTTGAACACGTGTTAATTTAGCTTATTTATATAATGCAAGTTCTATGTACTAAGTCAATTTATTTGTTAACAAAAACAAGCGCGACTGCTGATTTGTACTCCAAAAGTCCCGGATGTAGTCACAGGCATTATCTAGGTTAATGACCCAGTTTTCGTTAGCTTCAGATCCCTTCCATATTAGTCCCAGGTAGGTCTAATTAAAAATTTTGAATAATAGGCTAACGGCAACGTTACGATAGCTTAGTTATTATGCGTATCATCGAAGTCATATGTCTAAAACGGCATGGCAAGATTGATGCTATGATTTGGCGGGCTTCTGCTGCTAGCTAATATTATTATTATTAAGCGATCTGCAGGCAAGCATCTTATCAACAGTGATAAAATAATTATAACTACCAGTGATGGGCACCAACTACTTGACTAGTAGTTAAAACTACTTCTTATTTTTAAAATATGTAGTTATAACTACTATTTAACTACTTTAGATGACAATTAGTTATAACTACTTTTGTTACTACCACATAAGTAGTTAACTACTTTTACGACTACTTTGCTAATATGTTGTCATGGTGCATTGATAGTCACCAAGCAGTATGCAAATTTATTGCCCGTATTAATTGCTGATATTCAATGTAAATAATGAAAATGATCACAAACACAATGACATATCTAATTGTTAACTAGCAAGGACAAGAACTACTAGCTCATGCTACAAAGCACACTGATCAAAGCACAGTTTTAGCAGTAAAATAAGCCAACTTGTTACAACTACAAAAATGTATAACCTACAAAGTCCAGAACTGTAAAACTCAGAAAATGATACAGTTCAGAATCAAAAAGTAGTGTATATATATCATACTACAAGTGATATACTACATCACTGTAGACCCTATATCTCACCTTTTGCGGTCTCCATCAACCGTGCTTCTTCAATACCTCGTCCTCGTATTGCCAATCGCTGCTCATATATCTAATAGGACCACTGGTCTATCCAGTCATTCCAGTCTCTGACCGTTGTGTCACTGTCTCTCTGTCTCTGTCTGTCTGTCTGTCTGTCTCTCTCTCTCTCTCACCCTTGTCATCCTTGACTAGACAATCACCTCTCTCAGACCCACTTGTAACCCGGCAGTCCACTTATTGTGGTCATCCAGCCTCGTCCTGGCCCCATCCCCTCTAAGACCGCTTTACTCTAGTTCTTATCGAGCAACAATCTCCAGGTATGCCATTAAACAGACATGATGCCTTAGGCTTCCTTGATAGTTCTGAGAGGAACCCACTTTCTCACAATAGTATGCGCAAATTTTAATGAAACAATTACATGGCGAATTTACTCATCAGATTATTATGGGCAGCGTCCATGTTTGTTGTGAAATAACATAAATTCCTGCAACGACTTTGTATTGAATTACTTTTCCATGCACTACTATACAAGATAAGTGAGAGCGGCGTCTTTTGCCTCACTCTTGCTGTAATTGTGTTCCTTAATTTGTTCACTGCAAATATCTGATTTTTCTGAAAGGTAGGCCTATTGCAAGAGATCGTTGATTAACACTTCGATCTGAGGGCATCAGTTAGTGTTGCGGCTTAAATGACTGAACTGTTAGTAGACCTAGAATGGTCAGTGGATCATTCTGAGCATACGCTGAAACGTCTTCCAAGTTTCATCAAATTTGAAATAGATACCGCCTGTAGGCATATAACAATTGATCGCAGGAAGGAGCAATAAACTAGGCGATACTTTGAAATATGTAATATCGATTCATTGTCAATACGTAGATAATATAAATTCACTTACAATGGTTATTCTGCTATACGACATTACGCGCGGCCATAATCGTGTTATGAACCCAGCGTCACCTGTCGAATTAATAAGCCTAACCAAAACGCTATATGGCAAGCATAAGGAGTGCACACACCATGTATATCTTACACCGTGGCGTAACGGAAAAGTCTACAGGCCTAGTCATAATAGGCCCTAAATCTTGAATAATTTTGAAGACAACTAGGCCAATTCAGAGGCGGCGATCTCGTTTGAGAGGTGGGGGTTTACACCCAATGAGAGGGGTAAGTAATTTGGGAGGGACAAACGCGTACTGCGTCCCCTTTCTGTAAAAGGTGGGGAACTTGTCCCCCTCGAGCCCCAGGTATCGCCGCCTCTGCAATTATAGGTTATATATCTGTGTGACAGCCAATGGCAACAGACTCCCGGCCCTCTCTAGCTCATGGTGGACGTTGTATTCGACTGTCGACCGGTATCGCAATATCGCTTCATTATATTTTTTGACTTCTGCTGCGGACACCCTATTTGCTAAGAAAGTTTCACACTCCATAGGTAGCCTATCGCTAGAGTAGGCCTACCAACTCATGCTTAACCATTGGCCCATAGCAAGCAGAAGCCATGATTTTGAACCGCGATAATAACCTAGTTCGCAAGCAGTCATATTAGGACAAGTCGCTTCTTGACAGAGTTTTGGATTATCTTCAAGCTTCTGCCGACACTCGTTTCAAGGTGGCTTTTGCCTCCAACCGCTACAAGCCGCAGCCAAGTTACACTCCACCAATGACAACTTAACCTAATTGTGGCTTGAGATGACGGAGGCTATTAGAATAGCAGCTGGTTTCGTCGTGGAACCATCTTATGTGACGCACTTATACATGTGCGCATGCGGAGCCATATGGTTGTTGCCGATGGCTCACATAGACTTTCCTTCGCCTTTTGTCCTGCATGGTCGTAGGTCCCTACAGCCATATTAGATGCCATAATCTCAAATGGTTTTAACAAATCCGCTACTGTTTGCATTCTGACAATGCCAGTCCCAAAACTGGATAACGGAGGAAGCAATGCCAATGATCTTTGTTATTACGCAGTGTCGTTAAACTGAAACTACAGTTAATTACTGTGGGTCTATATGTCACTGCGACTCTGTCTCGCCGCGACACCAAGCAACGGAAGTTAGTACTGCCGATGACGTAACCACAAGGCAGTGTGTACTCTGGTATATATTTCTCTGGCTGACAACAGGCAATGACAGTAGGTACACATGTAAACAACATGGTGGAAACTTGGAGATTTGTTAGCGAGAGAACCAAAAATCGTACGCTCTTAGTGAATCTGTTATGTTAGATGAAACGCCCACGTTGATCACAAGCAAAGAATACTTTACGCGAGCTTGCAGTTTGTTTTGTTTGTATGCATTTTGACTTCAAAGACGTTTTTGTAGTGTGGATTTGCGATTTTCATGACCACTGCCGTTACCTGTGTTTTAGCGATGGCTGTTAATATGAATGGTGTAGTGTTAAACGACGAGATTCTTGACGATTTAATGCTAGAAATTGTTGACAGTATCGAGCGGTCTATGCTTGGATTTCATATAAGAAAAATTGCTGAGGCGGAAGTAGCGAAGTCCAACGTCAAATTAACGGACGTGAGACACTGGATTACACAGGTCCTGTCCAAATCCGGATTGGACAAAAGTATTCTGAATGCCGTCTACCAGTACCTACAAACGTACACTCCACGCCCGCCAAGGAGCATCAGCCAAGAATATGTCAAAGAACCCATATCATATATTAGACGAGCCCAAGTCAACTGGGAAAAGAGGATTCTTAAAAGCATGAACAGCATGTGCACAGAACTGAGCGTTCCACTGGCCAGAAAACGACCAGAAAAGGAGCAGAAGGAGGTAATGTCGAAATGGATGGAACTTGGAACCAATGAACCAGATTTGAGTAAATTTCGGCCTGTGTATGCAGCAAAAGATTTTCTTGATGTGATTGTTAGTCTCAAGAACACAAACCAGATCAACTGTGCTGATAACTCAGTATTTTCGTGCTACTGGGGTATTATCCAGGTTCCACTTAAAGTCAAGGATATACATGAATTGCAGATCCAGTTTGCAGAAATGTCAATCAACCAGTCACAGACTGGAGTCGATGATGCCGCCGACATCCCACCTGATCTATTTGACCATGAGAGGTCAAAACTTGCCACCAGTGTCATCAACACTCATCAGCATGCACTTGCCCAGGAATTTGCCAAAAAGGGATGCCCTCTGAGCTATCGGTCTGCCCTCTGGTGTCAGATTTTAGGCATAGAGGTTGAAGATATTGACATCTTGTATTATGAGGAGCTGAAAAATTATGTTCTTCAGCATGACCTACTTGTGGATAACCTTGTCTATAAGGATGTAAAACTGACTGCTGCAAATGATGACCAGTATTTTGTCTTTGAGGACTATATATATCAGGTCCTCTTACCATTTTCACGTGATACCGTTGTCTTGCGACATTTTGCTCGTAGTAGTGCATCTCCAGCTAAGTCTTTTATTCGTGGTAAATTTGGGGCGGAGGAATTCATGGTCTATTATCCACCCAACGGAATCATTCCATTTCATGGTTTTTCCATGTATGTTGCTCCATTGTGCTATGTTTACAACGATCCAATAGTGCTGTACTTTGTATTTCGTGAGATGTACACGCGTTACTTTTTCCGTCTTCACACTCTCTCGTCACACCGTCAAGGCATTGTGTCGCTGTGTCTTCTATTTGAGACACTTCTTCAGACACATGAACCCCAGCTGTTTATGCATCTGAAATCTATTGGTGTCCAGCCACTGAAAATTGCCTTCAAGTGGCTCATAAGGGCATTCTCGGGCTACCTTGCCAGTGAGCAGGTGCTTCTACTGTGGGATCGCATCCTGGCCTATAACACCCTTGAGATCCTGCCAGTACTTGCTGCTGCTATCTTCTCGTTTCGCAAGACTAACCTGATGCAAGTCCAAACACTCAATGCTGCTGAGGCAGTTCTTGTTGATCTTCTGACCCTTCATGTTGTACCTTTGATCCAGCTTACACTTTACACCCAGCCATCAAAGCCGATTATATAACACATGACTGCGATTACCATAGTGCTCTTTGCTTGAAATTATTGAAAGAAACAGATGTGTTGGCTATGAAAATGATATGCTGCATTAAAAGTTATTTAACCATATAGCTCCCAACCACAGGTTTCGCCCACAGTGTCGGTAAACATTAAATGTCTGAGTGCTTCAAATATGCATGCACATCACCATTGCATAAAAGAAAACTTGTTAGGTACTTACTTGCATATCTGGGTTTCAGATTGACCTGAAGTTTGGGTTGGTTTATTTCAGGTAACAAAGGTGAACATTAGTGTAAAATTTCGTGTTGAATTATATTTTAGTAGGTCTATAAGTTTACAATTTAAAAAAACACGAAATTGTTTTGACATCATCCATGGAATGTGGAGCTCATGATATAAATCACATATACCAGCACAGAGAGCACCTCTGAGTAGATATCTGAAGGGGCACTATATAAATGCCAAATTACATTACATTACATTACTTACGTCTTATGTTGTCGCACCTACAAGAGATTGGTTATAGAAGCAATTTTTTAATTTCTTGACTTATGTGTTGTCAATTCATGCATAATTTGTACAACACTGTTATCAGATTTAATGTTAACCCTGCTGGATGTGAACATAAGCTTATAAAATTTACTGGAATTTTCGTTGAATAATGCTGGTAGTCAAAGTGTAAGTATATTTTGTAGTGTGCATAAATCAATCATATGAAGCACTTTTATTCTATAATCTGACATTGCCAAAGAGTTGTTTGTATTCGATGTCTTCAGAAAATTCATTGCATTGGGCTAATTTTTACTTGCAAATTATTTATTTAGCAAAAATGGAGGTAAGAATTTTAAAAATTTTTAGAAACATATTACACTAATTTCACGTCAGCTGCTATAGTGATGGTATTTGTTAATTGATTGAGAAATTGTTTTGAGAGGAAAGGTCTTTTGATCAGAATTTGTGTGAACTTCCTTCTGTTAAATTTGCTTAGATTGCAGAAGCCTTTGTTTGATTGAACCACTTCGGGTTCGTCTTGCAGCCTGTTAGCAAAGCATATGATTTATCAAGAAAATGCTTTGGTTTTTGTTGTGGTTATCACAATGTCTTAAATGTACAGGGTTTACACTTCTGAAGAAATTCCCCGGGCAGAGAAATTCAGTGTTTTTCTTGAGATTGGTAAATCGCCGGTTGCTGGACACCTGCCATTCGCGGCGCCTCGGGCCTGTGCGTAATATTTAATTTATTTTTAAGGTCCTTTGCATGAGAAGGGGCCGTCCACATATTAGGTCTACGTACGCATGTGGAGGGGTGCACGAAATGTTCGCGGTGCAACAGAGGGAGGGAGTCCGAAAATCCGATTTTTGTGTACGTAGTAATATATAGATGGGCCCTAAATGGATACATTTTCATCTGCACAACTGTATGTTGTATCTGTTTGGTTTGTTGATGTGCATGCAGTCTATAGCTGGGCAACAGTAACTTAGGCGTAAATCATTCATTTATTCTGAGCTTATAAATTATAATTAGGTCATACGTCATCCCTTCAAGAGAACTTGCTCAGAGACGCCCCCAGGCTATCCACCGCTAAAGAAACGTGATTTGAGGAACTTAAAAAAAACCAGTCGAGTTTAATCGTCACAGCAAGCGCAGGTTTAGTTGGAGGCAAATTGCGCGTGGAAATAGCCTGACATTATATAATAGAAGTTAGAAGCGTCCCAAAAGCTGCCGTTGCAGAAGAACGAAGAGTTCGACAGACTGCGAGGTCGAAGACAGTTTTCCAAGGACAACTTGACAATTAGGACGTCACGCAACGAGGAAGGCACCGCCAAATAAGTGCACTGCTTTAAATATCCTATTAAGCTAAAACAAAGTTTGAACCGAATTTAGTGACGTCACGCAACTCACTCCTTTTAATTAAAAACAACAGTGTAGTCTTACAACGAAGAAAAATAAATCAGTCGAGGTATCTTTTCTTGAAGTAAGATGCGAAGAACAATCATTAACTTTAATTACGAGCAAATATTTGAACTAAAAGTAAAAGTGACTGAAAAGAAGACGAAGCTAACGAACTAAAGCGGGATAAATTAATTACAGTTCAAAGCATTCAATCAACTGCTCTCATGTAGGCCCTAAAGTCCTAGACCAAGATCGTAACACTGAACATCAGGCTATACTAGGCCTTTAGCGATCTGATAATTAACGTCCAGCCAACAACTTCGGCCTCATACAAGTTCGTGTCATTAACAAATTACAACTTTAAAGTAGTTCGGAAGACGTCTGATTGTGGCAAATTCACTGCAGATCATTCGTTTTACATAATATCACTGTCAAACTATATCGAATTGTCGACGACAGAACATTAGAAACGAGAGCAAGAATATTCTGTCAGAGTTCGTCTGCTGCGGAGTGCGTGACGTCAGCAGGCAGTAGAAACGAAAGACGACAAGAACGAACACCTGCCACCGAATCACACCATTCTGCGAAGCGAACGTACCTAAACAGTAAACGAACTTTACGATCAAAATATAACCGTTACAACCACGGAGTGAGATCATTTGACTACTACTTCCGAGTGCAAGGAGACAATGCTAGAGTCAATAGCCAGAGACTTGCTCTTGCGTTTGGGGACAGATCGATTAAATTGGGTTGAGGAGAGGTCTGAAAATTTTCTCACAAATATGGATGGAGTTAAAAAGGATGAACAGTGGAAAACACTGTAGAGATCTATAATATGATATGAAATATTTACGAAATATTATTGGGGATATAAGCACCTCTATCCCCTCCACATGAAAATTCGGATGGGACTGTCCCCTAAAGTCTTCGGCCCTGGATACAGCAGAGTACGTTCAGTTTTTCGCTGTCGCTGTCTTAGTCCAGTGAGAACTAATATCGTGCGTTCATAGTTGTTGAAAGTAAACCAATTCTCAGGATGTCATTTTATCTATCACATGCATATTCCAAAATCTTTGGCAGCACCTGAAGAGCTTGCTTCAATACTCATAAGTTGGATATCTCAGTTACCTCTTCCCCACCCGGTTTCCCCACTATGTATACCTAGACCATCAGTTTTCATTCTAAGTCGCTGCTTCTGAATCCCGACGAACGCAAAGATTTTATTGTAACGACTGCCTCTTGTGGTATTTAATTTGGCATGTTATTAATCCGACCTTATTTCCGCTCCCAGATCAGGGTCGTCCAGATAGGGGGTCCGGAGGCAGATGCCTCCAATTTCAGGTAGGGTGATAATTCTTTAGTCTTAGGGGAGGAGTAACTTGCCTTCCTGACAATTTGAATCGAGGGTTTGCCTCCATCACTCAGAGGGGAATTGACGCCTCTGTCCCAGAATATCGGTATAGCCTTGTTCTTCAGTTAGCGAGAGTCAAATTCTGTTGCACCACGCTGCTTAAGGACTCCACATGATAACAATTCCGACGACTCGATACTTAGGCCTATCTGTGCCGCATGATCGGAGATGCTGTGATCATTTACAGAAAAAGACTAAAGCTCTGAAGATGGGACATTGCATGACAGTAAAGAGAGAGGTGGAATTAGAGACAACTATGACTACGACGACGATGATAATGATGATGACTATTGGCTTTGGTGGTGATGAGGACTATAATGAAAGGGTCGAACCTGGATCGGTGTGATCGGTTGGTGTCTAGTCGTCTAAGCCGAGCCTAGCGCAGGTTGTCTTCACGGACTTGCATATATACTGGGCCTCTTCAGGCGTCGGCTGACCGAAGCTCCTTCTGCCAAATAACAGGTTGTTCATGTTCGGATGGAAGGCTCGCTTGCCAAAGAAGAGTCCGGTGGTGTCCGGCAGCTGGTCATCGAGCGCAGGGGCAGCTACGGATGACCTTAGGACCAGAGAAATGGCCAGACACAGGACCACCAACAACGATGTCATTGAATTGCTTCGACTCATCATGTTTACGAATCTGAAAAACAAACACGCCTGTCGTAAATATAAATACAATAGCCTGTAAGCTGTTCTTTTCAACCGTGCAGGAGTCGGGAGCGCTACTGTGTAGTAATATTGAAGAGGCGCTATATTAAGTCTTCGTAGTGGGTGAACGATTGAATGGATGAATGAGTGAATGGATGAATGAATGAATGGATGAATGAATGAATGAATCGATCGTTTGAGTTATTAACCGATCCATTGGTCATTAGATTCATTCGTGTGCACTGATTCAACAATATCATTTATCCATCAATAGATGCAGTTTGGTCCAGAGACTCTGGCCATCAATACTAGACTGGAATCCAATGTTTGGCTCCACGTGTGTGCGTGGGCTCTCCACTGGCGTATATTTTAGTTCACTATGCATTGTTTTTCCTATGTAAGCTTATATATTCTACTTCT